>OX377201.1:12246216-12804255 GCA_947396885.1 Heligmosomoides polygyrus polygyrus
GAAAGGTAGGCGAGTTGGACTTAATGGGTGGGTATCTCTGTATTTTTTTTCAGGACTTTAGCTATGATGGTATGGTTAAATGTAAATATTACAAGCTCGACGCTGCAAAAACGCTGCGCAGCATGGTAACCGAACCTTCGACCTCACGAACATGAGGTAGCCTCTTTACCACTGCGCCACCCAGTCCACGGCACCAGGGTCTTGCGCTACCGTTGTAAGCTGGCTCTGCGGACCTTTCACCATTACACCCTCCTACTCGTTTGCCTCAAGGATTCGACAAAAACAAAACATATTCTGTTACTATTTGGAGGACGGAGACTCTCCCTATAGTACTCGTTCTTGCCGTTCCGGCGTACCGTTCAGACAGTTCCCTTCTTGGGAAGACGAATAGAAATCATTTCAAATAAATTTGAGGTACTGGTTGGTAATGTGGCTTACATAAGGAGGCATGAACACTCATCCTATAGTATTCGTTCTTGCCGTTCCGGTGTACTGTTCGGACAGTTCCCTTGTTAGGAAGCCGAATACGAATCATTTCAAATAAATCTGAGGCACTGGTCGGTCATCGAGGCCAATCTGAACAGCAACCGAACACGAACGCGGTTCAAAAAATCGAGATCGGCCGTACCTTACCCATTGGATCTGACTTCGGGTAAACCAGATAGGCCTCTTTTCAAACTCTGGCTGAAACGATGGTGCGAATAATAAGATCTTTGAATCTTGGAGCGATTCGGATGGAGGTGATTTTTACCAAATCAGATCTTCAGAGAAATCAGATAACTGATTTTGGTGCTACCCAACTCGAATATCCGGTATGAGATCCGAAAATAAATCAGTTATTTGGATCATCCGAAAATCCTTCTCATTAAAGCTACTCGTATTTTCAATCAAGATTCGGGCTTTTCAAAAATGCCATTATTCGCATAATCTCTTTAACCGGATTTGAAAAGAATAGCGAATTCTCCGTCTGTGGAAAATTCCCATTCGAAGCGACTTGATTCCTTGCGTTATCCCCTCTCGTTCGCCACGTAGTTCATATTAATGAATAGCTCCAAAATCATATAACAAATCTTGCAAATCACATAGAGTTTGGGTGAAGCTTGACAGAATCCACCTACATCTCATTAAAAATCTGCTAAAAGGCGAAGCTCTCACGATTTCCTAGGTAACCTTGTGAGCAGCCTACAACTAACAAGGGAACTGTCTGAACGGTACGCCGGAACGGCAAGAACGAGTACTATAGGGAGAATCCCCGTCCTCCAAGTAGTAGCAGAACATGTTTTGTTTTTGCCGAATCCTTGAGGCAAACGAGTACGAGGGAGTAATGGTTAAGGGTCCGCAGAGCGAGCTCATCACGGCAGCGCAGAGCGAGCTCATCACGGTACCGGTCTGGATGGCGCAGTGGTAGAGGGCACGCCTCATGTTCGTGAGGTCCAGGGTTCGGGTCCCATGCTGCGTCGCGCTTTTACACTTCTACCATAGTATCGGATTTCCATAGAGATTTCCATATCTGAATTTGTTTTCGGAGTTTGCTACGGTAAGATGTTTTTATTAGTTATTATTTGTCGACATCTTGTAATTCACCAGCAATGTCCGAGATATGCCAAATGCGATTTTGTATGAAACTTTTACTCCAAGAAATTGCTCTCGTTGTCAATGTAAGAAATTTTGACGCATCGCTCGATTCTTATATGCTTACAAAGTCGCGCGGTTATAACAAGCTGCTGCCGCCAACATTGACCCTACAATGTCTGCTAACCCTCGAGTGGTCATTCACCTCCGACACGGAAGTACGGATCTATTCTGGATGCTGCCTCTTCGAGAGACGAGATGAAGCTGTCGGAAAGGATATCGAACTGGGACAGCTGGAAATCGGCGTAGTGAAGAAGTTGGAGGTAGTGGAAGAAGAGGACCAAGAGTTTCAACCAGAAGAGGATTGTGCCGCAGTCACGAAGTCACAAACCAGTGAAGGCACTATCACGTTTTCGGGAGGACAGATCGTTTCGGAGGAAAAGGTTTGGCTACACTAATATTGTTATCCTATACAAGTTGGAGAACTGGGTAAAGTGGACTGCTTGGGCTGCAGCGAAGTACCACTGGGCAGGAACTATGAAGCCAAATACAAGTTCAGATATAGAAATCTCTATGGAAATCCGATACTATGGTAAAAGTGCAAAAATTTGACGTAGCATGGGAACCGAACCCTAGAACTTACGAAAATGAGGCATGCACCCTACCACTGCACCACCCAGTACGCGACACCGGAATCTTGCGTTGCCGTGAAGAGCTCGCTCTGCGGACCCTTAACCATTACTCCCTCGTACTCGTTTGCCTCAAGGATTCGGCAAAAACAAAAACATGTTCTGTTACTACTCGGAGATTCTCCCTATAGTACTCGTTCTTGCCGTTCCGGCGTACCGTTCAGACGGTTCCCTTGTAAGGCGAAGACTTTGGGAAGTCAACGAAACGAAATCTGCTCCAACAACTGTTCACGATGCCAAGTTGACACTCTAAAACATGAGATCAAAACTTGTATTCAGATGAGCATCACCGCGTCATTCGTTCCAAGGTGAAAGGCTTTACGGATCAGCTGATCATCTCAGCTGCTACAGAGATGGGACTATGTCCCGATGAGGTGTTGGAATGCATACCAGGTGAAGGATTGGCTGTTGCTTTGATGAAACCTTTAAATGGAAGAGCAAGAGCGGTGCAATCCTAGTTGGCGGTGGCCGTTCTTGAACAGTTGTACAACGTAACGAAACAATACATGGACAGCAACATATAGGGTGCCTCAAAAAATATACACTGTTTGAAACGTGATATTATTGCTCACAGCAAATGTACTGGAGAAGTTGAAGGCTTTGTGAAAGCTGAAAAGAATAGAAATTTTCTGCCATGTGAGCGGTATGGATTGCGCCGTGCCCTCGCCTGAAACTTTGCATTTCATACTCGATTGATTGTGCATGGACTAAACGCTTGCTACAGTCTTGTTAGTACTTGGCTGCATTAATCTATGCTGTGCAGCTTTTGACCTTTAGAACTTGAAAATCACGTGAAAGGCACGTGACATGTGAATTTATTGATTGCACAATTTATCGTGAATTTATCGATTGAACAATTTATCGATCTTGCTATCGCTCTTACAGCGCTGTACGTGTCTGAGCCCTTAACATAACAAGAGTCATGCTGGGCTCGCTTTAGGCTTTTCTTCGAAGAGAAAAAGTTTATCCTGAAGTGCTATGGAAGTTCGAAAACATCGTCGAAGTGCAGAGGCGATTCAACGATTACATCTTCAAAGCACCACCCACTCGCGTCACCGATGCACAATCAATCGAGTCTGAAATGCAAGGTGTCAAGCGAGAGCATGGCGCAATCTTGACTATTTGCTGCCAAAGAAGTCTTGCTACTCTGTGCTTTCATATGAGTCTCAAAAATTTTCCAAAGCTGCACTAGTACCAATGTTAGAACCTTTCAAAAAGCATCTACATTTGTGATACCCCGCAATTCCACGAACTGTGATGTGTTTTTAAATTTTAAACCTTAAAAATCTCAAATCAATCGATAGGGCCATTTTGTGGAAAAACTATAACAAGTATTCAAGCGAAAAACAATCAATCGTGTGTAAAATGCAAGAAATCAGACGAGAGTGCGGTGCAGTCCATACCGCTCATACGCCAGAAACTTTCTACTTTCCCAAGCTTTCATGTTATTATTATTATTATTTATTACACAAGTTTCCTCGTGTATAGATGAACAAAAGCCACAGCAAACAACAAAAACCTTGCCAACATACCTTAGACCAATCTAAAAAAGAAGAAATCAGCAACAGCAACATAGAGCAACACAGAGGCAGAAGCAGAGGAAATAATCGAAAGACCTCAAAGGTATCAGGAACTTTAATATCGATCCAAGGTTTTTTTAAAGGTGTCGTAGCTAACAGGGACGCTGTGCTTTTTGCGGAACATCTCAAGAGAAGTCACAGTCCTAAGCGTGAAGAAAAATCGTCGACAATTCAACGTCGCTCTACCAGCATCATACTTAACAGCATCCCCACGAGTGCTCGATTTTCTCAATGACAGAAGATCACTGATCCTTACGCTGCTCTTACCATGCAGTATCTTATGGAAAAGTAGGAGGTCGTTTTTTTTTGCCTTCTAGTTTCAAGTGAGGATAAGCCGAAGTTTAGGTTCCTAACCGCGCTAGACGGAATCTGATCGTATACAAATCCCAGTGCACGCACCATAAGCTTTCTCGTAAAACTATTCTGCACCCGTTCCAGCATAGCAATGATTCTTTTCTTGTGAGGGCTGAATATTGGAGTGCCGTATTCCAAGATGGGTCTCATGAAGGATTTATAGGCTTGGAGAAGCACAGCAGTGTTCCTTGTTGACAGAGCTCTAAATATGAGCCTTTAACTTCTTTAATACTTTACTAGGAGGAAAGTTGTCACCTTTCAAGGGATGCATACATTTTTTGAGACATCCTGCATTTCAATACTGAGCACATTCAGTGACGAAATCGCTCAAGAGCGGTCACCACCAACTAGGAAAGCATGGAAAGAGCAAGAGCAGAATAACTTTAGATGTAACTAACGCTTTCCTTTCAGACAACATATTGCTGTTCGCTAATCCCGGTGAAGTGTTCTATCGAGCTGGAGAGAACGCCGCCGCTGTTCCGATCTGGACCGGAGAGAAGGGTGTGGACCCCGACCTCACGTAATTCACTTTCGGCTTCTTTTTCATGCCTTTGACAGTGTGGTGGGTGAAAGCATGGGGAACAGGGCGAAACAAAGTATATACATACATGGAAGCCCTCCTCTATCAACTGAAAGCTTAGAGGCCTCCGTACACTTGTGGCAACGCGCCAGTCCCATTTTTACGCATAGGGCAGAGGGGATGCCGCCGGCAGGAAAGTTGCCGCGTCAAAGTTGTCGCTTATGTGTCACTTTGGTGGAAGACGCGGCGAAAAGCGGCAGCGGCAACAGTGATTCAAGGCGTTATTGACACGTGGCTCAGCGAGCACCGCAAGGCCAATACCAGAGATCTGTTTGGGCTATAGCTGATCGTGGCAGGAATCTGAAATGGAAATTGGGGACAGATTCATCAACCGCTTCTCGCCCTCTAGCAGTGAAAATACCGCCACATGCCGATGTTGATGATTGTGATATCAGAGGGTTTGGTGGTAATTTCACCGTCAAAGAGCGGTAAAGGGCTGGGCACACTCCTGCTGCTTGAGGCAGCTCCAATGATGAAGAATAGCGCAGAGACGCAGAGTACGTGTCTCTGCGTCAGGGGCGGCGGCGCGCTTATGCCACACTTCGCTCCAGCGTCAGCGCTGCAAGCGTCAGCTTCACGGAATGAGCTCGGTCATTCCGTGAAGCTGACGCTATCGCTCCTGAGCAAAAGATAAAGCGGCTTTCACACTGCCGTTGCTGATGTTGCGCAACCGATGCCGTAATGATGAAGCATACCGCAAAGGCGCAGAGGAGCAACAGCAGCAACGAGGGGGGCTTTCACACCTCTGTTGTCGCAACCCTTCATCAGCAACACCGGCATCGGTTGCACAACGGTTGCGTGGCCTCGGCAACATGGAATGATCGCCATCATTCCTTGTTACTGATGCTCGTCAACGGACGATATCAAGAGTCTTATCCCATTATCTTATCTCACCGCGTTGCGGCTGCAAGAAGCATCGAACTCCGCCCCTTTTTCATTGCTCGTTGCTGCAACAGCAGCAACGGCAGTGTGAAAGCCGCTTAAGTAAGATAGGAAAGCCCTTTCCTCAAGTGGCTTTCACACTGCCGTTGCTGCTGTTGCGCAATCGATGCCGTAATGATGAAGCATAGCGCAGAGACGCAGAGAAGCATCAACAGCAACGGGGGGGGGGGGGTTCACACTGTCGTTGCCGCAATCCCTCATCAGCAACATCGGCATCGGTTGCGCAACGGTTGTGCGGGCTCAGCAACATAGAATGACTGCCATCTTTCTTGCTGCTGATTCCCATCAACGGAGGCATATCACAGGTTGCTTCTCTGGTTCTTCTCTCATTATCTTATCTCACCGTGTTGCGGCTGCAGCAGGCATCGAACTCCACCCCTTTTTCGTTGCTCGTTGCTGCAACAGCAGCAACGGCAGTGTGAAAGCCGCTTAAGATAATGAGATATAACCTGTGATTTGCATCGTTGATGAGCGTGAGCAACAAGAGCCGATCATTCCTTGTTGCAGAGGCCGCGCAACCGTTTTGCAACCGATGCCAGTGTTGCTGATGTGGGGTTGCGGCAACAGAAGTGTGAAAGCCCCCCTCGTTGCTGCTGTTGCTCCTCTGCGTCTCTGCGGTATGCTTCATCATTAAGGGTTGGACACACTCGGCAGCGGATTTAGTGCGTCAAAAACGGGGCGGGGCGTCGCTCTCAGGCAAGGACATGTTTGCGGTGAGGGGCGGTCGTTCTTTCCTTCTCTGGTGTCAGCATTGGACCACTGCCAACCATCGCTCAGCTGACAGGTTGGCTGGTTTGGTTGGGGAAAGGGCTTTCCTATCTTACTTTCCTTATCTCTTGCTCGGGAGCGATAGCGTCAGCCTCACAGAATGACCAAGCTCATTCCGTGAAGCTGATGCTTGCAGCGCCGACGCTGGGCGCCAACGCTGAAGCGAAGTGTGCCATAAGCGCTACGTCGCCTCTGACGCAGAGACACGTACTCTGCGTCTCTGCCCTATTCTTCATCATTGGAGCTGCGTCAAACAGCAGGAGTGTGCCCAGCCCTTTAGGCATCGGTTGCGGAACAGCAGCAACGGCAGTGTGAAAGCCGCTTGAGCGGTTGATGGATCTTGCCCCTGGTATTGATAATGATATTGAAACCACGTTGGCGATGGAGTGGGCGGCAAAGCTGAGGATGATTGCCGCGCCACGTCGTCTTTCCACTGCTACGCGGCAGTTTTGCCGCTTGCTGCGTACCGCTTTGCTGCAAAAATGTGCGGAGGCCTTACGAACCCAATGTGATACGCCTCGGAATGTTAGCGAACTGTACTGCCTGTCTTTCAGATACTGCTCCTTACCTGCTTTCGTTACAAATCCGACTTGCGCGCCGGCTGTGTCACCCACCTCTAATATGGGTGCAGCTGGTCGACCTTTCTACGTGGGCAGGTCTCGAAAAGCCGATGCAGGTTCGTCATTCGTTCGTGCTTCTGCAGTGTCTCACTCTAGTGTTTCAAGTGCATTTTCATATTATCATTGCCAACGGATGAATTGTTGAAGGGCGCCAATCTAGATATATAATTTTCAGGTCCAATTGGAAAATTTTGGAATGATAGGACACTTTTCACGTCAAAATCGACGCCTTTCCGAGCTTTTCTAACGCCTCTATAATCAAAGCGAACCCTTTCAAATGAAAATGACCTTTTTCTACATCAAACTAGAGATACTACAAAAACGTTAGAACAATATTTTATTCGAGATTTTTCGACAATTTTATCATAGTATGCTTTCTTTTAAGTTTTTTTAGTTTCACTACCCCAATGAGTGTAATAATTTTATAAAATTGTAATGTTGAAAGAAAAATAATTAATTAAAATTTGTTTTGAAGCACAGCAAAGAAGCAGGCATTAAAGGATCAAATCGCGCCAGGCTCTAAAAGTTCTCCGCAACTTTTAATTGATTTACAGTGTAAACGTCACTTACATGAATCGTCGAAATGAGGATATGTGTGATCTTTACAGTTGTTAACAGGTGTCAAACTCCATGTAAGCAAAAATTTACTATCAACCGAATAAAAATTGCGACGTCTTGTACTAGGGCATGACGCGATCTTTTCAGCTCTAAAAAATGGCAGCCTTTCTGCTTTTTAAAACAACCATTATTTTTCTTCAAAAAATCAAATTTTATTAAATTTCGAACATTGTGATCACTTATTGCGTAGGTGAACTAAAACTTCAAAGAAACCTTACTAAAAATTTTCTTCAAGAAAAAATTATCCTAACCGTTGTGAAGAATACCTGGTTTAGTGTGGAAGGCGCTTATTTCGATTACGAAGAGTTCGCTTTGATTTCAAAAGTCTCAGTCTTAAGCTTTGAGGAGTGTCCGAATTGACGAGAAAATCGCACATTTACCCTCACAGTCTTTCATGTCCGAATACCTGAATGAGTTTACTCTGGGTGAAAGATCGAAAAGATAGAAATCTACCCACAAATGGTTTTCGTCAAGTAACCTACCCAGATGGCTCGCGGTAGCGCAGTCGGGGCAGGCGCCAGATTTCGCGTGCAGTCGGTTCCGGGTTCATGGTTCAGATTTCCCGCTCAGGCAGACCAAGTTCCCCATGCCTCCGGGTTGGCGAATTGCTACTAGGCTTGTCCTGGAAGGATAATACACTGACTTGTTTATGGGCCGGTCACCGCAGGTATGGCCAAATACGCATTCAAATTGTCTCCACAACAACCGGTAAAAGTAGAATCCATGGCGCATCCCAAAACGAAATGAGTAATGCCTTCCTCTACCATTTACCTTTACATTTGTCTTAGCCCTATTTTATACTTGCGCCGCCACGCGGCGCGACACCGCGATTGCCATAGATATCGACTTTCGCGCCGCTCGGTCGATATCTATCCCGGCAGCGCGACAGGAGGTACACCCGCCCCTTGCTTTTGGGCGTGGCGTTAAGAGGTACACCGCTGTTCCGGACCGGAAACTTTTGTTTTGCGTGTCAAAGGTTTCGTAAGGCAGCCGCTAGACTCTTGGTGAAGCCTAGGAGGGTTGGGGTGGGTGAGCAAGGGGGATGAGAGGAAGATCGCACGCCCCCCAGCAGGAGTCGGGTGTACCTCCCCCATCTATCCCGACCATCGTGCCGCGCCGAGCAGCGGCGCAAGTACAAACTAGGGCTTAAGCCGGATACTGCTGAGTTCGAGCCCAGTTTTGAGCTTTCAGGAAAGCCTTGGTCATTTCAGCATGCGAAGTAGAAGACGCCTACGTTCAACTGAAACTGGAGCCAGTACATTCGGCAAACGCAGACGACAACGTCGTGCTGCCACAGTCGGTATGCCTATGCTGTGATCTACCATGGTTCCGCTAAAATCTATTAGGTTGGTGCATAAGTTCTCGGACATTTGGGGCATGAAATATTTATTATCACAACATACGAACAACAATATCAAATCATTTGAAGTAACCACCCTTTACATCAATTGTCTTTCGCCAACGTGCTGGTAAGTCATGGATGCCTTTTCTCCAAAACGTGGCCGGTTGTGATTCGAAGAATGTGAGCAGTGCCTCCTTGACATCCCCTCGGTTCCTGAATTGCTGGCCGTCCAAATAGCGTTGAAGGCTTGAAAACAAATGATAATCAGAAGGAGCGAGATCTGGTGAGTAAGGTGGATGTGGAAGAACGGTCCATCCGCAGTCCGCCAACTCAGCCGCCGTCGCTCTAGCAATATGCGGTCTAGCGTTGTCGCGTTGAAAATACACCTTCACTTGCTCTCCTCGTGTGGTTTGAAGGTGGGCCCTCAACTTCCTCAGTTGGTTGACGTAAACTTCTGCCGTCACTGTTGTCCCTTCGTCCAGCAGCTCCCAGTATTCTACGCCAAGAACGCTCCACCAAATGCATAGAATCACCTTTTTCACGTGAAGGCCGGGTTTCGGAACGTCCTCTGCCCCTCCAGTTGCGTCAACCCACTGTGCACGCCGGTGATAATTAGAGTAGAGTGTCCACTTCTCATCCCCGGTGACAAGGTTGTCCAGCCGTCCGTGGGTACGTCTGAGGGTAAGGAGAGACAGAGCGACATCGGCTCTGCGATCCATGTCATGATGTGTCAAGTCGTGAGGTACCCAGCGACCCAATTTTTGCACCTTGCCATTGGCTTCAATCCTCGAACGACTGTTGAGTGACTAACACCAAGAGTTCTTGATAATTCGCGAGTGGTTTGGTATGGGTCCGCTTCCACTCTACTTCGGAGGCAGTTCAGTGTCATCGGGCGCCCTTCTCGTTCATTACCTTCAACGGAGAACTCACCAACTGCGAACTTCGAGAACCACTGGTACACAGTACTTCGAGCAGGAGCACTCTCGTTGTAAACATCCTTCGGGCGACGATACGATTCGTTGGCACTGAGGCCAGATTGATGCAGGAACAACATGACGTGCCGAATATGCGTCTCAGTTGGGACGAATTGCTTAGCCATAATAGCTGACGTTAACAACGCAGAAGTAAATGTTAGGAACAGTTTTCTAGCCCTTTCCTTTCTCTATCGATCGATCCTTTGATCCTTGATACATGTGAGACATTTGGCGGGAAAATGCGCTTTCAATTCAGGAGGGATCAAATGTCGGAGAACTTAAGCACCAACCTAATAGTTTTGCTTAGGAATCGTGTGACACATGATGGGTTATTAAAGGAAAAAGATTCTTGGTAAGAGCGCTTCATCATTGTGACGGGACCATCATGCGTTGCTTTCCCAATGAGACAGCTTGACCCATGGTGAAGATGTAACCTAACCTCTATGAACACTTAAGCATCTAAGTCTTACTATCCTTCAGTGTACAAGTGTCACATTGTTACCTTGGTGACCGAAGTTTTCAAGACGACAACACCGCGCTCCTCAAAAATCAGTGGCAGCTCGGATATACGTACAGCAAGCCAGCAAGCAGAACCGAATGCAGAAACTCGCACTGGGAACTCCGCTTTTCATTAGCGTACGCTTTACAAAGTACCTTTTTAAAGCGGAGTTCGCAGTGCGAGTTTCTGTCCCGGTTCTGCTTGCTGGCTTGCTGTACGTGTATCCGAGCTGCCACTGATTTTTGAGGAGTACGGTGTAGTCTAAAAGCAATCTGCTGATCATTTTTAAAAATAAAACGAATTCTGCTTAGAAAGTATATAATTTGTCTTGGAAAGGAACTATGTGGGGTTAAGGATTTGAAAATTACCACACGAGCCAGAGAGAGCCTTTCACATGAGACTGAGGCTGTCCGAATGCTCTTAGCCTTCAGAGACTGCAGAGAATTTCACCGAACCTTTTGCCGAAGAATGTGAGATAGCTTCGCAAAAATCATCTATACCACTCCAAAAAGGGCTTAAGATCCACTCGTAGAGCAAACTCAAATCTTTGGAAAGTGAAACACACGTGATCCTTCATTGTTTGTCTACTTTCCAACAGAATGCTAGGTGAAGATCTATATTTTTAGGCGGTTAGATTGTGCTGAGTGACTGCGCTCTTTTTTCGGTATCTTCTGTATCTCATTGATTATTTAGTTTATTAATAAATGGTTTGGACTGCAGAAGTAGAAAGATGATATACACTTAGAATTTGATGATGTTCTCCTATACGCCGAAGAACCACGTCTCCTACACCATCAAGGAGTTCTCAGCTACACGTTTCGGCAGTCATCGTCAACGCCCAGACCACGACGTGATGAAGCGCATTCAACGTCAAGCGGCCAGTCGAGGTATTGTTCGAGCTTTGGCCCTAAGCCCTAGTTTATACTTGCGCCGCCACGCGACGCGGCATCAGGATCGCCATATATATCGATTTTTCGCGCGCCCGGTCGATATCTATTCCGACTATCGTGCCGCGCCGCGCAGCGGCACAAGTGTAAACTAGGGCTAAGGAACCATGATATGTATACATATTGTTTTAGCCAATAGCTACAACAAAACAAAGTTAGGAAAATGTAATTTTGAAATTGGCCATGTTATAGCTCTATTGAAACGCTACTTGCTGGAACTGGAGTTGAATTGTAAAATGCAAGTCACAAGCTTCAGATTTTTAGAATGTGCTAGTTGTATGACCAACTAAGTATGCAACTGACGAGGTCATTCCGGGCGAGCCATGTCTTTCAAAGATGTTTTTAAACTGATACCCACCAAAGGTGTTTGCTTAGAAGGGAGGAGCGAAATGCGTTTCGAAGAAAAGGTGAGGCACCGTGATATCTCTTAATGATAGGCAATTGTGGACTGAACTCCAAAAAACTGTGCCTGTGCCGGAAGCTTTCTCAAAAAGAAAATCATAAGGTTCCAAAACAAAGAATGATACAAGGATACAGTAAAGTGCTTTTATGAAGCAAAAAATGAACACCAGCACAAATAGGAGAAAAACTGATTCGTTGCAGATAACATTATTGATATGGCATGCTTGGAGCTAGATTTGAAGCTAGAGAAGTTAGGGTGGTTCGTTCGAGGAAGACTTCGAAACACGTCTGAAATGTTCATTGTTGGGAAACTTCGAAAATAAATACTACTTTAAAAGAATCGCTGCTCTTTTAAATGACATACCAGTCTACGATTGAATGCAGCTGTTGTTGTCGAGGAGACTACGGAAATAGGTCAGTTGTTCCATATTCTAGCAGCTCGAACTAGAAACGAATCTAGAGACTGCTGAGCTGCAAAGCCTGTAGACAACGGAGGAGTGTCCTCTCGTTGGATGGCTAAATTCATGAAGATTAAACAGCTTCGGTTTCTCAAAGTCAAAGCAGCAGGAAATATTTTACAAATGAGATTTTGGTATATGGCTCCTCTTAGATGTAACGATGTCCCACCCAGAACAGCTTCTCTTTCATTGTAGTCGACATTGAACAATCAATCCGTTTCTGGAAAATCTCGTCAATGTGAACCTTACCGCACCAGGTTGAACTTTACTTAAATATTGAAAAGACCTTATCCAATTATGATTTGTTCTCGATAAGCTATCGAGCAAGATTGATAGCGGCTTTGTTCGGCTGACGTTTCGGCAGTTTTGCCTTCTTCGGAGCCTGGAAAGCTCGGAAATTTTCGCAACGCCATTCCCCCAAGCATCATTTCATTCTATAAGTAAACCTCTTAGAGAAAATAAAAACAGGATCAAAGATTGGGGTTGCAGAGGACGACTTACCTGACAGGTGGTTGCCGTCGAGAACCACCGTTCACCCGTAGCTGGAAGTAACGAGCGTGAATGAACTGCATCCTGGTACCACCCGACTTAAATACCCCAGTAGATCAGGTCAAGTAGATTGAAACTTCCACAGATCTAGGAAGGTAGCTATTTCTTGGGTTACCGTTAGACGCTCTTCCTTCCGGTTGACCCCAGGACTCCTAGCTGCGATCCAGAGCGGCTCGAGTGTCCTTCGTGCCGAGATGTCACACTCGCCGTTAAACGCACACAAGCAAAAAACTGCGGACGAGTTTTCGGACGAGTTGTTCGGGCGCGAAAGGTAAAAATTCAAACAGGCCAACACGGCGTTGGCGATGGGGCGCGAAATCCTTCAATGCAAGCATTACACGAGCGAACCTCTTGTCGCTCAAGGGTGGGAGGGGTTCGGAGCAGGCAAGGGAAGGGACTCCAGGGTGTGGTGCAGCCAAGCTGCTCGTGTGGAAACTGCTCACATCGCGCAGGGGGGTTCGGAGCTGGCTTCTGCGCTCTTCGAGCGCAGAAGCAGGCAAGGGAAGGGACTCCAGGGTGTGGTGCAGCCAAGCTGCTCGTGTGGAAACTGCTCACATCGCGCAGGGGGGTTCGGAGCTGGCTTCTGCGCTCTTCGAGTATCACTTCATGGGGCATCAACCGCTCAACAAACTCCCAATCGATCTTCACCTCCTCAAAGCTGGTGGTTGTTGCACCTGAAAGAACGAGATGGGCGACAGATATGCGAAAACAGATAAAACTGACTTGGACGCAAATCGTCTCAATATTCTTAAGAGTGCACAGACCGCTATAATCAACTTTGAGGAACGATAATCGCTAGAAAAACTAATTTAAGCATGCTGTTTGTCCCTTCAGACAAGGAGATTGTATAATGCTACCTCTCGTAGGTTAGGTTAGGGTGTTGTGTTCCTATAATCACTTATGTCCAATCTCCGTAATTATCAACCTGACAACACTATCGAACCGGATCACTAACCACTCAGTACTGCGATAGCTATGTATTCTCTGGCTTACGGATAGCGCCAACTTTGAACGCTAGGAACTGAACAATCTAGCGATATCTTCAATTGACTTTGTCCTGTCCTCGGTTGGTCCCCAAACGAATGACGTGTTAGAGCGCGTTAGAGGTCTCTAACACGTCATTCGTTTGGGGACCAACCGAGCTCTGGTACTAGGACAACTTCCCCTCAGTTTTTTGCTTGTGTACGTTTAACGAGGAGTAGATGTCACTTTCTCGGGCTAAAGGCCCCCGCAGACTTTTGCGGCATCGCCGCTGCCCTATGCTTAACCATAGGGCAGAGACGCAGAGCTCGCCGCCAGCGGCGCAGCTGGGCGGCGCCGCTGGCCGGCCGGCGGCACCGGCGGCGTCGCTGGCGGAAATGACTTGAATCATTCCACCCGGCGGCGCCGCTCCAGCGTCTGTCTGTCTGCGCTCTGCGCTCTACCCTTTCGCGGCGGGATCCAGAGCGGAGACGGTCGATGCGGGGCGCGTTATTGTTAAGCACCAGTCGGTCCCGACTAGAAACAGTACAGTGCCTCGCCGTCACCGCTCCCACTGATGACGAGTCAAGCCGCTGAGCGGCGCCGCTCAGCGATTTCGCCCGCCGCTCGCCGCAGAAGTCTGCGGGGGCCTTAAGATGGACGTGGACACCTGCAGCATCATGCCTGCATGGAAACGGGCACTGTGTTCTCCTCCCCCCCCCCCTCCAAGGAGTGAGGACGTTGCCTTTTCTAAGGCCATTCAAACGCTTTTTAATCCTTATACATAGGGGTCTGCCCGTTTCCCCTATGTACTCCTCTCCATATTCGTTGCATGACATAAAGTAAACCACACCAGGTGCCATTAATTCTAACTCTTTTCCATAAGGGCAAACTATGCAAGGTGGAGTTGAGTACGTCCTGTCGTAGATACGGTTCCAAACAAGTTGCCACTTCAAGGACCCAGGATGGACATCAATGACCCTCACCATGTCTTGAAGATCACCTTCCATCTTCGCACTCACATCGTCCGACATGAAAGGCACTTTACTGCACTTTTTCATTTTTTCAATGCGTTCCACCTTAGACGAGACTGGTTGTAAGAAAACTTAAGATCTCTTCAATGTAAGACTGATTGTAGGTAACGCGACCGTTCGCTCCCATGGGGCTGACGCCGGTGATGGTCCCGATGTTAAGCCGACTGTCTTGAGCTCGAGGACATCATTTAATCGAGCTTCGCCTACACCTAAGCCAGGAGACACTACGGTTCGTTTCAATAATCAGACTTTAAGCAGGAGGAGCTAGCAAAATGCTTCGATGTTAGCCAATTCATGAGAGATGATTACATCCTATGCTTTAAGATGACCGATTTTGAGACGCTGAAGACGCTGACGGCCGAACAGCGAGAGGCTCTTGTTAACATCATACGCAACAGTTCTATATGTAAGCGTAAAGCCCTCCTCACACTTTTGCGGCAGCCGCGTACGCTGCAGAGGCCAGAACAGCCGCGTACGCGGCTTCCACTGCCGCGTGCTAGGGTTCACGTGGCACTTCTCCCGCTCGCTCAATCACCAACGCGGCATACGGCAACAATGCCTTGAAGGATTACTGCCGCTGCCACCGCGTCTGCCGCGTAGGCGGCACCGCGTCTGCCGCTGCCACTGCGTCTGCACATCAGCGGCAGGCCGCTAGTTTTGCCTCGCGCGGCGACTCTGCGTCTCTGCCCCACGCTTAAAGATAGGGCTGCCGTGTTGCCGCAAAACTGTGTGGAGGGCTTAACTTGATCCTCTTATGGACATAGATCCAACATCAGTTTTTCTCCTTTTTCAGTAGACCACCCACTGAGCCATCTGCAGCAGGCACTTGGAGCTCCTCAAGTCCTTCGTGCCCAGAATTCTAGTCTACTTCAGAATAATATCAGTTAGTTACCTTGAATTTTATTGCCATAAGGTCTCTATTCACTGCAGTAGCATCGCGTCTGTGCGATTTTAAGCACCGCATGAAGATGAAGGGTTGGCCGCTCGTGGCGATCTTCGCCATACGCATCATCACACTTTACCTATTTAACAAAGCACGTCTTTTCCTTGATGTACAGAGTACAGTATTCAAATCCAGACAAATTGAACTTTCTCTTTTCAAGCAAATTTATTGACATTTTATCAAGCTAAAATACAAATTAAATAGAAACTCTTACTCAAAATAGGGGGATATCTCAAGAGTAAAATTACTCAGTATAGTCTCTGCCAGCAGCAACGACTGCCTTTGCCCTTGGCCTGAAGCGCTCGTACGCTCTCTCTAAAAGAGCACTGTCCATATTTGTGAATGCTGCTTCAATAGCGGTGCGAAGAGATGTGACATTGGGGTGCCTAGTCTATTGCAACGCGTTCGACTACGCACCAAGCACAATAGTCCATGGGATTCATTTCCGTTCTATTCGGGGGCCATGGGGCCAGAACTCCTTAGACGAAAACATTTCCAAGTTATCGGACAGTCAGATTTGAATCATATGACTCGTATGAGTTAGTGCGCCGTCCTGCTGGAATATGTATGGCGGTTTCATTACAGTCTGCAAAACTCCCAGGTAAGCTTCTTTGGTGACAGTTTGTCCTTTATCAAAGAAATGTGGCGGCATGACATCACCCTCACTAAACACAACACTGAGACGTGAACACTTGCTGGAGATTTTGTTTTAGTAACAATCGGAACTTCCTCGGGATAGTAGGCAAGCCGGCTCTAAAGTCGGCTTCCGTCTCAATGATAAACATTTTTCATCAGAAAAGAGCCTGTTTCGCCCGTTCTTCGCGAAAACTTTCGATAATCGCGGCACGTCGATTACACCGCACTTGTGTGGGCAACATTGAGGTCATTCTGAGGTTACGACTGTTTACCAGAGGCTCCTGTGGCGGATTCATCAACCACTTAACGGCTGTAAGTGGCGCAACTAACCATGAAACCAGCCATTCGGCCGATTCATCAAAACGTGGTTAGTTGAATCCGGCCTCAGATCCGTCGTATCTGTTACTAGGCTGGAGTGCCCGGTAACCGCTACCGGGGTGCAGCGGCTGCGCTCCACGGCTAAAAGGTGACCCAGTCGCAGCGAATTGCCATCACTTACCGCGAATTTGATGAATCGCAACTCGCCGTTAGTGAGCCGCTGACGGATAGTAACGGTAACGGGTGATAAGATTTAATAAATAATCGAAAATGCAATCAACATTACGAATTCCCACAAAATATGGACGGTTGCTCATCTAATGATTTCAAAGCGTTGCAGAACATCTTTTCTTTACACATGCATTAGTTGAGTTGAGTGCGACATTAAGTGTCACACTAACGCTCGACTGTCACTCGACTGTGGAATCAAGGAAGAGGTTAAGCAAAGTTAATTTATCTCATGACCCTGCTCTATTTGAGAGAGCGTAGGGTCGATTTTAACGTGGAACATCATATAACGTTAAATATTGACAATAAAAAACTAAAAAGCGCAACACACATGAAAAGGCAATGAGACTATGATGACAGAAATCTAAAACTGTGACCAGTGCTAACATAGAAATTGTCCAAGTTACAAGAAACAGCGCATAGCTAGACAACCTAGGCAATACAAAATGCTATAGGTAATGCTGCAGCCACTATGCTTAAACAGAATCCGAGAAAAACTACGCGGGGTTAAATGCACACGTGTGCGACGTGAAGCGCCTTGAGGAGATCACGTTCCGTTCACAGTGCTCACGACAGGTGAAACAGCCACGCGATTGCCTCGAACTCTCGGGCCAGTCAAAGTGTTTTTTGATTGGTGTGCAGCCAAGCAGAGACACGAAGAAACTTAGCCGAAAGTCCCTGGTCGCCAAGTGACCACACTGGAATACCTACGCTGCTTTTGATGCCCTCATAAATGAAGGTAGTGCTGCGCGAAAAAATGGTTAGGAGTGCTGACAGGGGCCGAATTCATAAACAATTAAACCCGCGTTTGCGAGATATAAGGGTTAGAGATAAGGTAAGAGATAGAGACGGAGGTGTCATCGTGGTTATCTCTACTCCCGCGGGTTAGTCGCTGATAAATCCGGACCAGTTTTGACGCTCGTCTCTATTGCTGCCTCTAGCCGCGCACCGCTCTATGCAGTGGTGTACAGATACCTTCGGTCAACAAACTGCTTCTGTTCTCTGTCATTTGATGGCACTCGTTATAGATCCCGTTTCAAGCTCGATCATGGCATCGAATCTGGCCGATTTTACGTTGTCGCACTATGCAGCGGTGAGTTGCGAATTCTAATTGTGCCATGTTGAAGTTCTATTAGAAAGCGACCAGTTCTCAAGTTATCTCGCATTATTCAGAATCCCATCGCGGCAATGTCAATGATACCACGTCGAAACGGAGGCAAGCGCCGTTCAGGCAATGCTCATAATTCGTCATGGCTCACATGAGCTGCTTAGAGATTTGACATGTACGATTTGTTGCCTAGAACCTCTACGACCTCTTTGGGATTGAAATTTTCTGAAACATGTGAATCTTCTTTTGTTCATAATTCACAGATTTCAAAAAAGAAATCTTCATACGACATGTACGATTTGTTTCCTAGCACCTCTACGAGGCTTCCTGTTAGAAGACTTTCAGAGCTCAGCTCAAATGGCGCGACGTAATGATAGGTTCTTATATCGATTGGCCGCCGTTGCGTACCCTTTTCGCCTGCCGTGCAAGGCCATTCTACGGCGAAAACCTAAAATTAATCAATTATCAGCATCGCCATGAGATAAATTATCGTTTTCTGGGCATTTCAGACCAATGCTTGTTTTCAGTTCTTGTCAATCTTCAAAAATCATTTAGGTATCCATATAGTGGCGATGGGAAAGTTCTAAGCTTCCGCTTAAGATGACTGTGCTTTGCAAAGTCCATAATGCTTACACACTTCTGACCGTAAGCGAAATTTTTGACGAAGTTTGATTTCTTTCAGGGCGTTCTGTACCGGATGGAATTTTCATGGTCTTGTATAATAAATATTCTGTTATGAATAACACTGTTAATGAAATTTTTTGAACATGCTTGGTTTCTTTGCATGGTAGAAGTCGTTCACACGGAAACGGCCAAACAGTTCAGTGACGCATATGGTTTCAAATTACATTCCGAATTGCAAACACTGTGTCTGATGAAGAGAAACGCCCCTGTTGGGCTGCTTGGTCTGTCAAGAAATTCATGTTTCAAATATGGTTACACAAAATACAAGACCAAAGATAGTGCGCTAAATAACGCTTCACTGTTATGACAAGTGTTATCAGTGTGCTGGTTTCTTGCGTGCCGAATGAGGACTTTATGGTGGAACTTTATTATGCCGCCTGACGTTTCGATGCGATTGTCTTCAGAGGAAATGCAATCTGCCCCACCAAGCCCCTCAACTGATCTAGCGGTTCCGATGTCGTAAGGGGAATTCAAAAAACTTCACGCAATGAGCAGTCCACCACTCTAGTATGGTAAGCAAGGCAAATGAGACCCACCGCAGACGTATATCGTTTGCAAAGGTACAACGGTCTGCTCGTCACCCTTTCATTCTACAGCTCGAATTTTGGTACAAACGGCAAGTTGTCATTTGTAAACGATGGACTTTCATGGCGGTCAATCAATCGTGGATTTCGTGCGAAATCCAAAACGCTTCTAATGCTTTCCTTGCAGAAATATCAGTCTCAACAGTCAGGACCGTGCACTTTATCTTAGGAACGCTACCGTTGTGCTCAATCGCTTTGTGCCTCCCGAGTGGTGTTCTTGTGTTTGCACGCATTTTACTAGCCAGATATTCCTTTACTCGAATCGCTACCGTGTTATCAGTGATATAGATTCAGTTGGCTACGGTGAAGAATTTCAGCCGGGATGCTTCATTTGCTACGCTGAATAGGCTCTCACTTGGTGATGAGTATTTGAGGAGATGGCTGAGGTAGGAGAGGAGGCTTATAATGGATGCAAGGGTTGTGAGTACTGTGTTACCCCATTGCGGCGGCTCCCACCACAGTGAGCACGAGATGGGAGCAAAGTATTCGCTGTTGCGGGAGCCGCGCCTTGAACGAGTCGTCGATGTCCCGCGAGTGCGGTCCCAGTTCTCGGCAGAATGCTGCAGTGCCAGGCACTGCCGTACAGCTCGCTCCGCTGAGGGGCGTCTCCACTTCAAACCGTCCCAACTGTTGGAGTAGAATTAGTAAATTCTATTTTTTTTTCGATTTGATGAAATTTTTAGGGCGCTCTCGTTTGTCACTGACGAAAAAGCGGGCGATGATGATGAAATTGCACCTTACGAAACGGTCCCTCTAGACATCGCCACATTAAGCCGCGTGCACACTCCGCTGCGGCAGTGCGGCAGCCACGCTGAAGCATAGCGCGGAGGGGCGGAGTCACACTGCGTCAGCGGAGGCCGCAGTGAGGGGGTATGCACACTTCCGCTGCTGCTGTGCTACCGGCAACGGCCGCAGCGGCAGTGGCAGCGAATAATGACCCGAGCTTTCCTTAAGGCCCTTCCAGACTTCTGCGGCGTTGCCGCTGCGCTATCCTTCATCATAGGGCAGGGACGCAGAGCTCGCCGCCAGCGGCGTCCCTGCCCTATCCTTAACCACGCGGCGTGGCCGCAGAAGTCTGTGGGGGCCTTTACTGTCGCTGCGTGCGGCCGCGGCGCAGTTCAACAGTGCCGCAGTGTGCGAGACCAGCTCCGCCCACATTCCACTGCCCGCTGCCCGCTGCAATGTGTGCACGCGGCTTTACCCAGTATTGCGTACATTAAGGGTTGGGCACAGTCAGCAGCGGCTTCAGTGCGTCAAAAAGGGGTGGGGCGTCGCTCTCAGACTCAGGACATGTTTGCGGTGAGGGGCATCCGTTCTTCCTTTCTCTGGTGTCGGCATTGGACCACTGCCAACCATCGCTCAGCTGACCGGTTGGCTGGTTTGGTTGAGGAAATGGCTTTCCTATCTTACTTATCTTATCTCTTGCTCAGGAGCGATAGCGTCAGCTTCATGGAATGACCGAGCTCATTCCCTGAAGCTGACGCTTGCAGCTCTGACGCTGGGCGTCAACGCTGAAGCGAAGTATGCCATGAGGGCGTCGCCGCCCCTGACGCAGAGACGCGTACTCTGCGTCTCTGCTCTATTCTTCATCACTGGAGCTGCATCAAGCAGCAGGAGTGTGCCCAGCCCTTTAATCTCCTTGCGATACCTCGCCGCGTGCAAAATCGCCAAGTTCGTCACGGCATGGCGGCATGCCGCAAAACTGTTCAAATCTGTCTTAACTTAGCATGGCTCATGATATTCCCCTGAAGTTCAGCGATTTCTGCTAACCTTGGAGGACATAGAAGACAAACGAGTCACATTATTAAATGATGTAATTGTGACGCTTTCTCACTGTTCCTGGTGGTACAAAGTGACGATTTAGGAGGTTGAAGGGAGCTCAAAACGCAGAGCTAGAAGGACAGATAAGCAGCAGAGCGACATTGGCATTAAAGAACGACGCAAAACGAAATTGGAAGACGAGAAGACGCAGACAAACGATGGCGCCGATGCTGGTGAAGAAGAAAAACAGCAAATATCGGCTGACTCAAAAGCAGCAGACTCTGCTGAGAAGATACGTGGGGGTTTTGCGGAGAAGATACGAGCAGGTTCTGCGGAGAATATCGGAACTGAGAAGCTTGGGTCAAAGGAAGGAATACCAGAAGAGAAGACTCCCCTTATCTCGGACCACGCAGGATCGAAGAAGACGACAAAACCGGAGATAGAAAGGAAGGGATCAGCGGAAGCAATGAAGGTGGGGTCTGCTGAGACCGTAAAGCCTGGCTCAGCTGAAGCAATAAAGCCAGGATCCGGTGAAGTCATAAAACCAGGATCCGGCGAAGTCACAAAACCAGGGTCAGGTGAAATTGTAAAAACAGGATCCGGTGAAGTAATGAAACCAGGGCCAGGTGAAGCGATAGATAAAGGTCCCACTGAGGGTGCAAAGAAAGGATCCGCTGAAGCCATAAAGCTTGATTCGGGTGAAACGAAGAAAACAGCTCCAACCGGACCGAAAACTGCTGTCACTTCTGCAGTCGATAAGCATGGTAAGGATGGAATTTCCGCAAATCTAGCTAAGTGACTTGAATTTTTGCCCTGTTTAGATATCAGTCAAAATAGGGAGCGTGAAAAGAGCTGGAATGTTAAGAACGTGAGTTAGGCTTGGAGTTGTTGATAGAGGGCCTGAGGTTAGGACAAGGTACAAGCGCTGTCTGAAGCATTACTCTTCCGCATGCGCTTTTGGAAAGGGCTGGGTAGCCAAATGCTGATTAAACGCATGTAAAAAACAATTATGGTCGAGTTTTCCACCAGGGGCCAGATTCACCAACCACCCTATAAAGGGATGGGCATGAACGAGCTCATTCCGTGAAGCTGCTGAAGCCATCGTTGACACGCGCTGACGCCGGGCGCCAAATGTGCAGCGAAGTGTGCCATAAGCGCGTCGCCACCCCTGACGCAGAGATTCGCACTCTGCGTCTCTGCCCTATCTTTCATTACTGGAACAACGATGTTGAGTGAGCGCTAACGGTGAAAATACCGTCAAATTCCCTGATATAGCATTCATGAGCTTCAGAAGCCAGACTCGTCAACCGCTCACCGTCATCTAACGGTGAAAATACCGCCAAAACTCCTGATATGACATTCATCACCATCAGGGGTTCAATACCAATGAGGGGGGCCATTCCATACTCAAGTTGAAACACTACATAGAGATGAATACTTTAAACATAACATGCCTACCTGAACCCCTACTGCGGCTACTGCAGTCATCCTCCTGAAATAAAGAGGAAATTTAAACGAAAAAACGCCGGACGAAAAGACGAGAAAAAGGCGCGTCGACAGGCTCACCGTGGCGATTCGTACAAGGACAGCCGTACAGCGGCCGTGGGTCGATACGTGGAGCCCGCAGACATCCCTGTACGTATCGCCACGGTGAACCTGTCGTCGAGCACACATACATTCTGGCCCGAGGCCGCCGTGCCCCCCCCCCTCATTGGGATTGAACCCCATCAGGTTTGGCGGTATTATCGTCGTTGAAGGGCGGTAAGCGGTTGGTGAATCTGGCCCCAGTTTTCAGCCATGTACGTCATTCAGAATCAGACGTTTGGCAGCCTCTCAGTTGTCACGACTGTCTTAATTGGACTTGTTAATGCAACGAATGTTGCCCCGCGTTCTTCCAAGCAGTCCACAGAGAATATGCGGAACACGACACCCTTGTTGTCTCGTAAAGCTCAACTCAGCGTATAACGCGTGAACAAAGTCTAGATTTCCCTTCTTGCCTCGCGTCGCCCTGCAATGTTCACTCAATTTCAAAGACTTAAAGAGCAACAGTTCCGAAAGTAGGAGGCGGACATTGATCCAAAGACGATGATTAAGAGCGGATTCTCTGGTTTTTTCTACAATTCTTTTGCGAACCGTCCGAGCAAGCACATGTAAAAGAGGAGCGTGTGCTCCTTTTTATCAAGCTGATCCATAAGCAAAGGTTTTTTTTTCAGAGCAGAGTTTTTTCACGATTGGTAAGGTAATGGATTAATGGTAATGGATAAGTTTACCACCAGAGTATAGTGGGCAGAGTGCAAGTTTGGTATTCATAATCTTACTATGTGTAATGGTTAATGTCATGTGTCCGTCAGGGGGGGGGGGGCAAAGCCAAGGGATGTCTTTAGCACTGCGGCGTATGCCAGCCGGGCTTTCTTTGAGCTTAACCATGCGAGATAGCTGGCGAACTTATGACCTTGGCAGAAAATCACCCAAGTTTACGATATGTTGGGCGGTCAACGCGTCAAAAGTGTGGATGGAGATCGTGTGCCAACTGTAGGTATTCAGAGGACGTTCGGAGGACGTTGTCCAACGTGCGTTGGGATTTAGAAGACGTGCTGAAGACGTAGTCCAGGGTGCGTGGAGTTTCCGAGTAAGGTGGGGTCAGTAGGAGAAGACCAGTGAAGAGGAGATTGACAAAGGGTACCACTAGAGGTGGAGATGAGGAGGGAGCGGTATTTTCTCTCAATATCGTCCAATGTAAGTCGGTTCACAGAAGTCGTGGCACATGTGTCGGGGTGCAGAAGGAATGTCATAGACGTCGTGTCAACGTGGCTACACGTGAATCGGGACTCAGTGTCACATGTGTGTGCTTAACTCTTACTCCGTTTCTCTGTCAGCACATAGGTAAGAAAGTATTAGCGGGGGAGGGAAGAGGTAGAGCGAGTGACTACGGGATTCTCCACTTCCATATCCCGCTGCACTAATCTACCACTATATAATTAAGTTAGCGGTCGATGACGCTTGAGTGATCTAACCTACTTGAGATACGCCGCATCATCCACAGGGGAGGGTGGGGGGGGGGGGGAGCGGTCGAGTGGTCTAACGTGAGTGGGATACGCCTCGTCATCTACACCGCGGGCAAAATTTGCTATTGAAGGTGGGATGTTGCTGCAGCAGGGAATGCGCAGCCCTTTACTGCTTAGCACAACAGCACCTACGCGCGTTTCTGGGCGTCAGAATCAGAAGTCGACTTCGTGCTATCAGCATGGGAAGACTACTAAAGGGGTAGAGTAGAAGGGGGACTTCGAGGGTGGAGAACCGACAACGATCAGGAGGCAGCGACCTGAAGCAAGCATTAGGATGGGGGGAGGGTCAATAGGGGGAACAATGAAGCAGGCCAGGAAGTCGCACCAAGAAGGGTTTAGGCAATAAGAAGGGACGGGAAGTACCAATATGGGGTAGGGGCAGTAAGGAGGATCAGCAAGGGGATCCATTGCCAGTAAAGAAGACCGGATTCAGAAGATGTGACGCCTATCTCGCGCAATGGGCGTTCGCTCGCCATCGTCGTGTCGTAAGCGTGGGAGGACTACTTAATTGGGGTAGAGTAGTAAGGAGGATCCCGACGTGGGAGGGATCTAAGGGATCTACCTGGAAGAAGGGACCTGGAAGCGGGACCAGGACGGGGAACCAACAAGAAGGGACCCGTAAGGGAATTCATACGGGGAACAAGGAATCTGCCCTCTGCGCAGCCTCCTCATTCTCGACACACGGCCACTGCGCGCGCTTTTGAGCTTCTGGATTTGGAAGACGGGTTTTCTGAGCTTCTTAATCCAGACCACAGGTCCCCTACGTCGCGCAACAAGCGTCCTTATCCTGAATCGTATCGTCGATGTCTGCCGTGAGCATGGGAGGACCACTAAGGGGGTGGTGGAGAAGGACAGTAAGGGGACCCTCTAGGGTGGACCAGAAGAGCGACCAGGAAAGAAAGGAACAACCTGGAGGAGATACCAGGACAGGAAACCAGCAGGAAGAGACCAGTAAGGGTCAACAGTAAAAACAAAGAAGTAGGCCAGGAGTTGGGAGCAGGAAGGTGGGGGACTAAAGAGGGGGAAGGAAGACCAGTAAAGGCAGACCACCAATTAGATCTAGTAAGAAGAAACGAGTGAGGGGGAAACTGGCTTCGGGAGACATGTCAACGCTATCTGGAAACGCTAGCTGTTGAGCATGAGAACGGTTGCGGAGGAGCAACCTGAGGGACAGAAGTACTGCGCAGCACAAACCAATGACGTTACTGGCCGATCTGGAGAGAATGTCTATGATGAAGGTACCGAAGTGGTGAACGGTTTGACGCCGATAAACTACACACCAGGTACTAGATGTTGGCGAATTTTAAGTTTTAGAAAAACTACTTTCCGTAGGTCAGTGATGCCGCAAAGTCACGCGAAGCTCGCAAGTGCAAGACGCCGTTAGGCGTGTTGGAGCACTTGTGGGTAATAAAAGCAACAACATTTTCTTGCTTATTGCTGTTGAACATTCTCCTATCACACGTGATTAGGAAGCAGAAAAAACATCTATAAAGACCGGCGGCAGCAGAACAAAAAATAGCGCGAAAGTTCTAAGCCACCAGTGGCCTATATTGTCTCAATGTGTTAAGGGAAAGTGAAGAGTTCAGTTTGCTAGATATGTACTGCTAATTTCAGTGCGCTATGGAGTTCTGTACACTGGTGATGATCTGTGCGATGATATTCGCTTGCGGGTTCGGATTCGCAATGCTGATCGATGCCACTGAACGACGAGAGTACCAAGATCTGGAGATATACATGGCTGTGGAACCACCGTCAACTACAGTGCCGCCGATTACGAAGACAAAGGCGATGTTAACAACAGGGAAAACGATTCCAGCCACGTCAATCGCGAGCCTTTCCGTCAGCAGTGCGGTTGAAATCTCAATGACAACAAATCCCACAGCTGATGCTGGCGACCAGAATGCAACGACTGTGTTCCTTGAATCGTCCACTACCGCAAAAGTAGCAGAAGAGACCACTACGACCAGCACCCAGACCTCAGCCACGGCACCAATAGGATCTTCTTCTACAACTACATTAACAACAGTAACAGGCACTTCAGCCAACACGACGCATCCGTAGGTTGGCTCCTACACCATTACAGCTGCTAAGCTTCAGGATTTAGCAAAAATCACTCTTTTCAGCCAGCCAATCTTCCACCTAATGTGAGAAAGTTACAAGAAGAAACAAATGTCTATCTTTAAAATTTTTATTGTTAGTACCGACGATGTTTAATAAAGTTATCGCATTCACCAAGGAAGAATGCAACAAAATATAACACCTGTATCACCTGTCGTCCCGTTGATCATCGACATGCTCGAGCGGGCGCCAGCAGCGTCTCCATTCGTCCCTGTCGCGTGCCGGAGTGCTCCAATGGATCCTCCTCGCTTGAGGGACACGAAGAACGTCATACCGGTCGTTCAGAGCTTTCACGAAGAACTCCGACCAACGCGTTGGTGGGCGTCCTGGTGTTCTCTTGACATCCGCGGAATCCAGACGGTGACGGCGCTCGTCCAGCGGGTGTCTGCGAAGCGCATTACGTGGCCGGCCCACCTAATTTTCGACCACTTGTCCATGCGACAGCGTCTCTGATCTTCGAACATCGGCGACGCTCGGAACTCCGGAAGCCTTCTTTCACTTGCGTGGGTCGTGTCACTCCGAGCATAATCCTCTCGACTCCACGCTGCGCGACGCTGATCGCGTGCTCGTCCTGCTTTCGTATAGCCGAACCGTAACGTAGTATGTACAATAGATGTAGAAAGAGCTATAGAAGAAGAGGTAGTCTAGGATGGCCAATTGGAAAAATCGTCATATCACCCATTTCTCCTGTCGCTCAGGTTCAACAGGCACACGCCTCCAACAGGGGCCTCATTCGTCCATCCCTTTCGCGTGCCAGAGTGCTCCAATGAATCCTCATCGCTAGAGAGACACGATGAGCGTCATACCGATCGTTCATCGATTCTGATCAATGTGTTGGTGAGCGTCCTAGGGCCAGATTCATCAATGCCTTACCTTTACAATAACTTTAACAGAGAAAATTACAGCCGAACCCCCTGATAACGCGGCTTATCAAGCGATATTGTGGGCGATAAGCTGCGTTATCTGATTTCTCCGCTGTGAATTCTCTGTTAAAGTTATGTGAATCGTTGATCAATCCGACCCCTGGTGTCCTCTTGGCATCTCGTGGAATCCAGTCGGCGACGGGTATTGTCCACTGGGTGTTGCGGAACGCATTAACGCATTCGCCGGCCCACCAAATTTTCGACGGCTTGGCCCATGCGACAACGTCCCTGATCTTCGAATGTCGACGAACTGTGATGACCTCTCACCTGGGTAAATCTTATCACTCCGTGCATCGTCCTATTGATTCCGCTTTATTCGACCTGGCACTGGATTCATCATCGACTTACAGCAATTTAACAAGAAATTGAGCTGAAATATCTGATAGCGCGGGTTATCAAACGATATGGTGAAACATTTCATTCCGTTTTTTCTCGGTTAAATTTCTGTAAGCCGTTTATGAGTCCGGCATCTGTTCGCGTGTTCATTTTGTTAAGGCCGATATTTCTGGGACCTATGTTAGCGTAAGAAGAACGGTGGAGTCGAATAGGTGAGCACGGAGTCGGACGTTCTTCGTCTTCTTCACGACTTCTTCGACGCTCTTGAAAGCTCCCTAAGCCCTCTTTTCCTCCTGCCCAGCACTGGGGTTAGATCGTTGGCCATGTTGACTTCGCAACCTAGATAAACGTAGCTGGCGAATTCGGAAATGTTCGTTCCGTTCAGCTAGAATGACATCAGAAACTTATCCATTCCTCATGAACATCGCCTTCGTAACATTCAACTGCTGACCAAGGTTTCCACATATACGATCGAAGTTGGCCAGCATTTCGCTTGGATGATATGTATGAGCGCGAGCGATGATGGAGTTACTCGGTATAAGAAGTGAACCTTGACATCGACTCTTCCCATCTTAGGTTACGTGCGACTTTTTCGATGGTGACGAAGAAGAGTCCGATAAACTGGGATGTGCGGAGGTTTTTTCGCGAAAATCGGAACACGGAATGCGGAGCGGAAGAGCCGAAAATGGGCGGAAACCGGAATACGAAACACGGAGGCGGAAATAATTCAAAACTCACTACTTTGTTGAATTTCTCATAAATATATTCAATTATATAGAAACAACTATACTAATTGGCATAATAAATTACCTTCAACGAATTTAGGAAACAACCAAAATAACATGCGCTTCTTCCCGACAACACTTAACAATAAAAGATCCTCGTATTCGTATCATTATAAGGATCAATCTTAAATATTACTAGTCTAATAAATCAAAACATATGCTAAATTTTTCGGTATGAAGAAAGAAAGTATTTTTAATGTAATGAATACAGCTGTAGAGTAGGATGCCAGAGATTTTGCCGTTCATGTCACTTAATAGGTCTAGTTGAGTATTATTTGTGAAAAGCACTGTTAGCAAGCTGAGAATGCTTGTAGAACTCTGAGCTAGAATTTATGTTCCAAGCCAGATCTAGGAGTATTAAGGGAGCTAAACGTTCCCGTTTTTTGCAAAGAATATGCAATTCTCAGGTTCTCTTTGATGCAGTAGTTGGCATCCAAGTCTCACCAGCGTTATTGAGTAAATAGAAGAACAGTTTCACATCACAAATCAAGTGAGTATCATAGCGCATTGGATGAATAAACGGAGCGATTTTTATTAAAACGCTTGCTTTCATGCCATAGGTATGATTTTTTAACAGTGACGAAGTGCATACACTTTTGGACGCACTCTCGGTTAGCGGGGTGCCCCACATCCTGGCGCTGACAGCCAACGTTGCGTAGGCAGTATTTTGAACCCTGCTTACCAAAAAGGATCTTATTTGGTTGTCACAAGGGGTGTGCGTTTACCGGCTTAACGGTTTACCGGCATTTTCGCGACAAATTCTTTTAACGAAAATTTCCGGTAATTTCCCAAATTTACCGGAAAATTTAACGACTTTTTTCGTACAAAGTCATACTCCTATTTATCGAATGGAGAAGGAAACACACTACCGACCTCAGTTTAGAAGTGATTGCTTCTATCTTCTCTGATAACTTGCATAACATCCATGCCAATATCAGGAGGCGGAGATGGTGCGCTCCAGTGTGAAAGCGCGCTCCACTGAAATCGTACCTCGCGCTGCTGACAGTACAAGTCCGCTGTTAGAGTTCCGTTACAGGCCAGCCACTCGTTGTAGATGACATCTTTGTGATCCCACCAAAGAGAAAGCATGATCTTATACGGCTGAGGACGCTCCTTTGACTGTGGCTCAGACTGCTCACCCTTGTCAACCCAGTGTCTGCTTCTCTCGATGTTGACGTACAGGCACTACTTCTCATCACCTGTGACGATGGACTTCAGCCAACCATCTGTGCTTTTGTACGAGAGCAATTGAGTGGCCACCTCAGCTAGTCGCTGGCGGTCGCGTTTGGTAAAGTCATGGGAAACACACTGTGCCAACCTGTGCACCTTATCCAGTTGATGAAGGTGCCCTGCAATGGTGGCATAGTGCACACCCAAGTTCTGCGCAAGGTCACGAGTTGTCCGCCGTGGGTCCGATTCCAGCAGCTGTCGCAATCGGTCGTTGTCGACATCGGATTCACCTCCTGACCAAAACGAATCTTGAAGGTCAAACTCACCTTTGCGAAAGCATGCGAACCATTCTCGAGCAGTGCGATCGGACATTGTGCCGTCCCCAAATGCACCATTGATGCGACGACAGGAAGTGGCTGCTGACTCACCAAATTTGAAGTCATACAACAAAAGATCTCGGATGTACTCCTTTGAGACCATCAGTTTTCTAGGAGTTAGAGTGAGAGTGAGTAGCTAGCAATAATAGTAAACTTATACCTACCTGATCTCTTTACATGAACAAGAGATAGGTATAAGATAGCGTTAGTGAGAAAAAAGTATACATTCAAAAAATGGCGGGAACTTGCGAAACAACCTAATACGATAGTGTAGAAAGCTAATACATACGCAGTTTGTAAGGTACTCTGCAAGGTACGTTACATACGGACTTGAAAGTAGCTGGTGTCCACTCTAATCTAGCGCTGGATCGGGAAAGGTGGCGTCATGACACCAGAATAGCGGACAACGCTACGAAGCGGGGCAGACGCTGAAGAAGAAGAAAAAGAAGATGCGGTCTGTAAGGTAAGGTCAGTGCTGGAAGATCTCGGCCAGTGTGAAGAAAATGTTATCTTCACGGGCTTTCCATATTGTAATCGGCCGCGTTCTATAATATTATGCACGCTATCTACCTGTGTACATTTCTGCTGAAAGTATTTCATACATACCACCAGAAGTTTCAGTGTTTCATCACAGATTTGGGATAAGAAGGATAAAGGATAAAGGACGGTGTTATTCAATTTCTTTTGGGATGCGTCACGAATTCTACTTCTACGGGATGTCGTGGAGGCGATCTGACAAGGGAAGGGTCTGAAGCGTATGTCTGAACGGGGGGGGGGGGCGAGTCACATAGGGAGAATCCTCACCCCTCAATTGGTATGAAAGTGTGTTTATTTTCTGCCAAGTCGTTAAACCCAAGGGGTAGGGGTCACAATGGAATACGGCACAGCAGGCGTTTGTGGGTCGTTGGCACCTCCTCCGACTGCGCTACATGGACCCTGATTTGGGATATCGGTAGCAAATCATGAAGTGTCGACAAGGAACGCGTACTAAAGCATCACACCAGAACAAACACAAAAAAGCGTACATTTTTCTGTAGAAAATGGATACTAGGGTAGATGTGCAAAAAGCCATCGTGGTGCAAGATACTTGAAGTCCAAGATTTCTGCAAAATCTCTCTAAGGCATGGATTTCTCAAATCATCCTTTCAAAAAATCTGGGATGAAATCAATGTGAACTGCCTGGGGCACCTGGAGGACATTTCAACAACCTATTGTAGTTTCTTTATCCGTTAGTTTTGCTGCCCTGAATATTAAAAAGTGTTATAAAAAACAATTGTTTGCTTTAAAAATGTGGTTCTTAGCCAACTTGAATTTGTCTCAATACTTATGTCTCCCTCTACTATGTCTGTCTACTTATGTCTATCTCCTGGGCGCGTGTGGCGCAGTCGGAGGAGGCGCCGACCGTCGCCTGCACCCGATACCAGGTTCCTGGTTCCGATTTCCCGCCTAGGTCAACCAAGCCTTCCATCCCTCCGGGGTCGGTGAATTGGTACCAGATTGTATGGGAAGGATAATGCGCCGACTTGTTCATCTGCTGGCCACCGCAATTATTGTATGGCCAAATACGCATTCAAACTGCCTCCACGACACCCCGTAGAAGTAGTATGTGTTGCGCATCCCAAAAGGGATTGAGTAACGCCTCCTTTATCCTTTATAATAATAATAATTTATTATCAGCAGCAGGTTAAAAAAAAGAAGTACAACCTCAAATTAAGACAACGTCCGACAACTGTGGAACTGAACAAAATAATAATAACATAAAACAAGTGAAGAAGCGAGAGGTGAAAACTTATATACAATCCATAAGATGAATAAAGACGGCACTGCTGAGTAAACAAGTCGGAACCACGGGCGGTGAACTGATGGTGAAGGGCAGTGGGCGGCCAGCACTGCAAGACGTTTATGTGGCGCGTACGACTCCGGGTAACAACTTAGTAGGCCCGCCAACACCACCAAGGCCGCACGTTACGGATCCGGGAAAACTCTTCTGCAGTGCTACTCCTCAGCTGATTCGATGTAACAGATCGTACGCTCCAGAGCTCCCGCAACAAGACATAGCATCGTTTCAACAACCGAAAAAAACTGCCTGAAATTATGGAGCAGCATTTTATGTGAGCCAAAAGATAATGGAATCAAAAAAGATCCCTCTGTTTTAGAAAGCCTTCAAGATGCCGACTGAAGCTATATGGAAATGGTGACATCAGTAAACACGTTGGGAGCTGGTTCCATGTACCTATCACACTGCACCAAAACGACTCTGCATAAAGCTGCGTGCGGGCTCTTCCTGGAAGTAGTCGAAGACGGTGTCCTCTTGTTCTAATGACGGACTGTGACATTATTAGTGGGAAATCACAGCTAATGTCAACGTATCCCATAAACAGCTTAAATAGAAAACTTTGGTCGTACAACACCCTTCTCAGTTTTTGCGAACTTCCACCCAATCGAGTCAGTCGCTCACGGTAACTGAGGAGAAATTGACCGTTTCTTGCAAATATCACTTTTGTGAATCTTTTTTGAAAGTCTTCAATCTCTTTAATGTACTGAACTCGTAAGGGAGACCACAACGGCGTACAATACTCCAAGATTGGCCTAACATAGGTCACGAAAAGCTTGAAAAATGTTTCCATATTTTGTGTTTTGAAAGCTCGCAGGATAAAGTTTGACTTCGCATATGCTATCGATACTATCTTCTCAATATGCTCCTGGTACGAAAGTTTGTCGTTGTACGCAATACCGAGATCTCGCACTGACTTCTCGATGGCTAGACGGTAGTTTCCCAGGTAAAACGAGCAGTTGGGAGGATGTCTGCTCCCAACGCATTACTGCCGTTTTTTCAAAGGAAATGTCGAGCTTCCATTTCTCGAACCAGTTTAGCAGGGCATCTAACGCCTTTTGAAGAGCATCATAGTTATTTATTGAAAAGATTTTGGAATCATCTGCGTAAATAGCGCAGTGGACATCTGAAGGCATATCGTTTATGTATAGCAGGAACATAAGTTGGCCAAGACAAGTGCCTTGAGGAACACTGCTGGTAGTTGGGTACGTTGCAGACAAAGAACCTACGGGACTACGCCCGAGTAGGAACGACTGAAGGAAGCTTAACAGGCACCCAATAAGGCTGTATGCTTAAAGCTTCTTGGTGAAAAGGCAGAGCGGAATAGAGTCGAAAGCTTCAGCGTAATCAACATAACAAACGGTCACATAACCACCGGAGTCCAGAACTTGATTCCAAGTGGAAACAGAGGACATGAGAGCTGTCAATGTTGACTTCCTCTGCAGAAAACCGTGCTGATGTTTGGTAATTAGGTTGTTTTTATGAAGATAGTCGCAAAGTTGTTTACAAACAATTCTCTCCAAGACTTTACTAGTGGAACAAGTAAGGCAGATGGGTTTGTAGTTTTTCACGTCGGCTTTGCATCCTTTTTTAAAGACAGGTCTAGCGAGACTGAAAAGCCACACAAATGTGAGTTCCCCATGAAGAAGAAACCTATTAAATAAAAGTGCAAGCGCTGGCGTAAGACCCGGTGCAGCTTTCTTAAGAAATATGTAGGGAATTTTATCGGGTGAAGTAGATGTACGTAGTGGAATGCGAGACAGCGTTCTATAGACTAATTCACTGTTAATGTCCAAGTAGTGCAATTTTGCTTCGGTGAATGGGGTACAGACCATATCACTTTCGGTGCAGTTTTTGTAGACAGACTTAAAAAAGAACGCAAAGGCTTCCGCCTTATCCACCTCGGTCAAGCACGGCTCACCGTTAGAGTTCTTAATAGTGCCAATTCTATTTGTAGCATTGATTTTGGTATTAACAAAATTGTAGAAAAGTTTTGAGTTTCTTGACTGGGCTATCTTCTCTTCGTTCCTTAAACTCAGCATTGCAAGTTCGCGTTTAAGTTTTCTAGAAAAACGAAGGTACTTTCTGAAACCAGTTATAAACCTAGTGCGATGCAGTCGAAACACTTTAGAAGCAAGCATGCGAATTTTAGCTGGATAAACAGTGTACCTGTTTTGTCGACGTAGAGGGATGTATTTTTCAATAAGTCTATTGCAGATTTCAAGATATACATCATAGCACTCATCAGCACATGAACATCTTTCAAATCTGACGCGCCAATCAATTTCCAGACGTTCTTCACAAATTGCGTTGTAGTCACCGTGCATGAAGTCCAGAATGGAGGAAGGACGCGTACATCTTGTACAATGTCAACGTTGTTCGTAAGCACCAGGTCAAGTATGTTTCCTCCGTGTGTAGGCGTTGTGACGAGCTGAGTCAACGCACGTCAGGAACAGAACTCGCAAAAGACACGAGCAGAGCCATAGACGGATGAATTTTCAGGTGTCTTATGTATCCCGTCTTATGTATGGCCTTGTGAGCACGACATCATTCCATGAACAGCCGTGCTGGAGGCGAAAAACCAAAAAAGCTGTTATCGATTAGTTTTTATCGATTTTGATAACGTAATCATATAGGAAGCATAATGACCAACACGCTGCGCCGCGGAGCGATAAGGACACGGGTGTCGAATTAGGTGTTTCAGTAGGTTCTTTTCACGAACAGGATGCTGTCCAAGACCTATGTCGACAACTTTGAGTAGAGTTCTCATCTTAAACTCTGCTATGTCCATATTGATTTTTATTACCTGCTTATTTTTTGCTTATTTTTATTATGTGATTTTTATTACTCGCCCCGTGCAGATGCTGAAACCACTTCCTAATCCCAGAAAGCGTTTCCTATTTAGAGCAAAGCAATGGAGTCCAGCAACAGTCAACCGTCGTCCCGCTCACCGTCCCCGTGCGAGTTCTTCACTCCCTACTCACCACGTCGAGGACATCTTCGTGATATGATGCAGAGGATGTCAACCGGTAGGTGTCTACGCTAATTATGCTCCGCTTGAATATCGGTGTTGTTTTTCTGATCCACGCCCTTCAATAACGAGGAAATGAGCAGGTCTTCTTCACCTGGACTGATAAAGTTCAGCGATAAGCAAAATGTGTTGAAGCAAGTCGACACTGACGTCAGAGCGTTGAAAATAGCTCATGCCCGGAGATTGCGACGACGGTCGGAGGAGTGCCACGAAGAAAACGACGTGCTATTGAGTATGGGGCCTATGAAGGACAGCTGTCTTTTTTGTATACCACAATTTTCACGTTGAGACCACTCTCTAATTAAATTACTATATACCATTTTAACGTCGAATTGGACCCTTTTCAAGTCAAACTGGACATTTTTCAAATAATTTTGGACATTTTTCCAACCACGTTGAATACTTTTCAAATCAAATTGTACACTCTTCTAATCAAAGTTTAGGATTCTGAAGTCAAAGTTAACGTCTTCAAAATCGAAACTTCCTACAAGTTAAACTACTCACTCACTTTCTTTTAAACAAACTTTATGCCTCTGAAGTCGTAGTGATCGTTTTCCAAATCGAAGTGAGTTTTCTACATGTTTAACCGTAGACTCTCCAAGATGGTTCGAATAATTCTTTGTTCAAGAAAAATTTGGTGCAACTTTATTAGGGATTTTAATTCACCTCCCCCATAAGTGTAATAAATTTATAAAAATTTTTCTTTCAATAAATCAACAAAAAAGCGATCACATAGTACATTAAAATGTCAGACTGCGCCATGAACTCGAGATATCGTCACGATTTTTATTTGACTGACAGTATAAATGCTGCTTACAAAAAGCATTTGAATGAAGCCTTGAGGCCATAGGTAGTCTCTACGATTGTTTTTGTTGTATTGTTTACAAGCGTGACACCCCATGCAAACAGAAATTTTACTATCAATCGAATCAAAATCGAAACCTCTTGGACGAGGACATGGCACATCTCCTTTTTTGGCATTAAAAATAGTCCGCCTTTCTGCCCTTTGAGACAAATTTAACGCCGTTACTTTTTCTCAAAAAATAAAAAAAAATAAAATTTTAAACTCAAAGAAAATTATAGTAATGGATGGCTGCTTTTTTGCTCTTTGAGATAAGCCTAAAGCCATTACTTTTCCTCAAAATAAAGAAAAATTCAAAAAAATCAAATTCAAAGAAAGTTGTACTAAAATTTTCCTTAAACAAAAGATTGTTCTAACTTTTTTTTGGGGAAAGCCTCTAGTTTAATGTAGAAGAAGGTCAATACAATTTCTAAGACTTTGCTTTGATTTCAAAAGTCTTCGGTTTAGGCTTAGAAAAGCGTCCAATATGACTTAAAACGTGTCCAGTTTGATTTGAAGGCTGTCCAAATCTACGTGAACGTGGCACATAATTCTATAATTATAACTTTAAAAACCTAAAAGTTTTAAATTTAAGTTGAACGCTATTCAAAGTGAAATGGACGCCGTTCATGTTAAAACGTTTGCGGTTTATTCTCGGAACGTCAAAATAAACTTCAGATTCGAAAATATTTCTATTTTTTGAAAATTTAGTAGAGCACTGGACAGCGTAGCGGTCCGGGAAAGTGAATACATCATCTGGATAATCACGAAAGTCGACAGTTGTTGGGTTCTAGCCCGACCGGCCTAAGGGGCGGGGCCGTAGGTGGCGCGAGCCAATCAAAGTATCGTCCACAGCAACAGCAGCTTTTCGCTCACCTCTTGCGCCTCCTGCTTTCTAGCTTCAACATCGGGACTCGCTTTGAATCCTTATTGGACATCAGGACTGTGACCAAAACTTGTCGGGCAAAATCTCGGCAAGTATCTAACGTTCTTCTCGCATTTAGTTACAGGGCCGTTTCAAGCCTGTTCTATAGCGCAGGAGAACGAACCACCTGAAGTGTTACCCGAGCAGATTACGCCTAGCATTCGCCCAGTGCACCGAGAATCGTACTTGATTAATAGTGAAAGTGAAGATTCTGCTAACGAAGGGTTGCCTATATATTAAAGGTAAAATAAAAACAGTCACGAAAAATCGCCCTTTTCGCCACTCTGAAACTTTTTCTAAACTAAATTTTCACAGTAAATAAAGCAGAAATCGCGCTGAATAACTTCATCCTACTATAATAGCTGGACGAACAGAAACATTTCCACTTTCCTTTATCAAAAAATAGTGCGTGATAGCACAGTCGAAGGGGGAGTCGGTTGTCGCATGTACCCAACACCAGGTTTCTGGTTCAGATTTCCGCCCAGGCCATTCAAGCCTTCTATCCCCATGCCGACGTGTTGGTACCAGACTTGTCTGGAAGGGATGGAACACCGAACTGTCCATCTCGGCTGGCCACCGCAACTCATTGTATAGGCCAAATGCGCATTCAACTTGTCACTACTGTATCTCCAGGTGAACACCATTTTCACGTCGAATTGGGTACTCTTCTAAGTTCTCTTTAAACCATGTGAAATCAGAACGAACTATTCCTAATTTAAATGACCTTTAGGCAGGCTAAACTGCAGACTCAGTAAGTCTGTAAGAATACCTGTTTGTTCAAGGAAAACTTGGTATAACTTTCTTTGAATTTTTTTTAGTTTACCTGTCCCAGTAAGTGTAACTTTTTTATAAATTTTTTAGAGAAAAAATATTAATTCAAAAGTTGTCCTCAACAGAGATTTTGAATTTTTTTTAATTTAAAAATTGTCCACAACAAGGAAGCTAGCGCATTGAAAGATCAGATTGCGCCATGCACCCAAACAGTTCGCTGCAACCATATTCTTTTCTTTGATGGATAGTGTAAATGCCACCTACATGAACCAGCAAAGCGACGATATATAATAGTAATAATTTATTACGACAATTTAAGACAGCCGCAAAACAGCATATTGTTAACACATTAAATGAGAACAGCTCACATATGTGTTTTCACCAAATAAGTGTATTAGTTTCATAATTCTTTGAGAAAAAATAATAATTTAAATTTTGTTTCAAAGTCAAGGATTCGAAAAGTTCGTCGCGATTTTTACCTGATTGATAGTGTAAATGCCATTTATGTGAACCATTATGATTAAGTTATTTTATGTTCAAGGAAAATTTCGTATAAAGAAAGAACTTTCTTTGAAAATTTTAGAATAATTTACCTGCCCAATATGTGCAATGATTTATTTTATAATTTTTTTCAAGGAAAAAATAATAAATTAAAATTTGTTTTAAAATACAGAAAAAACAGGCACATAACGTATTAAAAGATCACTATCACTGTTTTCCCTCTAAAAATAAAATTTCAATAAAATTTTAAACAACGTGATCGCTTATTGGGTAGATTAGTTAAAACGACAAAAAATGTGATGCTAAAACACCCCTTGAACAAAAAATTATTCTAGCCTTTTTGGAGAGTCTCTAGTTCAATGTAGAAGGAGCTCGTTTCACTTTGAAAAAGTTTGCTTTAATTTCAAAAGTCTTAGGCTAATACTTAGAAGAGTGACCAACTTGCTTTGAAAAGTATTCAGTTCGACGTGTAAATGGTATGGAAAGCGTGGCGCATCCCAAAAGGAATTGATCAACGCCGTCCTTTGTCCTTTCACATTTTTTGCAACTCGTGCATGGTGTATCGGGCTCAATATGGACCGTCTACTGACATCTGAATACAACCGCTGGCATTCGTTTGTGGATCATAAGTATGGCACTGAGGCTCCCTTTAACGTCTTGATGCTTGCAGATTATGTGCCGCACTTCAGGGGCGACTGTTACCCTGAGTTTACTCTTTCTCATGCTGTTCATCTGTCGCTGTGACTCCTCTTCTCCTACGCTACATCAATTAGTGAGACTCCCGTGTAGGCGGCGTCACCACCAATTCCTACCGGAATGCTCTCGCCACTCAAAACATCCGGTTCCGTTGTGTCCGATGTGTTTCCAGAGATCAGATGTATGCCCGACCACGGAACTCTGCCACTGATTTCGCAGTACTTTCGCGCGCCGGACTTCCAGCAGTAGAAGACCCTTACGATTAGCAACGCACTGAGAGATCGCTTCGTTCACCAATCCGCTCTGTCAATCAAAATTGAGCGGATTTCAGCTCTCTATTTCTGGACGTAAGCTCACGGTTTCAAGCAGATCACGTATCGCGTGTAAATCGTGCTCCTCAGCTGCAGCCACTGTTTGCAAGAATATGTGAGAAATCACGAGTGCTAAGCACCGCGTTCAGAAGTGATACCCAGTGGTCTCGAAAGCGACTTTGGACTGGATGAGCAAACACTAACAGCTTTATTCTGGTATCCGTTTCCTCTGTATATCATCGCTGTTTGTCCAGAGCGTCCAATTGCTTCGGATTCTGAAGCTGGTTATACCGTTTTCATGCCGAATTCAACACTTTTCAAATCAAATTGGACACTCTCCCAGCCTACCTTTAAGACTTTTAAAATCATACCGAACTCTTCCAAATTGAAATGAGTCTCTTTGATATTAAACTAGGGACTATTCAAAAAGTATAGAATAAATTTTTTGCTTAAGGAAAATTTTAGTATGACTTTCCTTGAAGTTTTAATTTACCTATCCGATAAGTGAGCACATTTTTAAAAATTTATCAAATTTTTATTTCATGAAAATAATTGTTTGAGGCTTGTAAGAAAACAGAAAACCGTTTTTATTGCTAAGAAAGAGATTATGCAGTGCCACCTTCCAAGAGGACTCAATTTTTATTCGATTGATAGCAAAATTCATGATTGAATATAGTAACCGATGCAGCAAAACAACGCCAAAGAACGCACATAGCGTCACTTCATGGTTCATGTAAGTGGCATTTACTGTATCAATGAAATAAAAGTTGCGACGAAGTTTTTGAGTAGCTGGCGCGATCTGATCTAGATGCTTGCTTCTTTGATCTGTTGTTTTAAGGCAAATTTTACTTTATTATTTTTTCTAAAACTAAAATTTTATAAAATTATTACACTTATTGGGCAGATAAACTGACAATTTTTAGAGAGTAATATACCATAATTTCTTTGAGCAAAAAATTATTTTAACCTTACATTTTCCTCAGTCGGTAATTCAACCTGCCTTAAAATCATTTTGATTTGGAGAAGTTCGATTTGATTTCAAAAGTCTTGGGCTAGCCTATAAGAGGGACGTAAAATTGGTATGTCTTATATCATCTGTATCACCTGTCGTCCCGTTGATCATCGACTTGCTCGAGCGGGCGCCAGCAGCGTCTGCATTCGTCCCTGTCGCGTGCCAGAGTGCTCCAATGGATCCTCCTCGCTCGAGGGACACGAAGAGCGTCATATCGGTCGTTCAGGGCTTTAACGAAGAAGTCCTACCAACGCATTGGTGGGCGTCCTGGTGTTCTCTTGACATCCCGCGGAATCCAGTCGGTGATGACTCTCGTCCAGCGGATGTCTGCGAAGCGCATTACGTGGCCAGTCCACCTAATTTTCGACAACTTGGCCAACGCGACAGCGTCTCTGATCTTCGAACGTCGGCGAAGCTCGGAACTCCGGAGGCCTTCTCTCACCTGCGTGAGTCGTGTCACTCCGAGCATCGTCCTCTCGATTCCACGCTGCGCGACGTGTTCATCCTGCTTTCGTATAGCCCAGGTCTCTGAGGCGTATGTTAGGGCAGGAAGAACGGTAGAGTCGAATAGGTGGGCACGGAGTCGGACGTTCTTCGTCTTCTTCACGACTTCTTCGACGCTCTTGAAAGCTCCCCAAGCCTCTCGCTTCCTCCTGCTCAGCTCTGTCTCACTAATTTAGGGGTAACACTGTATGCAGATGATGTTAAGATCTACAAAAGGATTGACAATGCAGATTCAATGTCTCTCCAGCTACATCGATCGATAGACTCCTGCGATCGACTTCATCAGTCGCAGGGCAGAAATATAGAATTGCTCTCGCAATTGAGAAATCACATCTTCTGATGATCGGTCCTAAAAACCGTGCGCAAACTCCGGAATGTGGAATTAACGGTCAGGTTTTAATCACGACAGATGAAGTTAGAGATCTCGGTTGTCTAATAAGAAACGACCTGTGTTTTTCCAACCATTACAGTACTTTAGTAAGAAAAGCCAATTATTACATCTGTAACCTCTTTAGGGCTTTGAAATCCGATCTTCCTGAGGTTTATATACGTGGTTTTAAAACCAGCGTAAGACCTATAGTGGAAAGTGGGACATCAGTTTTCAATACAACGAAGAAACAGACATAGACTTTCTAGAAACCCTTCAAAATAGCTTCACTAGGATGCTTATGAGGAGGTGCTTCTCAGTAGATTATAGTTATATTCCAAACGGTACCCAACGAGCTTCACTATTTCGTCTTTCTTCACTGAAGAACAAAAGAAAGATCGATGATTTTGTTATGTTATACAAAATTGTTGCAAATAAGGTTTATTGGTTATATTGGTACAACTACATTCTTTGACGGGATGCTGACAAGATCCGTGAGAGGGAAGTTCAAGCTGCGATTCTCAGTTGCTAAGTCGCGAATCAGATCAGATTTCTTAACCTATCGCATTCTCGAGGAATTCAACCTGCTACTGGGCAAGTATGCAGATTTAGAGAGGCTCTCTGCTAAAGCCTGTAAAACGTTTGTCAAAGATTGAATACCAAGCAGTCAGGAAATGATCCCTGTGGTTTGTTGTTTACTTTGCTTGTGTTTGAATGGTCAATGTGTGATGTTTTGTTTGATGTGTTTTTTACACTATACATATATGCTAGGCAGTTGTGTGTCTGTCTATGCCTTGAATAAATAAATAAATAATATCTTTATGCTTCACAATAACAGTCAGGGAGAAGCGTCTACATCTAAACTGGCTGGGTTTGAATCCGCACTCTTGTGTAGCACGTCGTCTTTGCATGAATACCGAGTCTGCTCAGCTTTGCTAAATCCATGTCTGTCCTATTTGGAGGGTGCATCAGTACAAAAGTGAAATGAACGCAAATAATGCGGTCTTTCCCAGTTAGAGAACTTCAAGAAAGGCCGTCTCGTGAGCTAGCTCAGGATGACTTCTTTGTTAGCCAGCTTATTTTTAAATATTTTGTTTTTGTCTCAAGTAGCTAGTACTTTCAGTTCCGCCGCCAATTTCTGGCACAGTGGAGGTTTAGAGTTATTATATTTCCGTTTAAGGCGCGTGGTAGTTCAGTCGGAGGAGGCGCTTACAGCTTACAGGAACGATTCCAAGTTCTTGGTTTCGGCTTCCTACCAGGCCACCCAAGTACCCATTTCCCTAGGGGTCGGTGAATTGGTACCAGGTAACTGGGGGATAAAGCGCTGACTTGACTTTCTCATGTAGAGTATAGTTCTTTATCCCTTCATACTCATTCTTTCTCTTCTATTCTATTCTTCTTTCTCTTCTGACCTCTCCTACTTTCCTTTTTCCTATCTCTCCTCAAACAAACAGATTTCAAAGATATCTTAAAATATGCTTCTCTTCTTCACTGAAGAGCCACGGGAGGAGCATTACACAAAGGTTCGTCTGAAGGCAGTGGCGAAACGAACCTTTTAATGTTTTATAATTTGTGACATATCATTCTTTTAATTAATTTAAAAATTCTATTATTTTTCACCTTTCTTTACTTCTTTGAATTTACATTTAGTTATGTTTTATATTGTCCATCGGCTGACCACCGCAAGTCATTGTAAAGGGCATTCAGGTTGACTGAAAAAAGAATGCATGGCGCACTCCTAAAAAGGTTATCGTCTAAGTAAAGGATTAACGTCTTTTAATTCACAACTTTAATCCAAAATTCGAGTTTAATTGAAGCAAATCTTATTCTTATTCTTCAATCTTATCTTTGTTATTGTTCGGGAAGTGCCTTGTTCACTTTAATGGATGCTGTGTGCTTAGAGTTCTGCGACGGGTCAGGACGAACTGCCGAGTTGTGGAAGGAACGGAGTCAAATTTCCATCCTAGTTCAGCGAGGAGTCGGAAAAAATGTCCATTTGCCCCACAAGGTTTTTTTATGGCAGCCATTAGACTTTCAGGGAACCCTAGAGGCCTAGAGAGGTTGAGGTTGGTGGGCCAGGGGGAAGGGAAACAGATCAAATGTTGCCGACTAGGGGCGTGCCCATTTTTCGAACCTCTCGAACATCCGCCGGTTATTTCGGAATGGAAAGTTAGGTGTGACGAAAAGACGTTAAAGGTTGCATTCGATTGACTGAAATCGACATATATGCCAGGAGAGCAAGGCGCCTGGTGGTTCTACGCGGGACGGTTGTGGACCACTTGGCCTCATGTTCTTAGTTTGTTTCTAATTCATAGCATCAATTTGGGCTTGCAGACACTGTAAAGAAGAAGGAGATCGACGTTTTGCTGCTTCATAAAATCCGGCACATGTCGCGAAAATGAGCAGCATTGGGAAGTGGCGGCGCGCCAGCCAGTCAGGCCGTATCGAATGGGCGAGTCATTCAGGAACGATATGTACCGTCGGCGCCCCAATTAGCTGGAGTGGGTTTGTTGATGTTCTGCTTGGTTATGATTGGCTGGCGCGATCCCATCTCCCTATGCTGGCCACCTTCGGGACATGAGCCTGAAATCCTCCACGGGGCAACTGTTGTCTGGTTCTGCACACCTTCGGTGTGGAAAGGGACTCCACTATCCGTGATACTTTCCGTAAACTAGTGCTTTCGAAAGTCAGAACTATGTAGATTTCGATACCAGTTTTTCGCACACCTTGCGTCTTCTGGCTTCGTTAATATTAGCAGGAAAGCATGTGCTCATTACGAATCCAAATGTTTCATTAAATTGTTGGACAGTTGCTTGAATCTTTGAATTCTTTTTGTGCTATGTAGCAGTTTTTCAGCACTGCTGTGTTGTTAGCTTTTGAACCTGTGGTGGAGTTCTGCTCGATGAACCTAGGGTGGGGCTCTGAACCTATGGTGGGGTTTTGTTTTTGGACTTGGTTATCGCCCTTGGTTAACAAACTCTTGGAGTCCAATATTTTATTATTGGACAAAGTATGTGCACCTGAGTCAGAGCTTTCGCTCTGCTCACTGTCGTTCACTACCTATTTATGCAGAGCGAATGATATGAAAGCCAGTATCAATCGCTAGCCTTTCTTTGGTGCTTGGCGAATGATACTGGAATATGCTTTCTACCTATATCAACCAAAGTATACAACAGAAGTCACGCGGAGCGAGACAGCTTTCTTGCTTGTTCACTCTAAAGAAGAAAATAGAAAGAGAAAGAAGCTTGTAGTCGAACTCAAGCCTATTTCGGAAGCTGCTGTTAGTATTAGGCTGTCGCAAAATTAATCTCGTTTCGATGTATGTATAAATAGATAAGTTTTTTACCCTAAATCACTCCGTCTTAGGGAAAGCCACAACATCATTTGATAGAATTTTTCCTGTTTTCCAAAAAACATGTGTGGATGTCGCTCTAATTTTTCCACCCGACCTTTTCAAGGGCTCCGAAAAAACCATGAACCGACGTGACTATCGAGTCATCATGCATCACGAATTGAAATTGGAACATTCTGCGGCAGAGGCATACCGTAACCGTAGTAGCGCTTTTCGGACGGACTGTCCATGCGAACGAACGGTATGGCTCTGCTTCGAAAAATTCGCTTCTGGCGATTTTGATCTTGAAGAAAAACTGGTTGCGGGCACAGGTCGTCGCTTGAAGACGTTTTGAGGAATACGTTAGCAGAGGACCTTGGCGTACATCGTAGTACGGTAGTAAGAGAATCGGCAAGGTGAAGAAGACGTTGAAGTGGGTGCCCCATGAGCTGACCGATGAGCAGCGTCTGGCACGTTTCGGCACTCGCTCCAACCTGCTGGTTCGCATTGAAAATAACTCTTTTTCAAGCTGCATTGTAACTGTAGATGAAGAAAGGGCCCTTTAACATCGGGGATGTGTCTGGGCGGATAAGGATGCTCCTCCAATATTCTTTCCTAAACCCGACCTTCACCCTCAAAAGTTATGCCTACCTTGTGGTGGTGTTGTAAAGGTGCAAGCCATTACAGCTTTTTGCAGCCTGATCAGGCAGTTACAGCTGTGATTTAGTCGAAATATATTAGAAGTTGCAAAGGCCGGCAGTGGTGAATAGAGGAGGGCCGCTCCTGTTAGAAGTTCTCCCTCACCCACCCTATCCCGACCTTCCCCTACTGACTGTCACTTTTTCCGAGCTCTTTGTTCTTATTTGCGTCAGAAACATTCTACTAATTTGGCAGATGTTGCACATGCCCTTGTTGATTTCGTTAATCTCTGTGATCTTAGTTTTTATTGTAATGGGTTAGATTTATTACTATTCGAGGGCAAAAATGTATAGATTCTTATAGATGATTCTCTACAGTTCTCAATCCCTATGATCCTCTCGATTCGTGATGCCATCTCAATCATCCGGATAAGGGGCGATAAATAGCAACGCTTCATAATCCACTCGTGTTTGACCACACACGTTCTGCTCTGGCCTGGTACCGTTGAGGCACTGAAATATGCAAGTCCAGTTAATGCACCACTGTTTTATTCTGGTGTTTTATTCCTTTTAGACAAAACTTACCCTAAGCTTACAAAGTCCTTTGGGAGTGACCGTTCCTCTTCCTCTTCTTCCTTAGTAAACATATCCTGTATAGGGCTTAGAGGTGAGAAAGGACAATTACCAACTCCTGTAATTAACCTTTTCCATTCTCACTACACAACTTTCTATCTAATTTTTTCCATTTTGCTTAGGACCGGAACAGCTGTTATAAAAGGTGCAACCTTCTATTTTCTATCTATTTGTTACAAGGTAAGAAGATCGAGTTGACCTGCGCATGAAGTCGAATTCTATTGCACTGATGATAAATAACACGTGCTGTAGAATGTTCCGAGATGGTCACGGCGGATTCCTCCGTCTTCCGTCCACCCTTCAAACTGGGTAATTAAATATTTACTCTACTAAGGCTGCGTTTTGAAGACAAACAACGGCTGAATGTAAAAAAGAACATCGCTTCAGCTGAACTCGTTTTATTTTATGGCATGCAAGTCGTAAACAATTTTCATGTCAAATCTGACATCTCTTAAATCAAAAATCAGACGCTTTTGAAGTTAAATTGATTGTCTTCAAAATTAAAACGAGAGACTTCCAGATCGAGGGTGCACATTTAACGGTTAACGATTTAACGGCATTTCTCGTTAAAATCTGGCTTAACGACTTAACGGAAATTTTTAGAAAATTAACGGAATTTTTAGCGGACTTTCTACTCAGTGATTTTATCACATTTACCCTTAGTCTTCACAATTATTGCAGGTCTCACCCTCTCGATAAGGATTGCTCCTGAAAAACTATTGAAATTGGCAAGAGCATTTTGATGTTTTCATGAATTTGTTTTGAATTGTTGGAAATAGTGCATTTTGGGGCTCGAGTAGCGCTGCCGGAGGATGTGCCGGCTGTCACCCGATACCAGGTTCCTGGTTTGGATCTCCCGTCCCAGCCAACCAAGCCTTCCATCCAGTCTTGTCTGGGAGGATAAAGCGCTGACTTGTTCATCGGCTCGTCACCGCAAGTAAGTATAGGCCAAACACGTATTCAAATCGCCTCCGCATCTCATAGAATCAGAATGCGTGGCGCATCCCAAAAGGGATTGAGTAACGCTCTCCTTTATCCTTATCCTTTAAGCCTTTTGGAGCTAGAAATTTTTTCGCCGAACCCCCAAGTACGTCAACGAATCGGCAAAAATATACTGGTCTAACCTCCTCGTAAGATATACCTATCCTCACCTGGCGCTGCTTATCCCAGAATACTTTTGCCCGCCACCTGGAACAGCCGAGACGGAGAGAATAATTTTTAGGCCGCTGGACGTATTTTAAACGATTTTAGAAAAGCGCTAATAACAAAAATTTGGGAAGCTACTTTTCTTGGGCGTTAACACATTAACGATGTGTCACACCTATTCAGCATTGTGGGACGCGTGACACGATGCCGTGTCATGGCCACGATGTTGCAAAAAAAAATGGATGGTCTCTCGCATCGAGCACTCGAAAATCGTGCTTCAGATAACGTGGAAACATTCCTCTGACTGGCTTTTAACTGTATTTTCATTTGATCTTTTTGTACTTAGTGGCCTGTGCCCGCATCGAAACTGTACATGGTCGTAGAATAGTCAGACAAAACGGTTTCGCAAAGAACTTGGAAGGGGGGGGGGGACTCCGGATTCTGCCTGATCGCAAATCTTAAGATGCCTTGTCGGGGATTCATCTTTCATGATAATTCCATAGCTGTTCTTATTCCACACCCTGTAGATAATTTGTTACTGAAGGCTTGTTTATTATTCGACGTTTGTTGATCTTGAATTTTTTGTATTTCATTGCAGTGTTGCACTTCATTCCTTGAACGTTAGCTGTTGAACTCTTGAAGTAGAGGCCTATACGATTTCCTTGATTTTTTCACTTGAAATAAGGGTTTGCATCTATTTTGCATTTTTAACGAAATTTAAGGATTTACCGAAAATTTAACGAAAATTTTCTGTTAAAAAATTTTGTTAAAAAAAAATTTAACGCACAAAATTTTGTGTGCACCCCTGCTCCAGATTATACTTGAGTCTCTTCTACACGGTACGAACACTTTTGTTTGAGGAAAATTCAGCATAACTTGTACGAGTCTCTATGATCGACTATCGTAAAACCTGAGCATTTTGGTGGAATAGCTTCAAGTCTTCTGTGTCACGCAGGTCTATTAAATTCAGCTTTATTACGCCGGACGTTTCGACGGTACCGTCGTTATCAAAGGCCTGAAAGCAGTTCGGTGATCTGCAGAATGTACACTCACACCGTCAATTGCTCTAATCTTCCCAACCCTGCAGCACTAATGGAATCCCGAGAGTGTCACGAAGAAACTACTCCAATAGGAACTCCAACTCCTCGCTGCTTTATCAGCATTGAGAGACTGCCCTACTACGCGACAACCATGTAGCAAGTGAAACGCACTCGGTAAAGAAGAGTATACGTACTTCGAGGAGCATTTTGTCTCACACCTCACACAGTGGAACAAAGGGCAAAAAGTCACTGGTAATGGAAACGCACTCATGCCTGTTGTTTATCGTTGGATTGTGTTTGTGGGTATAGAAGACCTCGCGAGTCTTCCTGGTGCCGATCTCATTTTCGTGCAGTAGCATCGTGCATTTGATAAAGTGAGGACGGAACCCAGGATTGCGGGGTTCAGAGCGGAACGAGCTACGAAGGGCAGTGCTCGAAGCAGGCCTTCCAGATCCAGCTGGTCCCGTGGATGAGACCTGGAGGAGGGTAGCCCAAACAATCCTGAGATGTGCTAAGGAAACCCTGGGAGAAACAAAGGGAGGAACCAGAGGAGATAAATCGGCATGGTTCTGGAACGAAGAGGTGCAGGCTGCGGTGAAGAGGAAGAAGGAGGCCTACAAGCGGTTGCAGAAGACGAGGGCACCCGAGGGCATCTCACAGCCTACAGGAAGCTGAAGAGGCTGGCGAAAACAGCTGTAGCGAAGGCAAGGAACGCGGAAATGGATGCCCTGAACGAGAAACTAGATGGGCCAGAGGGACAGAAGTTCGCCATCCACCTGGCCAAGGCGCGTGATAGAGCTAGCCTCGAGTAGTGAAGACTGTGAAGAGTGCTGACGGTGCTGTTACGAAAGCCGGTCGAGGTCAGGGAGATATGGGAAAAGTACTTCAAGGAACCTGAACGAGGAGTTCCGTCGTCGGGAGGCCGAGGAAGAACAACCAACGAAAGGACCCATCCCACCCTGGACGCAAGAAGAGATTCGCAAGGCCATAGGGAAAATGAAACTCGGAAAGGCAGCAGGACCTGATGGTGTGCCAGTGGAAGGTGCTCGGAGACCTCGGAATCAACTGGCTGACGCAGTTCCTCAACAGAATCACGAAAGAAGGTAAGATGCCGGATGACTGAGGAACAGCACCATAGTCCCCATCTTCAAGCAGAAGGGAGACGCTTCCGAATGCTCCAACTACCGAGGGATCAAACTGATCTCACACACGATGAAGATCTACAAACGACTGGTCGACTCAAGGCTGAGGGAGATGGTACCCATCTCCCAAGTGCAGTGGGACTTCATGCCTGAGAGGTCCACCACAGACGCCATCTTCATCGCTCGTCAAGTGATGGAGAAATATCGGGAGAAACGAAAACCCTGCTACCTGGCATTCCTGGACCTGGAGAATGCCTACGACAGACTAGCTCGGGCCGTAATCTGGAATGTCCTTCGAGGGAGGGGTGTCCCGGAACGTCTGGTCACGGTCATAAGGGACATGTACGAGGGTTCGAGAGCGGCGATACGAACTCCACACGGGGTGACAGGGAAAGTGGACATCACAATGGGGGTACACCATGGGTCGGCTCTGAGCCCGTTCCTCTTCCTGCTGACACTTGACTCTGTAGTGAGCCACCTTGAGGAAGGCCCTCTCAGGACGATCCTCTACGCGGACGACATCGCCCTAGTAGCCGACAACCAGGAGGAGCTGGAGGAGAAGGTGCAGCTGTGGCAGAGAGCCCTCGCAGACAAAGGCCTACGGCTGAACGTGAATAAGACGAAGTTCATCAGCTCTGAGCAGTGCGCTGGATCGATCCTAGACTGCCAAGGGGAAACGATCGAAAAGGTGGAAGAATTCCGCTACCTCGGAAGTGACCTATCCGAGGAAGGAAGTGTGGACCAGGCGGTCAGGGGACGGATAAACGCAGCCTGGCTCAAGTGGAGGGAGTCCACAGGGATCCTCTGCGACCGTAGATGCTCCAGGACACTCAAAGGCAAGCTCTATAGAATAGTTGTGAGACCTGCCCTCCTCGACGGCAGTGAGTGCTGGGCCCTGGGTAAGGCGCAGGAGCAGCAGCTGCACGCGGCGGAGATGAGGATGCTGAGGTGGGCATGTGGATGGACCCGTCGGGACAGGGTGCGAAACGAGGATGTTAGGGCAGTGATGAAGACAGCCCCGATCCAGCTGAAGATGAGAGAGCAGCGCCTGAGGCGGTATGGACACGTCCTCAGAAGACCAGAGGATCACCCCACAAGGTTGGCCCTCGATTTCGAGGCTCCCGCAAAGCGTCCAAGAGGAGCCCCAAGGAAAATAAGGATAGATGTCATCAAAAGAGATCTCGCCGAAGTCGGCGCCACGGCAGATGACGCCCTTGATAGGATGAGGTGGCGACAGATCACAAGAACAGCGGACCCTGCGACTGCGTGTGACTAAACGCTCAGGAGAAGAAGAAGAGCATCGTGCATTTGATGTTAAAATCGTGTCCGTTGCCCTGTGGGCTCAAATTTGGCATCAGGGGTGCACATTTAACGGTTAACGATTTAACGAATTTACCGAATTAACTGCATTTTTCGCTAAAAACGACTTAACGGAAATTTTTAGAAATTTAACGGAATTTTTAACGAAAGTTGTTCTTAGTGAGTTTCCACATTCGCCCTTAATCTTCACTAATTTTGCAGGTCTCATCCTCCCGATTAGATCTGTTCCTGTAAAATCTATTGAAATCAGCAAGAATATTTTCATGTTTCCATGTATTTGTTTTGATTTTTTGGAAATGGAATTTTTGTGGGCTCGTGCAGTGCACTCAGAAGAGGTGCTTGCTGTCGCGTGTACCCGATACCATGCGCCCGGTTCGGATTTCCCGCTTGAGCAAACCAAGCCTTTCTTGCCTCCGGGGTCGGAGAATTGGTAGAATTGGTATAATACTTGTCTGACCACGAAACTATCTCAAGGTAGGTCGGAATGGCCAGAGTGTTGTATATGGGCAGAATCGCCTCTCTCTGGGAAACAACAAAATACAGATATCTTGACCTCAATACAACTCTGCGCAGAGTTAATGACGACGGAAGTTGGGCAGTTGGCGGCGTTAGCCCTATGCCTGCAGCCGGAGGGCGGCCTCAAGTTGGCTAGAAACAGCGATTATGGGAATTACGCCGCCCCTTTACCTACTGCGCCACCGTCGCTCGCTTGTCATCGCTGTTTCCAGCCAACTTGAGCCCGCCCTCCGCCTGCAGGCATAGGGCTAACGCCGCCAACTGCGCAACTTCCGTCGTCCCTAACTCTGCGCAGAGTTGTATTGGGGTCGAGATATCTGTATTTTGTTGTTTCCCAGAGAGAGGCGATTCTGCCCATATACAACACTCTGGCCATTCCGATCTACCTTGAGATAGTTTCCTGGTGAGAGGGAGAAAGCACTGAATTCATCATCGGCTGACAACCGAAAGTGAGATGTACGGCCAAACACGCATTCAAATCGCCTCCACGATATCCCATAGAAGTGGAATGCGTGGCGCTTCCCAAAAGAGATTGAGTAACGCTGTCTTTAATCCGTATCCTTTAATGCATTTTGGAGCAAGAAATTTCCTCTCCGAACCCATAAGCACGTTAACAAATCCACAAAGATGTTTGTCTAATCTCCTCATAAGATGTGCCTATCCTCACCTGGCGTTGCTTATCCCAGAATACTCTTGCTCACCACCTGGAACAGTTGAGACGGGGAGGATGCTTTCGGCCGTTGGACGTATTTTAAATGATTTTTGAAAAAGCTAATAACAAAAATTTTGGAAGCTGCTTTTCCTTAACGTTAACAACTTTGGCAACGTCTCACACCTTGCGGCTGCGTCGGACCTTGTGACATGACGTCGTGTCACGGTCCTGACGTTGTAATGGATTGGTGTCGAGCACCAGGCGCTCGAAATTTTTGCGTTCGACAACGTGTTAACATCCCACTGATAGGTTTTTAATTGTATTTTTATTAGTTCTTTCTGTACCTAATGGGTTGAGACCAGCACCGAGATTGTATGTATACGCTCGTAGAGCAGCCACACAAAACGGTTTCGCAAAGAACACGGAAGGCGGTGGGCGAACTCCGGGTTCTGCCTGATCGCCCATTTTAAGATGTGCTGTCGCTGACCATCTTCAACGATAATTTCTCAACTGTTTTTATTTCGCACCCTGTAGATAATTTGTTGTTGAAGGCTTGTTTATTTTTCTATTTTGAATTGTTTATTTTAATTGCAGTGTTGCACTACATTCCTTGAACTTAAACTGTTGACCTCCTGAAGTTGAAACCGATAAGTGTTTCCTTGATGTTTTTCACTTCAAATAATGGTTTGCAGCTAATTGTGTTTTTAACGAAATTTAACGATTTACCGGAAATTTAACGAAAATTTTCCGTTAAAGAATTTCGTTAAATAAATTTAACGCACACACCTTCGGACCAAGTCACAGCAGCCGTGCGTCGGTGCTTGTCGCGGGCAGATTTGAACAGCGATGTTTTCCTAATTAACATCCCTGGAGACAACATTAAACGGCTGCTCGTCCGAATTTATGACCGAAGTTGTATTACGAAAAGCTGCGTGATTTGACATATGGAAGAAACGGAGACTGCGCTCAAAGGGAAGTGATATACCAAATTCAGTGTTCAACCTGCAATGAGCTGCACATCAGGGAAACAGGTAGAGTGCGAGGTGTTCGCGTCAGAGAGCATTTAGCTGGTAAGCGAAGAAGAAGCGTATTAAGCACACAGGGCAGGCACCGTAACGAGGCCCACAACCTACATATTTTAACATCAAATGCACGATACTACCGCACCAAGCTGAGCTCGGCACCAGGAAAACCCTCGAGGCCTTCTGTATCCATGAACGCAATTCAACGATGAACAACAGGGGGTATCTGCGAAACACATTATGTGGCCGGCTCACCTAATTTTCGACAACTTGGCCCATGCGACAGCGTCTCTGCTTTTCGAGCATCCTTTCGGAGTGACGCGATTCACACACGTGATTCTCTCGATTCCCCGCTGCGCGACGTCGATCGCGTGTTCATCCTGTCATGTAGATAATACAGATTCGTAATCAGCGCCGCAAAAAGCCCTAGATGATTTTGGAAGAGAAAATGTGGCCAATTTCGAAAATATCGATTTTCGATGACGTCATCGTCCCCGCAGGCTCGGCCTGGAGCGCCCGTCCCCGAATTGTCAAAAAATCCTTTCTTCTGAAATAGGTCGATATTGACGCGCTCATAACGCTCTTTGAGCTGAACACAGCGGTACCATTGAGAGTGTCGAAAACTCAAATGTGGGCGAGTAAGAGCGCAGGAAACTTCACCGCTCCCTCCCGCTCTTAAATGCCACTTGGGGCTAAGGCAGTTTAGGCAGAGCTGTGAGCACTTCGTCTTAAGTGGCCTGCTTGTATTTGTTGGCGGCTAGCTCTAAGAGTCTTCCTGCAGGGGTCCACTGAAGTCAGAAAAAAATGTGTCACACAAACCTCACCTGCATATTCGCACCCATGTAACATTGCTTTTTGCTAAGCTACAACATTCTACTCTAGTGCGGTGCTAGAACGTTTTACTGCACAAGACCCACAAGTTGCAGTTGAAACGATTCGAACTTGACAGAGTTATTGCGCTCCGAACACGCCGTGCAATTTGCGAGCGGTCGCCGCACTCGTTTGATAGGTTCGATCTTATATGCATTTATATGCATTGTGCACGGCGCACTTCAAAGGCTAGCTGGACAGTCTTAGAGCAATTCCTGAGCACGGCTGCTGGAAATTTTCGATAAAACTCCCCAAACGCTCACTCTACAAGCTCTCGCGCTCACTCGATTGACAGGTTCGATTCTATATGCATTGTTCACGGCGCATTCCAAAAGCAAGCTAGACAGTATTAGAGCAATTCTTGAGTAGGACGGCTGGAAACTTCCGATAAAACTCTCCAAACGCTCATTCTACAAGCTGTCGCGCCCACTCTATTGATTGTGTCCGGCTTACATGCATTGTTCAACTCTATTGATTTATATGTCAAAAGATATATGAATATAAATAATAAATATATGTTTCTTTTTACAAGTGCTTGATTAAAAAAAAAGTTATTTAAAAAAGCCGCTTTGGAATGCCCTAAAGCGTTCTCTTCGGCAACCAAATGGAGGTACTGTACTATACAATAATCCGCTAAGCGATGAGTCACACTATCGATCGACGATGAGTCATAAAATAGAAGAAATTACGGGGCACAAATTAAGGCCAGAATATAGCGGAAAATACCATAACGCCTTCTACGTGCCTGGCGACTCAGTAGACGAGCAGAACACGTCACCAAACGTGCCTGGCGACTTAGTAGACGAGCTGAACACGCCGGCGACCGTGCATGGCGGACCGCAGACGTGTCAAACACGTCGCCAACTTCAGCCCTGGGGGTAATCAAGGTCGCTTAACATGATTATGAAGTTCAATTTTGAAGTGTAAATCACCATCGATCGATATCGATCAAATTATCGATTTTTATGGATGTCGTCCAAGCGGTCCGAAACTTCAGACCTGGCAGTAATCGAGGTCGCTGAACATGATTATGAAGTTTGTTTTTGAAGTGTGGATCATCATCGATCGATATTGATCAAATTACAGAAGACGAGCCGAAAGCGGCTGGCGCGCAAGTGCGAGAACGCCGATAGGCGTGACGGAACACTTGTAATAATAATAAAACTTCATGATTTGAAAGTATTTCCTCAAAAACGTATTCAAAAATTTTAAAAAATTTAATTTAGCAACTTTGTTTGATTATTTTGAAGATTATGCAAATTCAAAAAAAAAGTTATAGCACCTCCCTCTTCACTGATGAAGAGGTGGTATAACAAAAAGGTTCGTCTGAAGAAAGGTGGCGAAACGGGCCTAATATTTAATTGCCGTTTAACATATTCATCATTTTAACTTTTGCTTTATTTGAGAAATATGGAATAAGTCTACCGCTTTCTTTTCATGTGTTCACGAAAAGAAAAAACCTCAGTCGCTGACAATGAGTCAGGGCTTAGGTGCTAGCAAGTGCAGGCCACTTTGATAAAGTGCCAGCTTTGATAACGACTTCCTATAGCTTCTGCAGACATAACAGACGCGCTACCTCAAATCACCGTGCAATTTGAACGAAATAATGACAGTGTAAGAAAGTAGAGCACTATTTTGTCTAGGAACAACGACATTAGGGCATAGCTAATCTTCTTCTTCTTCTCAACTCATCTGAGAGGGATATCATTCGTCTGTCGGGTGACTGCAGTCTTCTGAAGGGCGTAGGCATCTCCACATACGCATCTTTTCAATTACGGTCGGTAATAGGGGTGTGGGTATTTACCATTCACGATTTATAACATTTTGAATCGTAGATCGCGATTTTTCATAAATGTGGATTTTGGCCTACGAAGAAATGGCACCCAAATGACGTGATACAGCACGGCTTATAAAGATTTGGCCACCTTAAGAGTCTTTTCTTATTTTCATATTATTTATTTTTATATTCATCTTCACATCCGCGCTCTTTACTATAAATGCATTTTCACTTCGTTTTTGCGTTGTTTTTCGACGTTCTGATGTGTTGTGACAGAAAACATCTATCTCTTATTTCTTTGGCATACTGCGCACAGGCTTCTTAAGTTCCACTTGTTTCTGAATTTTCCATTTCTCTAAGATCTTAAGGGCTGCCGTTAAATATCAAACCTGTTCTGTAATTGGAGAGAAGCAATAACAAGCTGATGACTGGCAGATTGGGCTCTTCCGTTCCCGACGTATCCCACGGGTGTGCGGAAGAGCCGTTGCTCTCACCGTATACTAGGCTGTCGCAAAATTAATCGCCGAAACGGACCGCTTACTTCAGACTGCTATAAGCGCTATAACTGCTCATCAGTTTAGACCAACATTATTAACCATAGCAAAACAACCAGAATCTATACATATATGCCAATGAAAGGTTTGTAAATCTAATCCAATATAATAAAAACTGAAATCACATCATTTATCGAAATCAAGAAGGGCACACATTTCGACATCGACCAAATTAGTGAATTGATTCTGAATCAAATGAGAAGCAAGAGCTCGGAAAAACTAGTAGTCAGTAGAGGAATGATGGGGAAAATATGGTGGGTGAAAGAGAACCTCGATACCTAAATAGATCACTTTTTGGCTGAGAGATTTGTGAGGTGAGTGATCTTGCGTTGTCTTGCAGCAGGAGCAGCCTTCCTCCATTCACCACAGCCGGCCAGAAATTTTGCAACTTCTTATATATTTGGTCTAAATCGCAGCAGTAAGACTCTGCTGTGACTGCCTGGGTGGGTTGCAGAAGGTTGTAATGGTTTACTCCTTTGCAACACCACCACAAAGTAAGCATAACTTTTTTAGGATAAAGGTTGGGTTTAGGAAAGGATGTTGGAGGAGCCTCCTTATCTACCTAGGCAAAATCCCGCGTCTTGTTGTTGAAAAGGACCCCTTTTTCATCTACAGTTATAATAAAGGATAACGGATAAAGGACGGCGTTACTCAATCCCTTCTGGGATGCGCCAGCGCATTCTACTTCTACGGGATGTCGTGGAGGCGACATGAATGCGTATTTGGCCATACAATGACTTGCAGTGGCCAGCCGATGAACAAGTCAGCGCTCTATCCTTCCCAGACAAGTCTGGTACCAATTCACCGACCCCGGAGGGATGGTAGGCTTGGTTGGCCTGGGCGGGAAATCCGAACCAGGAACCTGGTATCGGGTGCACGCGACAGTCGCGCCTCCTCCGACTGCGCTACACGCGCCCACAGTTATAATACGGCTTACAAAAGGCTCATTTTTAAAGCAAACTATTAGGTTGTAACGAATTGAATGGCACTGGCTCGCGCCATTTTTTGGCGCGTCTTCACGCGTTTGATCAAGAACAAACCGTAATATGTGGAATCATTTAGAAGCGCAAACTTTGCTCTACCGGTGAGTACCAAATTTTCTATGTAAAAGTGGGAAAACTTTAGAGTTTTATTGACTTTTTTGCAAATGGACAAAAGGGTAGTCCGAGGCATTTACTTGTATGAATTCAAGCTGGGCACTACAGCTAAGGAGGCGGACGAGCAGATCAACGCAGCATTCGGTCAAGGATGTTCCACAATTCGGACGGCGTATCGTTGGTATCAGAAGTTCCGGAATGGAGATGAGAGCTTGGAAGAACATGAAGGTCGTAGGAGGCATAGTGGTGTTGATGAGGACAAGCTGAGAGATGTGGTAGAGGAGGATCCACACAAAGGTACCAGGGAGATAGCGAAGGTTCTTGGCGTCAGTCACAACACAGCTGCCCGGCATCTGAAGGAAATTGGAAAGACCAAAAAGCTTGAAAGAAGGGTGCCTCACGAGCTGTCTGAGGAGCAAAGAAACCGACGATATGAGCTCTCGTCTGCACTGCTTCTACGGAACGAAACGGGCCCATTCCTCGATCGCATCGTAACCTGTGACGAGAAATGGATAATGTACGACAACAGGCGACGACCGGCACAGTGGGTGGACAGCGATGAGAGCCCCAAGGTTTTTGCGAAGCCGGAATTGCACCAAAAGAAAGTAATGGTGACAGTATGGTGGTGTTCGCTGGGAATTATTCACTACAGCTTCCTCCCCCCCCAGTGAATCCATCACGGCAGAGATGTACTGCATTGAAATTGAAGAAATGATGAAAAAGTTGAAGGATATCCGGCCGGCCTTGGTAAACCGAAGGCGAGTTCTCCTTCTGCACGACAATGCTCGCCCCCATGTAGCACGAATGGCGTTGCAGAAATTGGATGAGCTGAGCATTGAAACTCTACCACATCCTCCGTTTTCTCCCGAATTCTCCCCAACAGACTACCATTTCTTCAAGCATCTTGGCGACTTCTTGGTAGGGAAAATATTCAAATACCAACAGGATGCCGAAAGTGCCTTCGAAGATTTCGTCAATTCCAGAACTTCTGATTTTTATGCTACTGGGATAAAAAAGCTTGTGTCACGTTGGCAAAGATGTGTAGAATCAGAAGGTTTTTATTTCGATTAATAAACTTGCCTACAAGCCGAGATATTAACTGTTTAAATTTACAGTGGTTCAGTGCCATTTATTTCGTTACAACCTAATAACAGGTTGGAGCTGCTGCTCATCGGTCAGCTCATGAGGCACCCATTTCGACTTCTTCTTCTCCATTCCGATTCTCGCCAAATGTTTTGCTAACGTATTATGATGTACGCCAAGGTGCTAACATAGTGTATTTGCCTCCTGGTTTGCTTCGACGACTCTCATCGAAACTTCATCGTCAAGCGACGACCGGCGCCCGCGATCCTGTTTTACTTCGAGAAAATCGCCAGAAGCGGGTTCTCCGAAGCGGAGCCGCACCGTTCGTTCGCAAGGCCAGTCCGTCCCAGAAGCGCTGCTAAGGTTGCGGAATGACTCAGCCGCAGAATGTCCCATTTTCAATTCGTAAAGCATGATGACTCGATAGTCTCGTTGGCTCATGATCTTACGGAGCCCTGGAAAAGTCAGCTAGAAAAAAGAGCAACATCCACATACGTTTTTTGAAAGAGCAGGAAAAAGCCTTTCGAACAATATGTGTGGCTTTCCCTGAAACGGAATGGATTAGGGTAAGAACTTATTTATTTGTACATACCTCGAAACGACGATTAATTTTGCAACAGCCTAATAAATAGAATGCGTAGCTCATCTCAGGAATCGGCTCATAGACTCATAGACGCGTTCCTTCACCCCTTAGCCTTTATCATACACAAAACCTACCGAACGGTTTGTGTAGCTTTCCCTGAAATGGAATGATTTGGGATAAAAAATTTATTCATTTGTATATACCTCGAAACGGAGATTAATTTTGCGACAACCTAATATTAGGGGGGGGGGGCAAAAGTAATGAGACACCCCATGCCGTGTCCATATATCTCGTGCCTAGAGTCTGGTTTCGTGCTTATCTTATTTGTATGTTTGTATGCTACTTACTGAAGGCCACCTGAAAAGTTATCACTTCCGCCCTTTCCAGAAGCATGCCAAAACCCCAGTCTGTCTCATGCCGAAACTCCGATCTGACGAGTCGATCTGTGTCGCGCAAATCCCCCAATTCCCAACCCCGAGCAGCCTGAGCTCAATATTCACGCCAGATGAGAAGTACGTCTTCTACCATAACCCTGCCAAGCAGCGAGTCTGGGTGAGGCCTGGTGACCTATTACCGACCTTCATTCGGCGAGATGTTCACGGCGAGATGTTCACGGCGAGAAGCACCTTTGGAGCTTTTGGGTCTGCGCCCGTGGAAAGGTTTAGCGGAAGCTGTTTCCGAAGAGCACCATGATGAACTCCAAGGCCATGGTGAACGAAATAGAAGAAATGGGCCGGCGACTCGTCCTTATTCACTCGCAGCGCTTCAAGAAGGTTCTCCTCTTCGACAACGCCGCACCCCATCGGGAACAAGTAACCACGGATAAGCTTGGCCAGCTGGGCTACGTTCACATGCTTTACCCACCGTATTCGCCGCACATCTCTCCATGCGACGACCACTACTTCTTGAGCCTACAGGACTTCTTGGTTGGAAGGGCCACAAGGACCCAAGCAGACCTCGACAACAATAACGGGCAGTGGGTCAGCACCAGGCCTGAGCAGTTCTGGAAGGATGGGATCAGGAAGTTGGCTGAGCGATAACAGCAAGGTCATTGCCCTTAATGGCAAATACATTCCTCTGCATCGTTGAGTTGTAATTGCGTTATAAAGAGATAGAGATTTTTTTCAATTTGTCTCATTACTTTTGCCCCCCCCTAATAGTAATAACAGCTTCAGCAGTTGGCTTGAGTTTGGCCACAAATTTCTTTCTCTCTCTCTTTTTTCTTTCGTAATACATGAAGGGCGCATGTAGCGCAGTCGGAGGAGGCGCCGACTGTCGCGTGCATCCGATACCAGGTTCCTGGTTCGGATTTCCCGCCCAGGCCAACCAACTCTTCCATCTCTCTGGTGAATTGGTAGCAGAATTGTCGGGGAAGGACAGAGCGCTGATTTGTTCATCGGCTGCCACCGCAAATCATTGTATGGCCAAATACACAATCGAATCGTTTCCACAACATCCCGTAGAAGTAGAATACGTGGCGTATCCCAAAACGGATTGAACAACGCTGTCCTTTATCCTTTATTACATGAACGCTCTACGACTTCAAATTGAAGAAATCCGCTGCGGAGTCGCATCGTTCATTGGTAGCTGCATTTAGCGAAGATGTCGTTTTCAGAAGACAATGCGAGCGGTGGTTTAAACGTTTTGCCGCCGGCGACAATGGTCCTGAAGACGAAGAGCATGGGAGACAGGCGCCTGTTCTGGATAGCGACCTTTCACGGACTGCCGTTGAAGATGGTCCGACAAGATCGACTCGGGAGCTTGCAGTAGAGTTTGTCTGCTCCAAATTTAAATCCAAATCGATTTGACACGTCTTCTACCAACTGGCTGATAGTGATAATGCGAGGCCTCATGCCGCAAAAGTCGTTCAGCAGAAAATTGAGGAACTTGGTTGGACCGTTCTGCCTCATCCGCTGTACAGCCCTTACATTGCCCCATCCGACTACTACATATTCCGCTCGATGAAGCACGCCTTGGCTGGGAAGAAGTTTGCGGACTACGACGAAATCCAGATAAGACCAATTTCCTCGACTCGCTGCCAGCTCTTTCTTTAAAGACGGGATCCAACCTTTGCAAGTACGTTGGGGAAACGCTGTTGATAATTGTGTCGAATACAGTACCGAATTAAGTTTGGTTTTAATTCCTTTCTACGACTTACATTTTTCGGTCTGAATTGACATTCCGTGTGGGACACCCTAATATTTATGTCATATTTATTTATTTACTTGTTTTCAATGCAAAATTAGAGCGCGTGGCGTGTGGCGCGGTTGGAGGAGGTGCCGTGCGCACCGATACCAGGTTCTTGGTTTGGATTTCTCGCCCAGCCCAACCAAGACTTCCATCACTCTCTCTGGGGTCTGTGATCTGCTCCCTCGACTTGTCCGGAAAGGGTAAAACACCGATTTCTCAATTTGCTGGCCAACGCTAGTTACAGAAAAGACCAAATACGCCTTGAAATTGTTTCCACGACTTCTCATGAAAGCAGAGTGCGTGGCGCATACCTAAAGGGATTAAATGTCATTGTCCTTTATCATTTTATCTTTTTTATTGAGATGCTAACTCAGCCAATTGAACCAATTTGTAGAGCAATACCTCGTGAAGTGCAATAGAAATTATTTGCCAACCAAACTATAATTTCGACGAAGTAATGACTGTGCAAGAATGAAAACCACTGATTTGCTCAGACCATAGCGTGTAGTTCTTAAACGCTCTCCTTAGTTCATCTGGCAGGAGTTCCACATCGTCTGTCACGTGTCAGAAGCCTTCTAAAGTTGTTCAGATCCACATTGGTGTTCTCATTGTTGAATCAAAACCGGACCCTTCAACAGGCGCCGTATCTACCATTTCCACGTCAACTTGGAGACACGTTTCAAATCAAATTGTTCACTCTTCCAGGTACCCTTAAGGCTTTTGAGACCAAACTGAACACCTTCCAAATCAAATTGAACTTTTCCATGTCAAACTAGAGTCTGTCCAAGAAAAAATAATTTCTGTTCAAGGAAAATTTAGAAGTACTGCTTCTGTAATTTTTATCTTACCTGCCCTAAATTTAAATACACCAAAATTTCATCAAATGTTTATTTTCAGAGTAAATCAATGGTTTAGAGCTTGTTTAGTTTAGTGGTAAAGAAGAGATTGCTCTATGCCCTCGAGATCGCTCTATGTAAGGAAAACATATATCCGCTCTTTGATACTTCATGAAAGCAGATTTTACACAATCAGTCGAACAAAAATTGCGACGAACGTTTCGAATGCATGGCGCGATCTCGCCTTAATGCGCTCTGTGATCACGAGTCAAATTTTATTTTTGAGTGCAAAAAAACAGCAATCGGTTAAGGCATTAGAACAAGAGATTGCGCCATGCATTCGACTGGATTGTCGCGATGCTTAATTGATTGCTGCTTTAATTGAAAGCTGTTTACGGCCTGGTAAACCCTGATCATGAAGTGAGTGTCACGGTGATCGTTCACTCAGGTTTACGGTGGTATTAAGTTGTTCGGAAAGTTCTCAGCGTTTTGAGGACTTCACTTTGAACTACCATGACTTTCTCTAATCTTGTCGGATTTTGTCGATATAAACACTGTTGGAATCGTCACACTTTTGCTAAGTAAACAACGTCGCCCAGCGGAAGCTGCTCTTCCTGCTTCTGCTTTATGCACGTGATCCTATTAGGTTTATTATCAACACATCAAGGCACATGTTAGGCAGGCAAAGATCTGGCATAGGTGAGACAGTCGCGCCGACTGGGAGAGCTTCGCCGTCTCGTGGTCGATCGGTGACGGCTCGACGCAGGAGAGGAGGGGAAGGCGGCAGTGGGAGAGGACGACGAGGAAGATCTTCTTGCTCCTCGATCAGAACCGTGGCTTTTATCCCCGAGTAGACCGCGCTCTGAAAGCCTATGACTCAGATAGGAATTCCAAGATTCTCAAACATAACACATCGAGACTTAACATCTCTTGCACATCGCTTACAGCTAACGAGCCACCTGTCGAATTATTCCATCAGCGACACAATTGGGTGGTCGAGATCCGACAAAATCCACGGGAGCGGTTTGGCTTGCCCCTGATTGGTGAAGTTTTTACCAGCGAGAAAGTTCTGAAAGTGTTTGAAAAGGTGATAGTCGGTTGGTGAGAGGTCTGGGGAATATAGCGGATGAGGCAGAACTCCAACCCTTAATTCGTTCAATTTTGAGTAGAGATTTGTGAAACGTGTCGGCGGGCGTTATCGTGCAGAACGATCGGACCTCTTCTGTGACCAATGCTGGCTGAAGTTGATGCAGTTTTCGGTGCATTCAGTACAGTAGAGTTTCTTACAGTAGGACTTTGTTATGATCGTTTGGCCTGGTGCCAAAAAGTTGTAATGAATCACACCGGCTGCCAACCACCACACAGTGACCCTTACCTTTCTTACCTTTCTTAGTGGGGTTTGCTTTGGAAAATGCCTAGAGGGTTCGTCGGCGTCCAACCACTGTCCGGAGCGTTTCCTGTTGTCATACAGAATCCACTTCTTATCACAAGTGATGATTCGGTCGCAAAACGGGCCAGTTTTGTCGCGTAAAAGTAGAGAAGAACAAATCTCGAAGCGTGACAATTTTTGCCGCTCACTCAACTCGTGGGGCACCCAATTTTCGAGCTTTTTCACCTTCCCAAGGCGTTTCAAAGCATTCGCAACAGCAGCTTCACTGACGTCAACCTCTTCCGCGATCCCACGAACTGTTCGGGATGGTTCAGTTTCCACCAATTCCTTCAACTCGTCGTCCAAGATTGCTCTAGGTCGACCGCTGCGGGGGTCACCTGGGAGGCTGAAATCTCCGGTCCAAAATTTACTGAATCACTAGAGCGCAGTGTTTTTTCCAACACTATTTCGCCCCCACACTTGATTGATTTGTCGAGCTGTCTCGGTTATGGATCCTCTCAGTTTGAAGCTGAAATAAAATATCGTTTGGAATTGCTCCTTTGACATACTTCAATAAGCCGTTCAAGAACAGAAATATAAAACAACGTTGACGCATAAATTGTTAAGTTAGAAAGAGCGAAATATTCTGTACAGAAAGTATTATTGGTGCGCAATGCAAGTTGAAATAATAGACGAATGAAAAATGGTAACACAAAACGCTGAGAACTTTCCGGACAACCTAGTAACTGACATTGCCTGCGCCTCATCTCCTTGCATCTCGCCTGCCAAGACGAACCAAGTCTCGTTCTTCTTCAGCTAATCCATCCTTCAGTGACAGGTGCAACGTCAACAACGTAGCCGTTCCGTGTACGCTGTAGAAAAAAACCACGAATGTCGCGGTTATTTCGACATGCAGATGCTGCATAGAAGTGAACGTGCAGTATGACCATGGTGAACCCTACTCCACCCTTCCACCGCCACCTCAATCAAGCCGTTCGCTGATCTTCAAGCTCTAGCGCGGATTGGACGTACCATGTCCTGCGGTCAAATTTGCTTGAATATTATAGAGATGTGGTGGACAGAAGAAAATCTTTTTTGATATGCCAAGATTTCACTTGCAAGGAAAGGTTACCAACTCAAGGTGAGCTTTTGCGATGCTATTTCGATAAGATGTAGGGCTGTGTGAGCGTGTGTGAGCGGAGTTACAGTTAGTTTTTGTTGAACGCTTTTTTAAAAACCTGAAAAGACCAGAAAGCAGGTGTGAAGACAACACTCATCAACCCCTATGACACATCCACGAAGTGTGCCTTACTGGCGCAGTAGGTAGGAGTGCCGTCTCATAGAAACAACCGCAGGCTTTTGGGTTCGATCCTGCGTACTGCCAATGGTTTTGCACATATTAGTTTGCTGTTATTACGCTTTCTCATGATCATCGGAGTCAATTATAGGCGATCAGTGCTTACAACAAACCAAGGCTGTCTATTAGGGGGGCCAAAAGTAATGAGACACCCCATGCCATGTCCATATATCTCGTGGCTGGAGTTTGGTTTCGTGCTTATCGTATTTGTATGTTTGTATGCTACTTACTGAAGCCTAAGATCCAAGAAGTTACCATTTAGGCCTTTCCAGAAGCATGCCGAAACCCCAGTCTAACGAGTCGACCTGTGTCGCGCAAATCTCGTCCTATTCCCAACCCCGAGCAGCCTGGGCTCAATATTCACGCCAGATGAGAAGTACGTCTTCTACCATAACCCTGCCAAGCAGCGTGTCTGGGTGAGGCCTGGTGACCTGTTACCGACCTTCGTTCGGCGAGATGTTCACGGCGAGAAGCATTTTTGGAGCTTTTGGGTCTGCGTCCATGGACCGGTATAGTGGAAGCTGTTTACCAAACGCACGACGATGGACTCCGAGGCCATGGTGAACGAAACAGAAGAGATGGACCTGCGACTCGCTTTTATTCATTCGCAGCGTTTCAAGAAGGTCCTCCTCTTCGACAACGCCGCACCCCATCGGGAACAAGTAAGCACGGATAAGCTTGGATAGCTGTGCTACGTTCACATGCCTCGCCCACTGTATTCGACAGACATTTCTCCATGCTACTACCACTACTACTTGAGCCTGCAGGACTTCCTAGTCCGAAGGGACACAACAACCCAAGCAGTCTTTGACAACCATATCGAGCAGTTGATCAACACCAGGCCCAAGCACTTCTCGAATCAGGATGGGATCAGGAAGTTGGCTGAGCGATGGCAGCAAGGTCATTGCCTTTAATGGCAAATACATTCCTCAGCATCGTTGAGATGAAGAATTTTTTTCAATTTGTCTCATTACTTTTGCCACCCCCCCCCCTAATATTTGCGCCTTCATAAATGTGCTAGTTTTTTTTTCGTGGGTGGCAGTTGGCTACGTCGATGTCCACCCAGAACCCTTCTCTACACCCATGGCTTACCGAAGAAGGTCATTCCTTGCCAGAGAGAAGATTGTTCGTCACTGGCTTTTGTAAGATGCTGGTGGTGTGACACACACTTGTGTTTTACTTGTTTCATAGTTTTATCCCATAGCTGTTGACTAAAAAGGAAGAGCAATAAGACCTTCTTTCCAGGCAAATGATACAACCAACTGCCACTAACGAAAAAACAAGCACATATAAGGGCACAAATTGACAGCCTTGGTTTGTTGTAAGTACTGATGGTCTAAAAATGTCTCCTGTGATCATGAGAACGCGTAATAACAACAAACTAGTATGTGCAAAAATACTGGCAGTACCCGGACTCGAACTCAAAATCCCTCCGGTGTGCTTCTATGAAGCGACACTTCTGCCAACTGCGTCACCGAGGCACATCTCTTGGGGTGTGTAGGGGTTGATGAGTGTTGCGCACACGTTTTCACACCTCCTTTTCCGGTCTTTAAAAAAGTGTTCAGCAAAAGCTAACCGTAATCTTGGACTCCGCTCACACGGTACTACATCCTTTCAAAATAGCGTCGCAAAAGCTTACCTTGAGTTGAGAACCTTTCCTTATTAGATCCAATTTTCCCGTTAACAGAGGAGGCTATGTGTATCTACTTACCAACCATAAGAACACACCTTTCCCTGAGAGCCTATTGGGGGGGGGGCAAAAGTAATGAGACAAATTGAAAAAAATGTTTATCTCTTTATAACTCAATTGCAACTCAACCATGCTGAGGAATGTACATATTTGCCATTAAGGGCAATGACCTTGCTGCCATCGCTCAGCAACTTCCTGATCCCATCCTTCCACAACTGCTTGGGCCTGGTGTTGATCAACTGCTCGATATGGTTGTCGAGGTCTGCTTGGGTTCTTGTGTCCCTTCCGACCAGGAAGTCTTGTAGGCTCAAGAAGTAGTGGTAGTCGCATGGAGAGATGTCCGTCGAATACGGTGGGTGAGGCATGTGAACGTAGCCGAGCTGGCCAAGCTTATCCGTGGTTACTTGTTCCCGCTGGGGTGCGGCGTAGTCGAAGAGGAGAACCATCTTGAAGCGCTGCGAATGAATGAGAGCGAGTCGCCGACCCATCTCTTCTATTTCGTTCACCATGGCCCTGGAGTTCATCGTAGTGCTCTTGGGAAACAGCTTCCGGTAAACCGATCCTCGGGCGCAGACCCAAAAGCTCCAAAGGTGCTTCTCGCCGTGAACATCTCGCCGAACGAAGGTCGGTAATAGGTCACCAGGCCTCACCCAGACTCGCTGCTTGGCAGGGTTAAGGTAGAAGACGTACTTCTCATCTTGCGTGAATATTGAGCCCAGGCTGCTCGGGGTTGGGAATTGGGTGAGATTTGCGCGACACAGGTCGACTTGTCAGACTGGGGTTTCGGCATGAGACAGACTGCGGTTTTGGCATGCTTCTGGAAAGGGCGGAAGTGGTAACTTCTCATATGGGCTTCAGCAAGTAGCATACAAACATACAAATAAGATAAGCACGAAACCAGACCTCAGCCACGAGATATATGGACACGGCATGGGGTGTCTCATTACTTTTGGCCCCCCTAATAGAATGTTTCAAACGTAAAGCCTCGAGCTTTTCTTGGAGTCTTAATGTATTAGTGTGCTTATGTAATGTTCATTTCATTGGCTAGCATGTTCTTGCTTCAGACAGGTGAATAGCGCTATGTCGTCCATTCCGACGTCCACGGATTTTCGTTTTCCTGTGCTTTCATATGAATCTCAAATATTTCCACAAGCTTCACTAGCAGCAATGTTAGAACCTTTCAAACTGTACCTGCATTTTTAGGATACCTGCATTTTGCTGCAAGCTATGCTGTGCTCTTCAGTCTTAAACTTTAAAAGAAACACAATCAATCGAGTGTAAAATGCAAGAAAACAGACGAGTACGCGGCGCAATCCCAACCGCTCATGCGTCGGGAAGGTTCTATTTTCTTGCGCTTTCCTATAAGCGCTTAACTTCTTCAGAACATTTACAGGCGGCAAAGTTATCACCTTTCAACTTTGTTTGAGGCACCCTGTGTAATAGGCCTTGTACCGACGGACTCTGTCGAGATTCAAAAACTTCTCGTGAATCACCACCTCCTACCGGAGATGAGCAAATAGCAGCGAGTTTTTGACATCCGTTCTGAAAAAAGCCATGTCACAACTCATCGTAGCAGGGAGGCATCGCATGTGCTAAAGACAGTGTTTTCGTGCGTGGTGAACTGACTTTGTACTCCACGAACATTCTCAGGTGTGCCTGGCATGCGTCTAGTGCAGCGGGAAAACGCACTTCCAGCCCACTTGGCTTCAATTTCAGCTTTGCTTTGCGCCTGAAATTCTTTCAAAATATTGTGCCAAAGGGCAAATAGTTGTGATTCCACATCGGGGGCTGCGCCGTGCATACTGCACTTGCATTATGAGTTTTGGAGTTTCGAATACTACCTGCTCGCCTCTGCGGCTTGTCTCCTACCAATAATCGTTGAATCATATGGCAGCTCTTTTAGACTTCGTTTCCGTCACCTCTTTTGCATCGTTCACCTTCGTGTGCGGAGCGTTTCCATTATTGGTCAATCTCTTTGGCATACAGTTGCTTAAGGTCTATATTTCCCTCGGAGCGCATGGTAGCACAGTCGAAAGAGACTCCAACAGTCGTCTTACCCGATTCCAGGTATCTGGTTCGATACCACGTGGTTTACCAGGGTATCCATTTGCCAATCTCTCCTTCTGTATCCACATCGAAAGGGCCTGTTCATACTTCGCGACAAGAGCGACGACAGTGCAGCGTGCGCGGCATGCGCAGCGCTTGGAAGCATGAACAGGCGATAACAGCGACTGGAGCAACAAGGGAGACTGGAGCGGCGGCGCCTGCTCAGTTTTAATCGATATGCATGTTTTGCACGGGCAACGAGTCGCTCTTGTCGCGAAGTATGAACAGGCCCAAAGGAGTTCCTGGAAGACCTGGCTAATCGAGATGAGAGTTGGGTCCTCTACGACTCTAACACATATCGTGCCGTGTGGCAGCCTCAAGGTAAAGACCAGCCAACGCAAGGGAAATCAAGCCTTCAACCTGGAAGTCCTTTGCTGCTCTTGATCGTCGCGAGAAATGTTGTACTACGGCACACTGTCTCCGCTTACATTCACGGCAATGAACTTCGGAAATTGGTAAGACCAAGAACCAGCCAAGACATACATCCCTCCGGGGTTGGAGAATTGGTACCAGACTTGTCTGGAAAGGACAAAACGCTGATCTGTTCATTGAATGGCCACCGCAAGTGGCCAAGTATGACACTGTATGACCAAGTACGCATTCAAATCGTCTCCGCGATGTCTATCGAGGTAGATTGCGTGGCGCATCCCACAAGGGATTGAGTAACGCCGTCTTTGCCCATTATCCTAAAGGCAATCATAGCAATGAAAAAATCATCAAAGTTTAAGACCTTGAAAGGACAGCGACTTATTTCACTCCTATTCTCCACAGTCTGGAAGAAGGTTCGCTGTTCATGAGGTGGTAGAGTGACTAGCCATCGAGATTACCTTGTTGAGTAAGCTGCATTGTATTCTAAAAAAATCAAGAACAAAGATTTCAACATGCCATCAAAAAATGTCACTCTGACCAACCTAGTATAAAGCCTGGTGTTGATTAATGCCGTCTTCTATTCGTTATTAATCTTTCATAACCGTATATTCGTCTAAAAACTATTGCAGACGAATCGGGTCTATCCTAATGGGAGGGCACCCCAATCTTACTCTTTTTGCAACGTCGGCAAAACTGAAAGGAAATACAAATACTGAACCGGCTTAGGAGGGAACATCCCTTCGCAATTTCCAAGCCTGGGGAGGCCACAGTGCTTACATTCGTTTTGCTTTTCTAGCTATTCTCATTCTCCAAAATCGCCTCAAAAGAGTAATCCAGCGGATTCATGTTCAAGCTGTGCTCTTCTGAGAAGCTGTTCACACCTGCGCGCGTTATCTGTTTGCCGTTATGGGACAGAGGTTGACAAATTTTGATTTGAACGTTATCGTGCTTGAACATCTTGTAATCATCATCTATTATGACAGAGCCGCGGCCGACGTTTGGGTTGTTGACCTCTTCTCTCATCCACCATTTCAAACACAGCTTAATTCTTTTGTTAATGAAGTATTCATTTCCTTTGGTAACAGCCAGGAAAGGCTCACCGTAACCACGACAGTATCATGTTTCTTTAGTTTTTACAAGAATATTTTTTGAACACGATATAGACAACAAAAATAACACACAAAAACTTTGAAAAGTAGAAAGAGAAAGTTGGAGCTGAAACAAAAACTAGGTGCGTCAATACTTTTTACGCACCCTGTACTGGCGAGTTTACGGACACCGGATTTCGGATATCCGAATCGGAAATCCGACTCATTAACGCAAGATGCAGTTTATCAGAATACTACCATTCCTTAAAGAGGAACCCATTCTTTGACAACAACAACAAAAACAACAACAAAAACAACAACAGTAGTGCTTATACCGATATACTTTCCCTTCTTGGCAAGGAATGAAACATCAAAGAGCTGAACCATTCCAAGATGAAATATTCTAAGATCCAGGCTTTTCAAAATGCCATTATCAAATGGCGCAAATTGGGGGGGGGTGAGGGTCACCATGTATTCAGTGGTTTTCATCCTTCATGTGAAGGCACATCAATGTCGAATTACTTCAGAAATGGTCTAGAACAGTTAAGAAATAGTAGACACACAAGTATTAAATGACATTTTTAATTTTGTGCAGAACAAAGTGCGGTATTGGGCTGCTTTGCATGATGACCCCTCCCCCGACCCAATTTGCGCCGAATGCTATACGGTCTATACAATATGAAATAGCGACGTTCCGATCAGAGTACGTGTTTAGTCCCTTCTCCCTCAGTCTTCGACCTTCCTGTCCCACAGCAGCGCAACATGATGTTTGAGGAAAAGGATGCCAAGATCGACGTAACGCTCAACAGCGTACTAAATGTACTCAACGTTACGACAATATTTCACAGTGGGGTACGAAAACGCATGACTCAGCAGCGTAGGCACACGAATGTCGAATTACATCAGAAGTGGTCTAGAACAGTTCACCAAATAGTAAACACACAAGTGTTAAATGACATTTTTAATTTCGTGCAGCACAAAGTGCGGTATTGGGTTGCTTTGCATGATGACCCCTTCCCCGACCCAATTTGCGCCTAATGCTATACAATATGAAATAGCCACGTGCCGATCAGAATACGTGTTTAGTCCCTTCTCTCTCAGTATTCGACCTTCCTGTCCCACGGCAGCGCAACATGATGTTTGAAGAAAAGGATGCCAAGATCGGCGTAACGCTCAACAGCGTGTTAAATGTACTCATCGTCATTACGACACTATAAAGGGAGATTTTGAGGACCCGGATTTTTAGATGATTCGGATAAGGGGCAATTTCGCGGGGCCGGATAATTGGATGATTCGGATTGGGATATCCGAATTGGTTATCCGAACATGATTCATTCGGATCCAATGCATACTAGCTAGCCATGTCCCCCCCCCCGACTAGGATAGATCCGAGAAATCTGCCCTAGTCAGGTAGACTTTCCTCCGTCAATTGCATCTACAGCCCGTCGTACCTTGTGTTTCGTAACAGCGCCCCCTTCTTGCTTCAATCGCTGACCGGGGCAGAAGTATAAAAACCCCCGAAAGCCGTATTGCCTACGGCTTCTTTTCACGAAAGACAGCAGCAATGGAGGGCACCTGAGGCTGCGTTTTGTCACGCGGTTTTCCGCGGGATATTTCTGAATTTCCGCCGGCGTTGGTGTTGGTGTTTTGCGGCGACTTTTTTCTCCGCTTCACACGGCCGGCCGGGTGTTAGTGCACCGTGGCGACTTGGTGGGCCTCATCTGCACTTGACAGGTGCCGATGACGTTGGCATGCACACGTTCTCCGGCAGGGCGAATAGGTTCAGCGAAACCGATCGTTCGAGCGAGTCGGCCGGCTCAGCCACCCACTGGCTCCTGCGACGGCGGCGGCGGCGGCGATGTAGGCGCCGGCGCTCGCGCCTGTCGAGTGCGTTCGTCAAAATAAAAACAATAAACCGACTGCTTAGAATAACATTACACACGGCTGTCTCGTGCCAGATTGATGATGCGTTTCGCCGCAGGTTCAGCGCCCGCTGCGATCCGATCTGTTTCCCGCCGGGGCTGAACTTCGCCCGCGGCGACCCATTCATTCCGTGCGTTCCTCGCTGCGGACTGATTCTCATCTTTGCTCTGGTCGGTCCAGTAGAACAAGGCAGAGGCCCAGCTCTTTCAGTCTTCAGCTCTCATTGTACAAAGTGTGATTGGACAGCGCCGCGGTCGAATAAAGTTTGGTGGTTCCTTAAACATACCATTTCCACGTCGAATTGCCCACTCTTCTAAGCTAGTCTAAGACTTTTGACAAAAAGCGAACCCTTTCAAATCGAAACCACCTTTAGGCAGGGTAAAGAACAGACTCAATAAAATGGATAGAATTGTTTTTTGTTCAAGCAAAATTTGGTATAACTTTCTTTGAAGTTTTAATTCACTTGCCCAATAAGTGAACACTTTGTTTTAAATTTTATAAATTTCCAATTTTTTGTGAAAGAATAATGGTTTATAGCTTGTTTTGAAAAGCCGGAGGACGGCATTTTTTACTGCTAAGAGAAGGGATTGCGCCACGCATTGTTCAGGATGTCGCGATTTTTATCGATTGATGGCAAAATTGCTGTTCACAAGGAGTTTCACACCTGTAAACGATACAACAAAAAAACGATTGCAAGGAACATACATTTCTCACTTTGATGCTTCATGTAAACAGCATTTACACTATCAATCAAATGAAAATCGCGATGACCTTTTCGAGTGCATGGCGCAGTCTAGTCTTTTAATGCACTAAATGATTGATGGGCGCGTGTAGCGCAGTCGGAGAAGGCGCCGGCTGTCGCGTGCACCCGATACCAGGTTCCTGGTTCGGATATCCCGCCCAGGCCAACCAAGCCTTCCATCCCTCCGGGGTCGGTGAATTGGTACCAGACTTGTCTGGGAAGGATAGAGCGCTGACTTGTTCATCGGCTGGCCACCGCAAGTTACTGTATGGCCAAACACGCAATCAAATCGCCTCCACGACATCCCGTAGAAGCTGAATGCGTGGCGCATCCCAAAAGGGATTGAGTAACGCCGTCCTTTAAACTTTTTATCCTTAAATGGTTGATGCATTGCTGCGTTTTTAAACAAAATTCGATGTTTTTAATCGAAAAATTATAAATTTATTACATTTATTCGGTCGCGCAGCTGAACAAAAGATTTCCAAAAAACGTTATACCAAATTTTCTTGAACAAAAAAAAATACTCTAACAATATTGAATAGTTTATAGTTTAACTTGTAAGAAGCTCGTTTCAATTTAGAAGGCGTTCAGTTTAATTTCAAAGTTCATAGGCCAGCTTAGAAGATGAGTGTCCGATTTGACGGAAAAAGTGTCCAATTTGATTTGAAAAGTGTTCAATTTCACGTAAAATTGGTATATACAACTTTCGTGCCAATTTGAACACTTTTCACATCAAACTGGACAGTTTTCAAATCAAGTTGGGCACTTTCCACGGTAAGTGCTTTTATAATAACGTCGGTTAATTAACCGGATATCTATGTGTATTGATAACGGATGCACTAATATCTTCTTCAGTCATATTTGTTCCCAAGTAAAGTTAATAATTTTTCTTTCTCTAATTTTTTCGCTTCTAAAAAAAGGAGGAAAAACAGAGAAAAGGAAAGAGGAAAAACGTACGCTCGCGTAGCTAATCACTAACGAATCAACCCAATAACTCTAGAATTTTGGATAAATGTTTGTCTGCTTCCTATAGCTTTACTCCAATTTTGCATAGCGCTGCTGTGCTGTGTTAATAAGGTGCTTGATTTATGGCACGTTATTTGATTAACGCAGGGTAAATGAATAAGTAAATAAATAAGTAAATAAATGAATAAATAAATAGGGCAATTTTCACATCAAATTAGACAAATCTTCTAAACAAACTGAATGCCTCTGAAATCAAAGTGAACGTTTTGCAAGTCGAAACGAGCTTCTTCTACATTAAACTAAAATCTCTCCAAAAAGGTTAGAATAATTTTTGTTCAAGGAAAATTTGAATAGCTATAGCTTTCTTTGAAATTTTTCAGTTCAACTGACCGGACGAGTGTAATAGTTAAAAAAAGGTTTTTGAGAAGAAACAATAAAATAACTTTTGTTTTTAAGCGCAACAAGACAGCAGTCATTTATTGCATTAAAAGAAGAGATGCACTCGAACAGCCCGTTGCGATTTCTACTTGATTTTTAGTGTAAATTCTGCTTACCGTCAAATTGCAGATGTGTGAGATCTTTACAGTTGGTTTTATTATGTCGTTTGCATGTGAACAAACTCCGTGCAAACGGAGGTATCGCTACCAGTCGATTTAAAAATGCGAAGTGTTGGATGAGTGCATGGCGCGATCTCTTCTTTTGGCACTGAAACATATTCAACAACATATATTTTATTATTACACTTACTGGGGGAGGGGAAAGGCAAACTAAAAAACTTCAAAGAATATTATACCAAATTTTCTGTGAGCAAAAAATTATTCTAAGCGTCTTACTGAGTCCAGTCTAGTTTAACCTGCTTGTAGGTCATTTCGATTGGGAAAAGTCTGCCTTTTAAAAGCCTTAAAGTTAGCTTAGAAGGTGTTAAACTTGATTTTAAAGGTGTCCATTTCGACGTAAAAATGATGTATAAAGCTCGACGTATGTAGAAGCTACTCTAAGTTCCCATACGCATGGTCCGGAACGGTGTGCATTGTCGTAAAATTGCATGAAAGCTCGTCCATCATACATTTTTGACGTTCGTTCAATCAAGACTTCATGGTTGTGACTTGTAACTGGAACTGCTTTCTCGTCGCCGAACAGCGCCGAACTGAACTCTGACTCCGCAGGTGAGACACGGCAGCTCAGACTAGTTCCTCAGACGTCTAAGAAGCTTACAGCCGTCTAGACGCTATTTGACCACGTATCACCTGCGAAAGAACGGATCGTTTTGATGAAAAATCGGATTGCCCTAAGCCGCAGTTTGCGGCACAAGAGCCACTGCTGTTGCACTAGGGCTACAAAATACCTGGTCGACTTGGAGACCACGGGCTCGAACAAAGGCAACAATTGGTTCTACGTAGCACTCTGCTCTTGATTTTTTTATTCATTACATGTGATACCACACGTGGTAAGAAAAAAAACGACAACAAAACGTTTGAAAAACGATCAGCGCAAACCCATAGAGCATAGCCAGGCCAAGTCTGAAAGCGCGTTAATCAACACGGTGATTAAGAGAACGAACAGAAGCGGTCTATCGCGGATGGACCGCGATGTTGTGATCAGTATTTTGGTTGTTAGGTTGTAGTAGTTTGCTTTGTTAACAGTTGATTGTTATTGATTAATTTGTCACTCATATTTGTACTGTTGCTGGCTTCGCCGAGCCATGTTGTGGCATGCTCTGTAAACATAGCTCGTCGAGGATTGCGCTTATCACTTTTCGCAATCTTTCCGTATAAAAGCGGCAAGCGCATTCCTCGGAGCATTTTTTCCTCCTCTTGGGTCGTAGGGCGCTGCGCTGAGCTTATTTATTTATTTATTTATTTATTCGGACATGTGGGCAAGCACATGTAAAGTAAACGATGTGAGCAAGCTCATTATCGCAACCAATAACAAAGTGACTTGGCAAAGGGAACTGCGGAATGAATACGGAGGATAAAACAACATTAAAAGATAGAAAGAAAATAAAAGATGCCAGCGGGAGCAAAGAAGAAAGTAAATAGAAGGCATACGAAGAATCAGGCCATCGACTTGCCTGGGACCGGAATTTTTTTTTGCTTGATCAACTGTAACATTCGAAAGATTTAGCCACCATTTTTTGAAACCCGCAAGGTTAGCGGGAATTTGGAACCGTTTGCTTAACTTGGCGTACTCGGCGCCCGCTCTACAAACGGAGAAGTTGGCCCTCACCGAGGCTCTAGCCCTGGGGTAATGTAGCTTGACAGCAGCGCCCCTTGTAATTGAGCTCCTGACTGTGAAGAAACTGCCTCCGCCAAGGTGCACCAGACCGTGCAAGATCTTAAATACCATAAGAAGATCAAATTTTTCCTACGTGAAAAAAGCGACTCCAAACCGAGCACCCTGCGCCGCTCACTGCTATCCGGGATTGACCGGTAGCTACATTTTCTAGACCTAAGAAAAAGTTCCTCGTGAAGCTGTTCTGAACTCTCTCTAGGGCATCGATGTCTTTCATTTTCAGGGGACTGAATACCGGCGTCCCATACTCGAGGACGGGGCGCACATAGATTTTGTAAGCTTTGAGGAAAGTATGCTCATCACTTGTACTGAGGCACCTGAAGAGATTGCATACTTTACGCAAGGCTGTTGTTGCTATTTCATTACAATGCTTGCCAAAATCTAAATTATCTGTAATAATAAATCCAAGGTCTTTCACTTCCGATACCTGCTCGAGTTGATTACCTTCGATAAAGTAAGGGGTTTTTCTATGCGCTGCGCTGCGCTTCAATTGCCTCTCTGGGGGGTGGGGTTGTTCTCTGTTATAATTAATTTGTTTATGTTGTTTAAAATGGTTTAATTACCCAAGTTTGAGGTAAAGCGCTGAACTGTTCGTGTTCTGTTCTGTGGCAAGACTGAACCACTGAAACGGTCGGCAACAACCAGATGTCGTTATTTCAGGTGCATGGATAGAAGTTTTTAAAATTTTGTTAAACTACTAGTAATTTACACCTTTTTGCTCAGTCTGTAGTAGTCCGATCCCGCTCTGAAAGCGAAAAAATGGCGCCTAAGTCTTGTTCGTCCTCTTCTTAAAGACCAATTTTCGCTCTAGTCTCCGCTTACGTGAACATGTAAATGTGAAGAATTTGTAAGGATTTAACCCTACCAACATTTGCATTGGGCGCGTGTAGCGCAGTCGGAGGAGGCGCCGGCTGTCGCCTGCACCCGATACCCGGTTCCTAGTTCGGACTTCACGCCCAGGCCAACCAAACCTTCCATCCCTCCGAGGTCGGTGAATTGGTACCAGGCTTGTCTGAGAAGGATAAAGCGCTGACTTGTTCATCGGCTGGCCACCGCTGGTCATTGTATGGCCAAATGCGCATTCAACTCCCCTTCACGACATCTCGTAGAAATAGAATGCGTGGCACATCCCAAATAGGATTGAATAACGCCGTCCTTTATCCTTTATCTTTAACGTTCGCATTATTTTAAACATCATAATGAGATCGTTCCTTTTCCTTCTGTGCTGGAGACCATCAAGATTTAACATTTTGTTTCTAATAAATCCGCGAGCACTGCTGCTGTATGTGAACCCAAGAGCACGATTTAACAACTCCCTGATGAAACTATTCTGGACTTTCTCTAGCCTGTCAATTTCGGAATTCTTTCGCGGATAGAATACACACGTTCCGTGTTCAAGAATCAGGCGCACATAAATTTTGTATGCCTTAATGAGAAGGAAAGGGTCTCTAGAATTGAGGGACTTGAATAAGTGGAACAGCCTTTGTCCGGCTTTGCTAGAAATGTTCTTACAGTGTTCTTCAAGGCGACGAATATTGATCAACGCGATTGACCAATTCGGCCACCACACATGGCGTCGCGTAGCGCGTCGCGCTCACACAAAGGGCCAGTTTAGACTTCGGCGCCAAACTACGCGACGCCGCGTATTGTGGGCACATTGATCTAGGGACGCGATCGATCAATCTGGCCACTATCGCGTCGCTCGGCGTCGGAAGTATAAACGGGGCCTAAACAAGGCCTAAAGGCCCCCGCAGACTTTTGCGGCGAGCGGCGGGCGAAATCGCTGAGCGGCGACGGCGAACGGCGAAACCGCTGAGCGGCTTGACTCATCATCAGTGGGAGCGGTGACGGCGAGGTACTGTACTGTTTCTAGTCGGGACCGACTGGTGCTTAACAATAACGCGCCCCGATGACGATCGCGCGCCCGCATCGACCGTCTCCGCTCTGGATCCCGTCGCGAAAGGGCAGAGCGCAGAGCGCAGATAGACAGACGCTGGAGCGGCGCCGCCGGGTGGAATGATTCAAGTCATTTCCGCCAGCGACGCCGCCGGTGCCGCTGGGCGACGCCGCCGGTGCCGCCGGTGCCGCCGGCCGGCCAGCGGCGCCGCTGGCGGCGAGCTCTGTGTCTCTGCCCTATGGTTAAGCATAGGGCAGCGGCGACGCCGCAAAAGTCTGCGGAGGCCTTAACACCATCAACATATACCAGAGCAGTTCCATTGACCTCATACGTGTGTCTAGGATTAGAGGGCCCAGATGGAGCACTTTCGTTTCATCAACACATAAACGTAACTTCCACAAATTTGACCATTGATTAACCTCTATGGCAGCTTGAGCGTAATCGAATCGTATTCATTTGGCAAGCAACTAAAGACCTCAATTTGTTCCGACCAGGTGTTCTGAATAATCTTCAAAGACATTTCTTCCATTCTTTTGCAGTTCATAGTGTTATCTAAAGTGGCACATGATTTCGCTGTTGTTGATTCTTTTAAGCTAAGCATTGTATTTGATTGTCACTATGTTTTCCTTGTTTGGTTGGTTTCTATGGCGCACTTTAGGCAATAAATAAACAAATAAATAAATACATCTCGTCCGCAAACCTCTTACAATTAACTAAGAGGCATTCAATGTTCTACGGTAAATCATTTACGCAGATAATAAACAACAAAGATGATTACACTGCACCCTGAGGAACACCACTAGGTGCTGCCCTTACACTAGATAGACTACCATGTAGTCAAACTTGAAAAGTACGATGTTGAAGAAGCTTTTAATCCAAGCAATTATTCGGGAATGGGTCCCAACCTGATTTAACTTTCCACATGTGGTATCACACGTCTTGTCTGCAGCTTTCTTCAAGCAGGTTGAATTTGCGCAAGCAGTCGAACTCTCCAAGCGAGACACTCCTTCCTGCTCCTAGCTTTCCATTTTTACCTTTTCCTATAAAGCATGCCTTGTCTCACTTTGAGCATTCATGCGTCTCCGGGCCGCCACTGGGTACGCACTAGTATAAAGAGAATCCTGAGATACGGAGTTCGCCCGGTGGTGCGTGTCCTGGGAGACCGGGATCACAAACTACACCGCGAAATATTGGGTTGTCCCATAAGTCTTCGCCGTTTTTTTTTCAACGATTCACTGCAGATTTCGCCGGCGGTCTCTTGCATAGCGCTGCATACTTTTCGAAAGAGAATGATTTGCTCTATCAGATCATGTGTCGCATTTCTTTATTCATCATGGATTTTGTCAATTTTTAGGACGTTGAAGTGAAAAGTGAAAAGTGAAAAAGTAGCCATTTGCGCACTTGACCTCTCCGCTTGGGTTCGTAATTTTTGCGCAGTTTTTTGTAGCATTTGGAAGATAATGTATTGTACTATAAGAATATGTGTTAGTGTTATTTGTTCATTTGTCCTTTATTGATTTTTAGGTCATCAAATTGGGACGTCCGAAGGAGGATGGTTATTTTTGCCGACTGCTCCTGCTCTGTGGTTGAACTTTTTGGGTTGGTTTTATATGTCATTCGAAAGAGAATTTCTTGCTCTATAGGAACATTTGTCGCGTTTATTGATTTCAATTGAATATCAACAAAATGCCAAAAAGAGAAAAATCGTCTTCACCAACAACTCCTTCCCCTTCTTCAGTTCTTCAGTTGATATTGGACAGAAATCAGCGTGAGCCAATAAACGCGACAAATTCTTACTAAATAAGACATCTTCTTCCAAACGACATATAACACCAAGCAAAAAAGTTCAACCACAGAACCGGAGTTTTCGTAAAAATTCGGACGGAAAAGTCGGAATTCCCAATTTGATGGCCTAAAAATCAATAAAAGACAAATGAGCAAATAGCACTGACAAATATTCTTGTACTATAGAACATTGTCTTTCAAATGCTATAAAAAACTGCGCAAAAATTACAAGCCTAAGCGGAGAGAACAAGTGCGCAAATGGCTACTTTTTCACTTTTTCACTTTTCACTTCAACGACCTAAAAATTGGCAAAATTCATGATGAAAAAAGAAATGCGACACATGATCTGATAGAGCAAATCATTCTCTTTCGAAAGCTGTGCTGCGCTCTGCAAGAGACCGCCTGAGAAATCTGCAGTGAATGGTTGAAGAAAAAAACAGCGGGGACTTAGTTACAACCTAATACATTGTCTCTTTTACAGCTACAGCTACTCCGACTGGTGTTCATGTCCTATAAATAGCGGTTTGGCTCATATTACTGCTGCGTGTTTTCCGTGCTATAATAGTATAAGACGATGGTGCAAAGAAATTTTTCCCTTTGCAGTTATCGTCACATGTAAGCAATCTCTGGTTGAAATGTTTTTTTGTAGAATCTACATACAAACATAGTATTCTACCGTTGGATCGACTGAGAGTAATATTTACCACTCAGAACTCTGTTCCCACTAACCTTGTATTTTAGTGTTAAAGTTCTCAGCTCGCCCCTCAGTGGCGTAGCATATAAATGAATAAATAAAAATAAAGGTAATAAATCGACTCAAATTCTTCCTCTTGTCCTCAAACTCAAGCTACGGTAGTAATTCAGCCGTTTTTTGCTCCTTCACACTATTGTGGTGGAGGGGATGTGAGTCAGTGAAAAGCCACACGTCGAAAAAACTACGGCTGATCTTCTCCACATCACGTATTCCTATCGCTCATAGCGTTCTACAATCCGCACTTTTGTTCGAGGAAATGTTAGGTCTCATAGACCTAGCAGCGTTTTATACCATTTTCACGTCAAATGCGGCATTTTTCTAAACCCGCTTCTGAAATCAGAGTAAACGTCTTTCATAACAAAACAAGCTTCTCGCACATTAACCTTAAGCAGTGAACTGCTGACTGAATGAGACTTCAAACGAGAAACATAAAACCTTGAAAACCAGTTTTGTTTACGCCGTGTCCATGTTGTTTATTTACTGATCATTGCGCACTATATCACCTGCATGACCTGCATGACATGCAGTCCCATTGACCATCGAGTTGCTCGAGCGTGCGCCAGCTCCATTCGTCCCTGTCACGTGTCAGAGTGGTCCAATGAATCCTCCTCGCTCGAGAGGCACGAAGAGCGTCATATCTTGCGTTTGGGGCTTTATCGAAGAAGTCCGACCAACACGTTGGTGGGCGCCCTGGATCCAGTCGGTGACGGCTCTCGTCCAGCGGGTGTCTGCGAAGCGCATTACGTGGCCGGCCCAGCTAATTTTCGACAACTTGGCCCACGCGACAGCGTCTCTGATCTTCGAACGTCGGCGAAGCTCGGAACTCCGGAGGCCTCTCATTTGCACGAGTCGTGTCACTCCGAGCATCGTCCTCTCGATTCCACGCTACGCGACGCTGATCGCGTGTTCATCCTGCTTTCGTATAGCCCAGGTCTCTGAGGAGTATGTTAGGGCAGGAAGAACAGTGGAGTCGAACAGGTGGGCACGGAGTCGGGAGTTCTTCGTCCTCTTCACGACTTCTTCGACGCTCTTGAAAGCTCCCCAAGCCGCCCGTTTCCTCCTGCTCAGCTCTGGTCGTTGGCCATGTTGACTTCGCGACCCAGATAGACGTAGCTGGAGCATTCGGAGATGTTCGTTCCGTTGAGCGAGAATGGGGCATCAGAAACTTGTCCGTTCCTCATGAACGTCGTCTTCGAAAGATTCAGCTGCAATCCAACGTTCGCTGTTCACGTAATAAATAATAAGTAAGGAGTAATAAATAATAAGTAATAATAATAATAATAACAATAATAATAATAATGAGCTAAATCCGAATGGCGACTCCAAATAACACCAGGTTAAACTTATCCTTATAGAAATTGTTACAGCGTTGAGTTGAAATTTCGCTGCAATTCCGCTTAGGCTTTGCACAAGTCGCGGTTCTAATCGCGAATGTGTGCAGCACTCGGTGGTGGAAACGCGCCAGCCAATCATGCCGTATCGAATGGGTGCTCCAGTACGTTCTCCGCCCTGATTGGCCAGCGCATATTCGGCCGCCACTCTGATCGGCTATTATTAGCTGGCGCATCCCATCTCTCAATGCTGCCTACATTAGCGACATGACACCAAATCGCTGACGCCACGGAATCTTTGCCTGATTTCTTTGACAGTTGCAAAATAACAAATCTCATTTTGCACGAGAGAGGGTGTTAAAAATGTAATTCGACAGTCCATGTTCTCTAACTGCCATGTCATTTTAAGCGACGCAATTCCTGCCATTGCCTTGCACTGGCAGAGATGTGCCAAAAGCCGTGGTGCTTTCCAAATCTGAAGAAGATGTTCGCCGTGAGTGAGGTCATGGTGAAGCTCATAGTGCCTGCCGCAAAATTTATAAGCTGTGCCTGGTTAGAATGTTTTGTGCCGATCGAAACCGAGAGATATCCTGCCTTCCAATGCTTTAAAAGGTCTAATATCTCTTATTTTTAAATTCTCAGCGTTCGGCGGTGCTCAAGATGTAGACCATATCAAGTATAGGAAGCGTGGCCTACAAAAGTTGTGGCTTATAAATGCCCATTAATTGCCAGCGAAGTTCATATGGAAGACCTCCTCAATTACGGTAATATGTGCTCTACAAACATGTACAATTAGAGCTGCCAAACATGTACAATTAGAGCTGCCAAAAAATTAGCTTAAGGAATAGCAAGCTAGTTCTTTCACCCTCAATAACAATATTAGGTCGCGATAAGAGTTCAGCTGCAGGACATCAAGGCGCGCCACTTCCGCCTTCGATAAACGGCAGTTAATGTGGAGCAATGAGCCCGAAGTCGCTTAGCTATTCTATAATTTGAGTGGCAATACACTCCCCTATTAGCTACCACGCTGCAGCACGTGCCAAGTCGTCGAAAATTAGGTGGGCCGGCCACGTAGTACGCTTCGTAGACAGCCGCTCAACGAGAACCGTCACCAACTGGATTCCTGGGGATGTCAAGAGAACACCAGGACGCCCTCCACCGCGGTGGTCGAACTTCTGAAAGCCCCGAACGATCGATATGACGCTCTTGATGTCCCTCGAGAGAGGAGAATCCCTTGGAGCACTCGGGCACGCGACAGGGACGAATGGAGACGCTGCTGGCGCCCGCTCGAGCAGCTCGATGATCAACGGGACCAGAGGTGATAAAGGTGATCAGCTGCCATATTCTTCGAGAAATGCTTACTGAACTCCAGCAGGATTATTACCGTACCTGGCACAACTACATCTTCCAACCGCTTTCGCGAGTCCAAAGTTACGCGACGCGCATGGCGCGCACCAATTGGAGCTGCAACATTGGTGTGAATAGCTTGCGTGTATACTAGTTTAGATACGAGATCGTCAATATTTGCACACTTAAAGAAAAAATGATAAATATTTTAAAATAAAGTAAAAAATTAGGAAGAAACTACTAAAAATATGAATGTCAAATTATTAAATTAAAGAAATCCTAAAGGATCGTTTCGAATCAACCTTCATACTAACGTTTTTTGCCATTTAAGAACAAAGAACGGTATAAATCAGTCCAATGTAGGATGCGCCATGCACTCGACTACAGGAGCTATCGCGGGTGCAATTTGAATGCAAATTTGGCGTATAAATTGATTTACGGGGGTCATTTGATGGGCGAATCAGAGCTTATTCTTCCCTGGCTTCCAGGTACCAAGCCTCTGACTGTTACAGGATGGGAAGGCACTGTTGACCTAGAAGAGAAATCTGAATCAAGAATCTCGGCTGGCGATATTCCTCACAGCTCTCACTGCGCTACCTGCACGTATTCCTTAATTAGATCATCCTAGGAAATGCGGGGCAACAGCCTAAGCCTAAGGGTCGTCGAGGTGAATCCGAGTCAAGCAGAAGGGGCCTTCAAGGGCAGAAGATCACCGTCTACTGAGCAACGCCGCGACACCAGGTGCCTCCGGCGCTCGCTGGTAGCGCCGTCGAGACCCCACATCGATGGCAGTATTATCTCCGTCGATGAACCAGCCAGCCCACGTATGGCCGACGACGGGTAGAAGGCGATGAGCAGAAGACGACGACGGGGGGCCGCCGTCGGGGGCAGACAGCGCTGAGGAGCCGCGAAGCGCAGACGGCCGGAGACGCAGGGGCTGAGCGAGGCGACGACGGGTCGATCGGGTTGGCGGACGGCCAGCCAGCTCGGGCCAGCGGCGACCTGCTCGGGTCAGGCGTCGAGGAGACGACCCTCTGTTCCGCTCACATTCATCTTGTCGACCCGACCCGGTTCTGACAACCGTCGGGGGCGCGGTCGGCGACCCGCCTGACCCGACCACGTCGCCGCGGGTGCACCCTCCCGTGATGAGCTGATTTTTCGCGATTTTTTTCGCTGCACTTTTTTGGCCCGTTGTTTCCGCAGCGCACTGCTAGACTCGTTTGCCCTATAGTGCCTAAGCCACTTGAATTCACTAGAAGCTAATTCTTCTCCCAGTGCCGGCTATTCATATCTGGAAGTGCCCATGACAATTTCCTCCACTCGCTCGCCAGCTTATTCATCCACTTATCCCACCATGGTAAGCCTTTAAGACATGTACGGTACGGCTGATGTCCTTCATTCGTGCTGAAGCTCCTGTTGCTTCAGTTGCTCCAGCTTGCCGTTGACGTGTCTTCCGAATTTCCTGCGGTTTGTCTCTTTCGCTCATGAGCAAGCCGATTGTCGAAATGCGCTGGTTTCCGTTGTTTGGATGTGGCACAACCACGCGGCCTTTTAGACCTTTTGATCTACGTTTCACGGCCCAGGACATTGGTCCAACGCCGCGCGAATGCTGCATGACGCCGCGGTGGACGCCGCGCCGCGGCAGAAGCGCGGCAACGTTTTGGGCCAATGTCTTCTGCCCACCGTTTTGCACAGAGCGATCGCAACAGAATTTTTTTCGGACTTTAGAATATCTCTTTGATCTACATCCGATCCGTTCTTCACGATTTTCTGCTGCAACAGAAAATTCTTTCTTTTCAGATTTCCTTTTTCTCTGCACGTTCCTCATTTTTTTCACAAATCGAGCCCCTCCCTTTTCCTTTCTACTTTCTTCTTTTCTTTCCTTATTTTTTCTAGTAGACGATTTACCGGATTTTCTCTTGTGAATTCCCCTCCTTATAGCGTGTAGTTGGAATTGGCATAGATAAATAAACCGCCAGATTTTCTGCTGCAACCGCTCAGTTTTTTTACTGCTGCAACAGCTCGAAGGCTCATTGTTTTTTATTTTTGCAAATCTTTTTTAATAATTCGATTCTGATTCATGTGTTAGACGCTTTGGACTAATGTCTGCCCACTATGTTGCGCAAAGCGATCGCATTAGATTGGTTGGGATTTTATTTTATTTTTTAACCTATGTCTATTGTTCACTCCATTTATGTGCTTGAATATTGATTGCTTATTTTTTCTCAGCGTAAATTTTCTCTTGCGTTTGCTTTAGAGTTTCACATTTTTTATTTTTTTTTGTGAATCGCATAGTAATCTTTACAAGTAAGCATGTATGAAAATGACGGCTTATGCCGGGAAGGTGAGCAGCACTGGGAGGTGGTGACACGCCAGCCAATCACAAAAGAGCAGGGCCCAGGCTGAGGACACACCTACCAGTCAATCAGAATGCTGGCACTATACATGCTCTCTAAAAGGCGTGCTATTTGAGTGCGATCTGATTGGCTGGTGCGCTCCCATCTCCAATCTTCTTCACCTTGCCGATTCTCGTCAAATGTCTTGCTCTTGATGTACGCTAAGGCCCTTGGCAACGAACGTGTATTCGTTTCCGGATTTGCTTCGACGGCTCTCCTCAAAACTTCATCGTCATGCGGCGACCTGCGCCGCGGCTCGGTTTTCCTTATGCCCCGTTTATACTTCGACGCCGAGCGACGCGACGCCACGTTTTGTAGCCACATTGATTGCGTGACGCGATCGATCAATTTGGCCACTTTACATGCCGTCACGTCGCTCAGTGTCGGAATTATAAACGGGCCCTTAGAGATCAAAATCATCAGAAGCGAGTTTTTCGAAGCAGAGCCTCACTGTTCGTTCGCAAGAACAGTCCGTTCCAAAAGCGCTGCTAAGGCTACGGAATGCCTCCGCCGACAGAATATCCCAACTTAAGTTTGTAGAGCATGACGTACGTTACGTTTTTTGCGTTTTTTTTTACCCGCATACGTTTTTTGAAAGAGCAGGAAAAAAACCTATCGAATCGTATATGTGGCTTTCCCTAATACGGAGTGATTTAGGGTTAAAAACATATTTACTTATACATACCTCGAAAGGGAGATCAATTTTGCGGCAGCCTAATACCTCAGACAGCAAACGAACTCGAATATTCCTTCTCGTGGTCAATAACAGCCTTCCACTAAGTCGCCTTATTTCGATAAGACCTTGCATAGAGTAGTTCTGCCATCAGCCTCATCCTTCAGCTAGTTTATACTTACTCCGCTAAACGGCGCGGCTCAAGACTGCCGTAGATATCGATTTTTCGCGCCAGATCGATATCTACACAGACTATGGTGCTGCGCCGCGCAGAAGTGGAAAACGGTAATGAGACTCGTTTTTCGATATGATTTGGGATACACCATGCACACTAGTTCTACGGGATTTTGTGGAGGCAATTTGAATGCGTAATATGGGCTAAGGGCGCGTGTAGCGCAGTCTGAGGAGGCGCCGACTGTCGCATGCACCCGATACCAGGTACCAGGTTCGGATTTCCCGCCAAGGCCAACCAAGCCTTCCACCCCTCCGGGGTCGGCGAATTGGTACCAGACTTGTCTGGGAAAGATAGAGCGCTGACTTGTTCATCGGCTGGCCACCGCAAGTCATTGTATGGCCAAATACGCATTCAAATCGCCTCCGCGATATCAGGCAGAAGTAGAATGCGTGGCGCATCCCAAAAGGGATTGAGTAACGCCGTCCTTTATCCTTTATTGTCCTTTAATATGGCCTATACCATGGCTAGTGGCCAGCCGATCTGCTAGTTAGTGCTTTATCCTTTCCAGGCAAGTCCGGCGCTAATGCATCGACCTCGGAGGGATGGAAGGCTTGATTGCCCTGGGCGGGAGAGCCGAATCAGAAAGCTGGAAACCTGAGGTCGGGTGTACATGACTGCCGGCGCCTCCTCCGACTGCGCTAAGACGCCCCTTAGAGATATCGATTGAAAAGGGTTGAGATCAAAGAAAGGTAGAGGCGGGCTATATAAATATTTATTTAAGTAAGCCAGTGGGCAATTTTAATATCATTTAGCGTTTTAACGGCCCTTAAGTTCTACACATTCTTATTTATTTATTTATTTATTTATTTATTTATTCTGTATGTGAATAGCCACGCAATTACGAATAAGAATTAAGCATTAAGGATCAGGAATTGTTTGCGCCAACAGCACCTGTCTTGCACCTCAATTTCCGTCTGAATATGAAGACGCTTTCCGACAGCCAATGACGATTACGCTTCTTGAATAAGAAGCGGCTGTCGTTAGTGTACGATAGAAGAAAAGAGCGTGTGAAACCACTGAGTGCATGAGCTAGCGGAATTAATGAAATAATCCCATTTAGTCTAATTAGATTCTCCTCCGTGCACTCAACAACGCTGTAAAGATTGACCACATGGGGCCAGATTCATCAACCGCTTACCGGCCGGTAATCGGTATATTGGACGTCGTATCTGTGTCTCTGTATTTTTCTGTATCACTTATCTCGTAGGCCTATGTGGCGAATCCGCCGTGAGATGATACCGGCGGTATCTTTGATCTGACTCATGGCCTGGGAATTCAGTCAAGCAAGGCTCAGCAACGACCTATGTAGCTTATGACTTCGCTTAGCTGCATGCGAAGTTTTTCCATCCGGACGCAAATGGCAGATGGCGCCGATGTCGAGCTTCAGGCATGAAGTGACCTTGTAAGGTAATTAGCTAATTAGTTGTGGTTTGCGACGAATGGAGAAGTCCGCTCACTAAGCTCATTCAACTGGCGCCATAGAACGATAAGAAGGATAGAGAGAGGCGTTATTAATCCCCTCGCGGGATCTGCCACGTGCTCTACTTCTACGAAATATCAACAAGGCAGCTTGAATGTGTGTTTGGACGGTGAACTGGGGTGCCAGGCTCATGGACAAGTCAGCGTTTCATCCGTCTGAAGGACAAGTGGGGTGCCATTTCTGCGAGATCCGAACCAAGAACCATGAATCGGAGAGCTCCTGACAAGCGGCGCCTCCTTCGACTGCGCTAACACGCTGCCAATCATTGCGGCTTTAATCATGTCGGATAAAGTTAAACCCTAGATTGAATCGATGAAAGCTCCCAAGAGCCAAATTTGCGCTGGAGGCTTCAACCTTACCGCATAGACGAGCAGTGTGTGCCGCTTTCGATTATCTTTGACATCTTTAACGAATCACTAAGGATAAAAAGGTTAAAGGACGACGTTAGTCGTTTCCTTTTTCGGATATGCCACACAATCTGCGTTCAATGGATATCGTAGAGGCAGTTTGGAAGCCTATTTGACGTGCACAGTGGCTTGAAGTCAGTGCATGATCCTTCCATGCGGAGTCCAGAGAGATGAAAAGTTTGGTTGGCCTGGACGGGAATCGCACCTTGAAGCAATTCGCGGTACATTTGATAGCAGACGCCTCCTCTGACGACGCTACACACGATCACAAGTAATTTTGTATGACAGAAAATTGTCAAACCTGAGACCACGGTACCACGAAGAAATGCAATGCGTGGCTTATTCCAACGGTACTGACTGCCGCTGATTATTAGTTGTTGTCCTCGTATGTCTTCAGCGAGCCTATTTCTATCAGTAGAAAAAATACGACAAGTTCCACTCTAGTTGTGTTATTATTACTATTACTATATTATTATTATTATTTGTTGTTTTTATGTATTCTGTATGCTGTCTATATTCTGTATTATATTCCATGCCCTTTCACCTTCAAACTTCGGCATTGTTGTTAAACACGTTTACGGCATTTTTTCCACGTTTACGAGTTTGAAAAAATTAAAGTTGACAAAATTAAATGTGGAAAAATTAGTTAAAAAATAGCAGGCAAAAATAAATATAAATGTTCCACATGCACATATTGCCGGAATTATTACTTGAAAATAAAAATAGTAATTACGATATTATTACTTTATTATATTATTGTTATTAAACACGTTTACGGCATTACGTTTACGAGTTTAAAAATAGTAATTACGATATTATTACTTTATTGTATTATTGTTATTAAACACGTTTACGGCATCACGTTTACGAGTTTGAAAAAATTGAAGTTGCGAAAAAATTAAAAGTGAAAAAATTGGATAAAAAATAGCAGGCAAAAATAAAAATAAATGTTCCACACGCACATATTGCCGGATTTATTACTTGAAAAATAAAAATAAAATAAAATTGTTACTTTTATATATTATCATTTATTATACATGTATAATAAATTATTGATTGTATTAATATTATGTTATTATTAATTTATTATATTAATATTTTATTTATATGATTATATTATTATTTAATGTATATTATTTATTATATTATTACAATTACACTATATTATTATTATTATTATTATTATCAGGGGCGCGTGTAGCGCAGTCGGAGGAGGCGCGACTGTCGCGTGCACCCGATACCAGGTTCCTGCTTCGGATTTACCGCCCAGGCCAACCAAGCCTTCCATCCCTCCGGGGTCGGTGAATTGGTACCAGACTTGTCTGGGAAGGATATTGTATGGCCAAATACGCATTCATGTCGGCTCCACGACATCCCGTAAAAGTAGAATGCGCTGGCGCATCCCAAAAGGGATTGAGTAACGCTGTCCTTTATCCTTATCCTTATCCTTATTATTATTATTATTATTATTATTATTATTCAGCCATTTTCTTTACGCTTCAAGCGGCTGGTACTGAGATCGTAAGCTATTATATCTATGCTTTGTTGCGATCAAAACTCTAACGCCTGGTGGGACTCGAACCCACACCTTCTGCTGACCGGGCAGGAGCGCTCTACACCATTACACATTGTTTTTATTATTATTATTATTATGTTGTTGTTGTGTCCGTGAAATCGTAGTGGTTTTTCGAAAGTTGAACCGTTCTTCACCGAAATATAGCCAGTTTTGAGTTTATATTCCGAAATTTTGAAATTTTTGTTGTTTTCACTTATTTTTGTTTTATTTATTGCTATCTATTCTAATCTTAGTCCACAGAACATCAGAGACTGTGTCATCGCTGTCACGTAGTAGGTGAAACTTCCGAGAACAATGCGTAGTCTCTAGGGGACATGCCGTGCGGCTGAGTGGTCTAGTGGTATGATTCTCGCTTAGGGTGCGAGAGGTCCCGGGATCGATCCCCGGCTCAGCCCTGATTTTTTGTGGCTCATTGTTAACAAAGGGAAGCAGCCTGGATGGTGAAGAAGAGCTTAGCGGTTCTCATTGTTTCGGGGAACATACTTTATATATGCTACAGCTAATTACGGAATTAAAATGAATCTCAGTGTATTGGAAGGTTCCGTGCTCTAAAGGCGAGTGGAGTTCTTGAGCAGTGTTCAATTAAATCAATGGTCTATTTTCACTTCAGATTTGATGTTTCACTTCTTGCTATTTTGAACCGGACCTTTTTCTTTTGCAACCTTTCATTTTAAACAGGGCACACTTCAAACCAAACCAAACCGCTCCCGTGGATTTTGTCCAATCTCACCCACCCAATTGTTTCGCTGATGGAATAAGTCGACAGGCGACCGCTTGGCAAAAGTGTGCCTATTCGGACGGTGCTTATTTCTGCTAGATCCGATACGATTTTAGAAAGTTAAGGTAGTTCAAATTGAAGCACTTTAAACGCTGAGAACTTTCCGGACAACCTAATATTTTTGCTACAAAACTAACGACCCGATGGCCTATTCATGAGCGCGGAAGAGTAAATCCAACCGGCGTCGTGTGTTTGGCTTGCCGCGTCTCATCCAGCTCTAATAAGCTGGAGCTCAGCGCAGTTAATGATTGGATCCCGTCGAAGCTAACCCGTCGCTGTAAGCCCGGAATCAATGAGTTCATTGGCTTGAGTACCCCCTAAGTCACGTTACAGATCAGAAGCGAGAGGTCTGAATAACATCGCCATGAGCTCACGACGTGATGGTCCTAGAGGGACCTTTACGCAGTGATCTATATAATAATAATTTATTACGACATATCAGACAGCCATGAGAGAAGTGAAAAATAAAACACAAACATGTGAAAAGAAAAACGGTAACAGACTCTATCAATCAAAGGATAAAAATAGTTGGGCAAAGTTGTGAAGTGGATGAAGCACAAGAGATAGATTTTAAAAATTTAGGATGCCTTGAGAGGCCAGCCGCTTGAAAGCAACAAAATTAGCTGAGGAGTGGCTTATCCCAGTTCTTAGGGAGATAAATGCCGATTTCGCTCTCACAGCAAATGAGTGGGCTCGTTCTAGGCCGACCGTAGCTACGTATACTAGTTCTAGGCCGGCCGTAGCTTAATGTCACATTACCACCCCTGGTTATAGAGGATGCTGTTTTATAGAAAGCTGTACCGTCCACATCACACATTCCAGAAATTTATTTTTAAGTAATAGGGTGTCCAGAAAGCATCTGCAGAAAACTTCGCAATGTTCCAGATTTTTTCTAGAATGTTCTGAAGATTTCAACATAAGCGTTATTTGAAGACATCCTGCTGTATCTGCAGCATATCCAGCTCCTCTTCCGTGCGTATTTCACTGTACGATGGCCGAACTGTCTACCCATATTAGACACGTACTCCTTTGCGAGTTTGAATCTGGGCACTCCGCCGCAGAAGCCTGTCGAAACTTGTGTCGTGTATTCGGCTCTGAAGCTCCTTCTGAACGGTCTGTGTATAGCTGGTTCGAACGCTTCAGGAGCGGGAACAGGAGTCCGAAGATAAGCCTCGCTCTTGTCGACCGACAGCGATATCTTTGGATGAACTGAGGAAACTGGCGGAGCACCATCCATATGAAGGTGTGCGTTATTTTGCTGCTGCTCTTGGCTGATTCCGATCCGCCGTGGACAATGGACTGCGATCTCTTGGGATGGTTAAAATGCTCGGTCAGTGGCTTCCACACGAACTGACCGACGACAACCGGCGAAGACATATGGACATATTCACTCAGCTGCTCTCCCGAAGTCGCACCTTCAACTGCCTGGACACCATGGTCACAGGAGACGAAAAGTGGGTCCTCTACGTCAACGTGCGTGGTGCCAACGCGATGAAGTGCCGAAATCTTTCGTAAAAGGTGAAATTCATGCGAGGAAAGTCATGCTGAGCGTCTGGTGGGGAGCTTATGGGATCTACCATATCGAGCTGCTGCTTGACAGCACGACTGTTACTGCCGACATCTACGCTACCCAACTGCAGAGACTGGCCGGCAAGATGCGCAGGGAACAGCCCAGGCTCGACAAAGTTTGCTTTCTGCACGATAACGCCGCCCACACATCGCGAGGACTTCTCAGAAAATTCTGGAACTCGGATGGGAAGTTCTGCCGCATCCACCCTACAGCCAAGATCTGGCCCCAAGTGACTACCACCTTTTTCGATCACTTCAGCATCATCTGGAAAGGAAGCGTTATGAAGATCGTGACCACCTCGGAAATGACCTCTAAGCTTTTTTCGCCTCCAAGTCGCCGGATCTCTAGGCCAGAGGAATTCGAGGTCTTGTGAAACGTGTGCGGAGAGTAGTCGATGTTGATGGAAATTATTTGGTTGATTTATAAAATGTTGATAAAAAATTGTGTTATTTTGAAAAAATGTCGTATTTCTGCAGATACTTTCGGGACAGCCTAATAACATAAAGACATCCCTCAAGCTTCTACGACTTTCTACATAGAGTGTGAATTCCGAGAAATTTGTTCCTAATTTCCGATCTAGGAATGTGAGAGCAGAAAAATCCACCGTATCTAATCATAGTCTTTCTAGTAAAATTATTTTGAATCTTTTCGATCGCTTCTATATCCTTTTCCTTCCAGGGAGAAAGGACTGTAGTGCCACATTCTATTTAGAATTGGTCTAACATAGGTTTTGTACACCTGAGCAGTACATACTTGTTCTTCGTGGCCAAACCCTTGAAAATTTGGTATGTGCGTGTATACGACCTCCTGCAAATATTTTTCAATGCCCTGAGAAATCCAGCTTATTGTTATACGAAAATCTTAAGTCAGTGACACCGTCGACATAACCATAGTTAAAGAAGTCAATGACCTTGGTTTCAGCTTCAATGAAAAACTTTCGTTCAATACCCATTACAAGTATATAGTTTGTAGGGCTCTTCATTTGACTTTTCACCTGTTTATGGCAGCACGATCACGTAATCCTGCTACACTAATTAAACCTTACAAAACATATGTAAGGCCTCTTTTGGAAATGGGTACTACGGTATTCTCTCCGCATAAGAAGAAGGATACTGATCTTTTAGAAAGTGCACAAAATAATTTCACTCGGAACTTGGCCATACGTTGTTCCGAGCTTACGATTAGTTATGAGTTTATTCCTAACGGAGTGACAAGACGCCGAATATTTGGCTTACCCAGTTTATTCTCCAGAACAAAACGGAATGACATGGTTATGGGCTTCAAAATTCTCACTGGAAGAGCCTCACTTTGTTCAAGCAGTCTGTTCTCGGTTGCTAATTCCAGAACGAGAGGATCCAGTATTAAAATCAGGGCTCCGTTCTCTAGGAAACAGTTAGGGCCAAACTCCTTTCTTTACGAGTAGTTGTTCCATTGCTCAATAAAATAGTTAGTGAGAACTTCCTGCACCTGTCACTTAGTTCTTTCAAAGGAAGGACCAGTAAAATTGCATTTGCAGAGGTGTCCTAAGTTTTTAGTCCTGCTTCAATCCTAGTAATAGTTGTTTAGTTTAATTTTTCTTTTATTTATTGTAATTTTTGTTTCGGTCCTTGGTTATGGTTGTGCGTGTCTGGATTTGCTGTTTTCGTTGTCTCTTTACCACGTAGACTTCGGCCTACGTCACGGATAAATAAATAAATAAATAAATAAATAAATAAATAAATAAATAACATTTCCTTCGATGTTGAACCGCAATGGGTTATTTGAGTTACCTAGTCTCATAGTAGCGTTTTCTCGGATGCTAGGGGTAACGACCAGGTCCTATGTCGACGCCTGCCTTTTGCGAGCACGAAATGCACCAACTTCCTGGTGGAATTAGCGCGTTTCGGATAGCAGTCGGCGTCTGCCGAATGGCTCATTTCCCCGCGGCGGATAGGGGGCGATGAACGACGCTTCGTGTGGGGGCGAAGTTTAATCCTCCTATCTATGATGCTTCTCCGTTTTATGTGGAGCTGTTGTAGGCGAGAAGTTTAATTGCAGAGTTTCTGATGAGGGGAAACTGTTCCGTTTCCTAATACGTCCGCCTGTGTGGTACAGCAATTCTCCTGAGCAAAATAACCCCTATATATAAAAGAGCTAATCTGTCCGTGTGTCTATTTGTACATCCGCCCGTAATACTTGGCACAGTTGTGGCTGAAAGCCTGCAAATTTCATTTCTGTATACGTACCATTTTCACGTCGAATTGGACACTCCTCTAAGCTCTCTTAAGACTTTCGAGATCAAAAGCGAACTCTTCCAAATTGAAATGATTTTAGAGACTGCGTAGGGCAGTCATAAACAGTTCCTTCAGAACATAGATATTAGTCGCCAATGTGGTCTACCTACATGACACTGTATAGGCGGGAAAGGGAAGGGGCAGACAAGACCAATCAAGTCGCATCGAGCTTACATTCCACCTTGAGAGGATTTGTGCGGTCGACTAACTGACGCCTTCTCCGTGGCTGCTCAGACTCGCTGTGAATGGCTGATAAGAAGATTTCGCCTTTTCACGCAGGCCACATTAACGACTAGTACCAGAACGGATGACGGATAAATAATGTCGTTGATCAGTCCTTTTGAGATGCGCCACGCATTCCAGTCTATGCACCAGATGTGGCGCAATCAAGGAGATGGCGTGTGTTGCTTATGGTGGCCATTCATTGGACATTGCCTCATGTTTTCCTTCATAGAAAAGACTGGAGCAAAGCAGTTTACCGCGAGGGGTTCTTTAAAGGATAAAGGATAAAGGAGGCGTTATTCATTCCTTTTGGGATGCGCCACGCACTCTACTTCTATGGGATATCGTGGAGGCGAGTTGAATGCGTATTTGGCCATACAGTGACTTGCGGTGGTCAGCCGATGAACAAGTCAACGCTCTATCCTTCCCAGACAAGTCTGGTACCAATTCACCGACCCCGGAGGGATGGAAGGCTTGATTGGCCTGGGCGGGAAATCCGAACCTGGAACCTGGTATCGGGTACACGCGACAGTCGGCGCCTCCTCCGACTGTCGCGCCCTAGGGATTCATTACTTAGGGTAAATAAACCATTTTCACTTCGAGTTGTTGGACACTTTTCAGACCAATTGGACATTCTTCTACGCTAGCTTTAAGGCTTTTGAAATTAAAGCGAACGCTTCCAAATTGAAATGAGCTTCTTCTACATTAAACTAGAGACTCCAAAAATGTAAGAATAATTTTTTGTTCAAAGAGAATTTTAGTATAACTCTCATTGAAGTTTTAATTCATTTACCCAATAAGTGAACACATAATTGAAGTTTTAATTCATTTACCCAATAAGTGAACACATTGTTAGAAATTTTATGAAAATATTATTTGTTCAGAAGAACAGTGATTCAAAGCTTATCTTAAAGAGCAGGAAAGTGGCCATTTTATTTTGCCAAAGCAGAGATTGCGCCACGCCCCCGTTCGAAACTTCGCGATTTTTATTCGATTGACAGCAAAATTTCCGTCTGCATGGGGTTTCACACGGTGCAACATAAACAGTTGTAAAAAGCAAACATATCCTGACTTTCTTGCTGCATGTAAGCAGTATTTACACTATCAATGAAATAAACATTTCGACTAACTCTCCGAGCGCTTGGCGCGATCTATTCTTTCAATGCACTACATGATTGCTGCCCTGCTGCGCTTTAAAACAGAATTTAATTTATTATTTTATCAAAAACATAACAATTGTATAAAATTATTACACTCGTTAGGACAGATGAAGTAGAAAAAATTTCAAAAAAGTTCTTCTAAATTTTCCTTAAATTTTTTTGCAATTTTGAAGAGTTTGTACTTCTGAAATAAAAGTAAACTCTTCCAAATCGAAATGGCCTTCGGGCAGGTGAAACTACAGACTCAATGTGATGTTTAGAATAGTTTTTTGTTCAACGAAAATTTTGAATGCATTCTTCGAAACTTTTTTTAGCTTACCTGCTCAATAAGTGGACACATTACCTTGAAATCTCATTTTTCGAGGAAAAATAATGGCTCATTTTTCTTGTTTTAAAGAACGAGAAGCAGCCATTATTTATTGTCAAAAAGAGATTGCGCCATGCTCTCATCAAAGACGTCGCGATTTTCATTCGATGCTAGCAAAATGTTTGTTTGCATAGAGTTTCACATCTGCATACAGTGCAACAAAATAATTGTAAAGAACTCACTTACTCGCCTCACTTCGATCCTTCACTTAAGCAGAATTTACACTATTAATCAGATAAAAATCGCAACGCTTTTCGAGTACATGGCGCGATCTGGTATTTTAATGCATTAATTGATTGCTGCTTTGTTTTGTTTAAAACAAAAATTAATTCACTATTTTTTCCTGAACGATACAAATTTCATAAAGTTATTACACTCATTCGGGCAGTTGTTAATACCCAACTAGGGTTTACATCTATAAATTGTTGTATTATTATATCATACTGTAGAACAAATAGGAATGAATGACAACACGTTTAGGTGAACAATATAAGATATGCATCGTTGCATAGCATCCACAGGTATGATCTAACGATACCACAAGAAGGTAAGTAAGACAATGCACAAATACTGAACTCTAGCCGAGGTACACTCTTTTAAGATCAGAGATTATCGGCCTCTTTGACCAAAGTATGCCATACTTTTAGGCTCCTCCTCTAGGAATTCAGTATATAAACGGCTGTGGGTTATCAGTTGTGTTGTGTTCTGATAGTTATAAAGTAACAAATCACTTATTACAACTGGCGACAGACGCATCCTTTGGTGAATCACCAAACGGGCAGTTGGACAAAAAAGTTATAAGAGAGCTATACCAAATTTTCCTCGAACAAAAATTTAATCTAACCCTCTTGGAGAGTATGCATGTAGTTTAACCTGCCGGAAGGTCTTTTCGATTTGGAAGAGTTCGCTTTCAAATCGAAAGTCTTAAGCTAGCTTAAAAGTGTTGTGAATACACAACTATTGCATGATCGATATTGGAGTGTATAAATGTAATGTCATGTAAGGCAACTAGAATGTGGATAATAGATGCTAAGACTTTTAGGCTAGCACTAAGAGATAAGTACCACTGAGCAGCTCCACAGGCATGACCTACCGGTATCGAAAGTAGGTAATCGAGGTTGTGCATAAGCAGTCCACTCCAGGTGCAGTATATCCTTCTAAAACCAGCGGGTTTCTGACTTACTGGCAGGCATGTACCCCATTTATAGGCTCCGTCCAAAGGATTTCTGCATATATACCGCCATGTTCTGTGACAATTGTCATGCTCCTGAACTGATATCGTAGTAAACCAATTATTGCAAGTCACTATAGACACAGTCGTGGTGAACTGCCAAAAAAGAGTGTCCAAGTTGATTTCAAGAGGGTCCAGTTTGACGTGGAAGGTGTCCAATCGACGTGAAAGTGCTATACTCTACTAGCTCTTCTCACTTTCCGAACAACGGGTATGCGCTGACGAACACCTCCAGTGGCACAGAATTAACATTCAGTTGGTGGTCGGCAGCGCTTAGTCACGCCATGCTGCCTACTGGACGTGGAAAGAGGGGACGGCGTTCACGTTATTCATCGCGAGGTTCTCTGCCTTGTCTCGCCCCAGTCTATCCATCCCTTGACTGGTCGTTGACTCACGTCGCCAATCGATACGTGGTGGCATCCTTCTGAAGCGTGTGCACATCAGGCGCCGGATTCAACGGTGGCCTGACGGTGGGGTGTGAGCGTCGTCGGGGTGCGAACGAATTCGAATAATTTATTCTTGGCATACATCGCTGAGCTATCGTAAATGTTCCGCCGTTCGCCTCCAAAAATTGTGCCGTATAGAAGATCAGCTGTTTCGAAATCGCCGCACACCTGGCTGCTGATCGATGAAGCCTTCAAAAGGTATGATGTTTGCGTTTTACAATACAATAAACAAATAGGCGCAGTCACGGTTGGTGGTGGCCGTTCTTGCAGTGTTTCATAAGAACAGAATGCGTTCAGTATCCATCTATCTATCTATCTATCTATCTATCTATCTATCTATCTATCTATCTATCTATCTATCTATCTATCTATCTATCTATCTATCTATCTATCTATCTATCTATCTATCTATCTATCTATCTATCTATCTATCTATCTATCTATCTATCTATCTATCTATCTATCTATCTATCTATCTATCTATCTATCTATCTATCTATCTATCTATCTATCTATCTATCTATCTATCTATCTATCTATCTATCTATCTATCTATCTATCTATCTATCTATCTATCTATCTATCTATCTATCTATCTATCTATCTATCTATCTATCTATCTATCTATCTATCTATCTATCTATCTATCTATCTATCTACCTTTATATAATTGAGTTAGCGGTCGATGACGATTGAGTGATCTAACCTACGTGAGATGCGCCTCATCATCTACAGCGTGGGGCGTGGAGCGATCTAACCTGCGTGAGATACGCCTCATCATCTACAGGGCGGGCCTTCGAGTGATCTATGTAGCGCTAGGTAGGGACGTTTGCAATTGATTAGGATGTGAAGGATGATGTCTTGTATGCATCCATGGATCTGATGCCGTATTCGAAACGTTTATTCATTGGTGGGCTCACTGCCCATTTTTTGTTTGGCTGATGTTATCTGTTTTATCTGCTAGAAGAAAGATCCGTTCTCGGTGCAAACCTAGGATGGGGTCTTCCCTTACTAGACTGCACCGAGTGCGGTCCCTTTAGGTTCTCCTTTACGACTGGGATCTCGAAAGCGGAATCCATCTGGGCAGCAATGGGTCGGATTCATCAACGACTTACAGCAATTTAGCAGAGAAATTACAGCCGAAATTTCTGATAGCGCGGCTTATCGCTCACCATATCGCTTGATAAGCCGCGCTATCAGGTATTTCGGCTGTAATTTTCTCTGTTAAATTGAGGTAAGTCGTTGATGAATCCTGCCCCAGATTGGTATAGTTTACTTTTTTATGTTGTTGCCTATGCCTGTGTCGTTATGTCGGGAAATTGTTTGAGGGCGGCCATCACCAACTAGGATAGTAAACAACTGATGTTTGGTGGATGTCTTTTCCATCGATCTCACATCATATTCGTTCGCTCTTCTGCCAGCCTACTGACTGGGCTTCTCGTGACTGCATGTTATACGATCTTATTCTAGGACTGTTTTATTTAATGCGAAGCGGTGGGAGACTTGTGTCAGACTCACTGCTTGCAGGGGAATAGTGTGCATTCGGAGTTTACAAATGGAACCAACTCCTTTGATACGCTTTAGTTCTTTCTCGCCCACAAGTATTGTCGTTGCAGGATTGCAGCACTAGCGCATGAATATCAACACTAAAAGTGTCGCAAATACAAAGTCCAGCTTACTAACGTGAAAACGTGTCCAACGACACGGTCAGGTAGTGGAGCTGAGCTATGACACTTCATTTTTCTAAATAATGCGTCGATTCGTGTTTGCAGACTCCTCGTATTTGGCAATCGCAACATCTTTGAAATTACCCCAGCTACTCTCAGCAAAGCTTCTATGGTCTTGTGGGGTATCTAACAAGGAGCATAGAGGTTGGACGCTAAGTGTCTTTGCTTGGTATTCGTACCGATTACTGTACTGATATCGGCTACTAATAACAGTACTAATAACACGAGTATGAGCGATAGATTTATGAGCAACATGTTTATAGAGAACAACAAATGGATAATTATTTACACAGACCGAAAGGAAATTTAAAGGGAATGTTAGAGCCGAAGATAAGCTTCAAATATCTACCGTAGAGGGCTTTTTATGGGTATTTCCACGGGATTTATCACCGTATCTTCCTCGTATCCCCGTCGGACATTGTTTAGGAATCGGGTCCGATATATTCTACAAATGGATGAAGTTCGTTATTGCTGCAGGCCTCTGGATTATCCAAAAATGGCACAAAACTCTACCGACCCTCGGTTAGCACTAAAAGGATGGTGAAGTATGGCTGTTAGTAGCGGAATTTCCGTGTGGATAGTGAAGAGGAGACTGTCAGACGTTCTTTTGGCCTCCTCTTTCATAGACAGTTTCGAGGCGGACACGGTGGCTGACGTGATTCGAGAGAACTGACGTGCTCGATGCGAAAAGCCAAGAAGGTGCCGGGTTCTCCAAGAACCTGCCACTAGTTTTGGTATATTCCTGTTATGAAATGGTTTTTTTTACAATAACTTTTCTCATTCCTAGGACATCTGGTGGATACGACTTACTTGCTGCTTACGTCGATACCTTGACGGTTCATCAGCAGCTGTGTTCCTAGTGGGAAGACCAACTTCTTCATTCCATTCTGGTCCATTTCTGGCGGCATCAGCAACTAAGGCAGATCACGTTTATCCACTAATTCTATCCATCTTGTCAACGAACCAACCTGCATCTTATTCTTGTTCCTTGAAAGCCATTCCCTAAGCCATTTAGCCTCATCGGTTGTTCTCTCGAGCTAAGTGATCAGTCAGCAAATTTTCGTTGCGATATTATGTACATTATTAAATGTAATATAATATGCAAACCTACCTTTGCTTGCAGCCGCGTTTGTAACTGAGTTGCAGACTGGAGCTTGTCTTCAGAAAGCACCTTTACAGGGCGCCACAAGTAGAACACGCTTCGAAGTGCATGTAGTTATCTTTTCATATCAGCTTTCGTTGCGTAACAGATAGCTAACCTTATAAACAGGGAAGCCTACAAAATCTTCCGCGTGGGGCCTGTACCTCATCATTGCACTGGACTTACCTCTATTCTGGTGTGCATCCTATGGTTGCTTCGAATGACTTACTGCGCAAAGATAGTCTGGCCCTGCTGAGGTAGAGGAAATAATAGTGCCGTTCACTACATTGGCAACGTGAGACATGTCGCCCACATGTTTGCGTCGAGTGTCAGCCGTAATTGTGCTTCAGGACCTACAACCGTGCGACTGCACGTCTGACCGTCGAAGAGAGGTGTGACACATTAGCTAAATCTCTTGCTTAGGCGCAAACCCTAGGCAATGACCGCTGTGCTGAATGACCATGCGCAAAAGAATAAAGCCCTGTTTATACTTAGTCGCGGCGCGATGCGATGGCCACACAACGAGGCCGATAGATCGCGTCGCACAATCAATATGGCCACTATACGTGCCGTCGCGTCGCGCCGCGACGAAGTATAAACGGGGCCTAAGGGGTCGTTTAGAGTGCGCGCGACGTGGGACGCGATGCATGTGTAGTGACTGAATTGATCGAGCGACGCGATTGATCAATTTGGCCACTACACATGGCATCGCGTCGCGAGTCGCGCGCACACTAAACGACCCCTAACGCTGGCAGTTGGCTGTAAAGTTTTAAGGCCCCAATACACCTTCGCGGCGAACAGTCGTCGGCGGACGGCGATAACGATGAGCCATGCCGTTCCCGCGGTCTTGCCGGCGGCAAGCGGCAGGGACAAGGAGCGGTAAGGTACTGTATTTCTAGTTTGGAGCTACTGCTGCTATTCGCCTTCCCGCCCTCTGTTCGCGCTCTGGCCGCTCCCTGCCGCGAAAGGCTAGAGCGCAGGCAGTCTCTTCCCGCGCCGAATCGGCGCGAAATCAGCGGCGGCGGCAATAATGGTTCACAATAATGGTTTAAATGATGTGAATCGTTATTGCCGCTGCCGCTCCAGCGGCGCCGCCGCCACAGCCCGCCGCTTGCTGCAGAGCTCGCCGCCGTTCCTCGTGGCTTTGTTTAATATTCACGATGGCGTGGTGCAGGGAGCGCCGAAAAAAGAAGCGCGATCATGACACGTGATTCATCTCTCTGAGTGCTCTGCTGGAGACGTGCCACTAAAAAGCGGTGACAGAGCTTATACGCTATGCCTGTTGTCAGTGAGTCGGAAAAAAAGAGAGAAAAAGAAAACAATCTTTAGTCAAGAAAGAAATAGTTGTTGCTACTCTTTAAAAAACCAATTTTGGCTGGTGGCTCTTGTGCTGAACTGATTTTGGATCTGTTAGGGCAATGTTTTGTTGCGATCAAAACTCTAGCGCTAAGCGGGACTCGAACCCCAGCTCTTGCTGACCAGGCGGGGATGCGCTAGGCAAGTGCACCACCGGCGCTGTTTGATCGAATTGGTTTTGTATGGCGTCTTGCTCCATAAATGTTCTATGCCTGTTATATGAACGAGCACCGCATCTGGATTGACGTTATCGATCTCTATCAAGCGCAGACCTCGCGAGGTACATAGGTGTCGTTTAGTGTGCGCGCGACGTGCGACGCGATGCCATGTGTAGCAGCCGAATTGATCAATCGCGTCGCTCAATCAATTTGGCCACTACACATGCGTCGCGTCGCGCGTCGCGCGGACACTAAACGACCCCATAGGGTTCATGGCGAGCAGGCAGGCAGTATCGATCAGCTGGCCGTTATGTATTGATTTTATCAGATTCGGATGGGATGATTACTTGAATATGTTGGCTGCTGGGTAGTATTCACAGCAAGTAGATGCAATATCAATCGGTCAACTATTATCGATAGATTTTATCGATTCTGTTCGGAGTCAATAATTATCGATATCGCTTCGGTAGGGAATCACATGATTATTCAGCACATTAAATACGGCTCACAACAGAGGAACGGAATATACCGTTTCCACGTCGAATTGGACACTTTTCAAATCAAAGGGACACTCTTCTAAGATGTTTGAAATCAGACTGAACGTCATCCCAAATCAAAATGAGCTTTTTCTATAACAAACGAGAGACTCCAAAAGGCTATAATAATTTTTCGATTAAGCAATATTTAGTATGATCTTATTTGAAGTTTTAATTGACTTCTATTTTGTCAAACACTGCCACAATTCTGAATAAAAGATCGTGTGAAAGATAAATCATGATGTGCAGAAAATCCGGTAGCAATAAGGACCGAACCTACGGCGTCACGCGTGACGAGCGGGAGCACTACCTCTGCGCCACCGCCGCAGATGGCCGCTAATTCTTACGGAACCCCTATGACTCATCGCTCCCGCACCAGCTCTTTTGCACGGCCAGCCTGTGGTTAGGCCACCCAACATCGGCAGGTCATAACTCGTGCAGGAGTTTCATTTTGCAATTTCGACACCCATATTCGTAATCAGCATTCCGAGCTCTTTCTAATGATCCCGGTCTCAACTTGAAGTTCCACGGAAGGTCGAAACCCTTTCCTAGTTAGAGTTCAATATCCAGATACAGTCCCTTTTCGTCTGTATGTGAACTGTGAAATGACATACACTTTCACTCTCGCTTCCGTATTCATTTATTTATGTCAACTATTAATCCTACTTATCCAGTACTTATGGACATTTGTCTCGTTTCTTCAGTTATGGAAGATACAGGACAAAGGACGGCGTTACTCAATCCCCCTTGTTCGCGCCATGCATTCTACTTCTACGGAATGTCGTGGAGGCCACTTGAATGCGTATTTGGCCATGCAATTACTTGCGGTGGCCAACCAATGAACAAGTCAACGGCTTTTCCTTCCCATGTCTGGTTCCAATTCACCGACCCAGGATGGACGGAAGCCTTGGTTGGCCTGGGCGGGAAATCCGAACCAAAAACCTGATATCGAGTGCACGCGAAAGCCGGCACCTCCTCCAGCTGCACTCCGCTCGCCGTCCCTTTGATTAGCTCTATATATAGTATTCATGGATTGAACGTGCAGAACCAGGTGGTGCAGTTGGTGGAGCGCTGGCTGTCGTGCACACCTCGAATCGATTCATATTCGGGTCTTTATAGGACCAACCAAATCTTCCTCGGTCTGTAGCCTGGGCGCGCGTAGCGCACTTGGAGGAGGCGCGACTGTCGCGTGCACCCGACACCAGGTTCCTGGTTCGGATTTCCCGCCCAGGCCAACCAAGCCTTCCATCCCTCCGGGGTCGGTGAATTGGTACCAGACTTGTCTGGGAAGGATAAAGCGCTGACTTGGTCATCGGCTGGCCACCGCAAGTCATTGTATGGCCAAATACGCATTCATGTCGCCTCCACGACATCCCGTAGAAGTAGAATGCGTTGGCGCATCCCAGAAGGGATTGAGTAACGCCGTCCTTTATCTGTAGCCTAGGCCGGATCGTAGGATTGCCATCCCTGATGGATCCATTGGCATGGTGTTCGTGTTCGAGATTTGTTTGCCTTTTCACGTGTCACGGGTTCTCTCGATGATTTCTGCGACTGCACAAACTGTGTCTATCCGATGAACGATTGATCCTTTCATCTCGGCGTCTGCCCTAATGAGAAGGGAATCTTCCTAGTGTTTCACTGGCTCCTGATGAAGAAATCATTCACACATTTATAGGCCTTCCTTCCGCCTCAAGGCCTTATCTAAAGTTGTATTTCTTCGTTATTTTTTAAATTGTAACATGCTATAGACTGTCCACCTATGTGTAGTGCCTCAAGTTTAAAGGTTAAAGGATAAAAGACGGCGTTAATAAACACCATTTGGAATACGCCACGCACTCTACTTTCCTGGAATGTCGTGAAGGCAGTTTATTTACGGTTGTATTTCGAGTTATTTGCTAAAACCTGGAATGGACTCATCTCCAACACTAATTCACTGCCTTCCGTAAACATTCAGCTGAAGGTTAGAAACTTTGCTCCAGCAAAAATGGACTGCAGATTGCTTCACTAAATAGCAAACTATGTTGTAAAAAAAGAGAATTTTCCTTTACAAACGATTCCATTTAAAGTAGGTGCTAAGGACTCCAGAAAGTAAATCAATAAAAAGAGTATTTTTCGTGAAATGAATTTCTTTATAATAACCGATCTATGTCATAATATTTTGTTCAATTTTTTATATTCTATCATGTTTGGGCGAAAAAGTATTCTTCCTCCACAAGTGTCTGACATGATTTGAAAAGTGCTGGTTTGACGTGGAAATATTATAGGATCTTGTAAATTGTAAGTACTATACGAGATGCTTTGCGAGATGCTTAAATGTCAATTTGAATGCGTATTAGGCCTAAAAATGACTAGCGGTGGCCAGTCGATGTAAAAATCAGTTTTTTAAAACTCTTCCCGTACAAATCTGCAAGCAGTTCGCCGTTCGCCGAGGGAGTGGAAGGCTTGGCTGCCCAGTGCTGAGAGAATCCAAACCAGGTCCCTGGAGGAATCCGATTAATTGTACATTTTTAACTGCTATTCCTGATTTTAGTGGGCGCGTGGAGCGCAGTCGGAGAAGGCGCCGGCTGTCGCCTGCACCCGATACCAGGTTCCTGGTTCGGATTTCCCGCCCAGGCCAACCAAGCCTTCCATCCCTGTGGGGTCGGTGAATTGGTACCAGACTTGTCTGGCAAAGGTAAAGCACTGAGTTGTACATCGGCTGGCCACCACAAGTCATTGTATGGCCAAATACGCATTCAACACGCCTCCACGACATCCCATAGAAGTAGAATGCGTGGAGCATCCCAAAGAGGATTGAATAACGCCGTCCTTTATCCTTTATCCTTGTTCCTGATCTTCCTTCTATTTTCCTCTGGAACAACGTTTTATAAAATCTCGGCATTAATTGTGCTCGCGACCTTCTCGGAAGGATTTTTCCACCTTGCTTCTTTTGTTTATTTGATCTGTTTCTCGTTATGACACGGAAAAGGGGCGCGTAGCGCAGCCGGAGCGGTCGCGTGCAACCGATTCCCGATCCTAGTTCGGATTCCCTACTTAGGCCATACAAGCCTTTAATCCCTCCGGGGTCGGTGAATCGGTACCAGATTTGTCCGGGAATGATAAGGGGCTGACTCTTTCATCGGCTGGCCATTGCAAGTCATCATATAGGCCAATTACGCATTCAAATTGCCTGCAAGATATTTAGAAGAAATAGAATGCGTGGCGCATCCGAAAAGGAATTGATTGATGAACGTCGTCCTTTCTTCGCTTTATCCCTTTTACCGGAAGGTGTGGTGAGAGTGTACTAAATAGTGTTCTTACAAGTTATCCTACATGCAATTTGTGAGATCGAAATGCACCTACTGTTTTCAAGTTGAAGTAGAATGCTTGGCGCACCCTCTAAGATTTACTGATTTCGCTTTCTTTTTTCAACAGTCATTCAAGAGTATTTTTTGTCACCATCTACCCTTTCAGGCAAGACTTTGCGGTAGTAGTCTCAAAAAATTGCACAATTTTAGTATAGTATTTTTTGGATTTTTTCACGCCACATTTTATGTATGTATGTTTATTACATAAGTGACACTTATGCGCAGAAACAACACTAGAGTAGGACATTCTTCAGTTGACTTAATTTTCTTCTCTTGCTGGCGATTGTTCCCCAACTCAGAGAAATAATGTATCCCAGACGGTCCTGAAGCATTTTCTCTGATCATCATCGTCATCCATCGATATTTATTGATCCTTCCTTTCTTTCCTATTCATCTTGCTGATCTTTTGCCTTTTATCCGAAGTCAAGTGCTTGAGAAAGATGTACCAACAGTGTAGAATTCCCTGCACTGAGATGACAGCTGGTGGTGCACATCGTCGTATCGATCAATATCGATCGATAGTGACAGGGCTGCTTGTCTGCCAACTGAATACAGTTCTGCACGGAGATCTCTATGCTGCTATTTAGCCGTTTTACGATAAACTAGTCACATTTAAATCAAATTTGACACGACACGCTTCAAACCAAATTGGACATTCTTCAAATCAAATGGACACGTTTCACGTCAAATTGGGCGCTCTTTTAGCCAGCCTAAGACTTTTGAAATCAGAGCGCACTCTTCCAAATTAAAATAAGCTTTTTCTACATTAAACTAGAGAGCCTCCAAAAGGTTAAGAATATTTTTTCAAGAAAATTTTTTGTAAAACCTTCTTTGAAATTTTAATTTACCTACCCTATAGGTGGACACATCGTTTCAATTTTTATGAAATTCTCGTTTTTTAAAGGAAAAGTAATGGCTTGTTTTATTTAGAGCAGGAAGGCGGCCATTTTCTAGTGCCAAAGGAGATTGCGCCATGCTCTAATATAAGACGCCGCGATTTTTAATCGATTGACAGCAACATTTCTGTTTGCATTGAGTTTCGCACTTGAAGCGATACAACAAAATAGTTGAGAAGAATATTCTCACAGTGATGCTTTATGTAGACAGCATTTACACTATCATTCTAATAAAAATGGCGTCGAGATTTTCGAATGCATGGCGCGATCTGCTCTTTTTTGTGCATTGAAAGATTGCTGCTTTGTTGCGCTCAAAAAATTCAATTTATTATTTTTTCAAAAACAAACATTTTTTCTTTCTTTCTTTTCTTTTTTTTCAAACATTTTTTTCGTATTGGAGAGCCTGTAGTTTAACCTGTAAGAAGCCCACTTCAATTTGTAGAACATTTACTTTGATTTTAGAAGATTTAGGCTAGCTTAGCTTATTTGACATGAGAATGCTATATTTGTCAGTGAAAATTCATAATCATTATTGATCGATTATCGATTTTAAAACCTGGGTTCTAACCTATTACTGAGCTTTGTCTAATACTATCATATTATTATTATTATTATTATTATTATTATTATTATTATTATTATTATTATTATTATTCCTCTAAATCCAGATAGGAGCGATGTATAAATTTCTTACAATTAATGAATTTTTCAGTGAATGATCAGTTTAACTTTAACTGAAAAAATCACTTTTTAGTTTTTTGCTATTCATGGAAGTAATCGTTTTCGCTAGCTTCAAAAAAGACAATCTTTGCTGTAATCTTTTTCTGCTCAGCTGCTTTTGTATCACATTTGGCGGCTCATGTTACAAATACATATGTGCAGCATTAGGAGGTGGTGCCGCGCCAGCCAATCATAATTAAGCAGTGCACCAGCTGAACAAACGCCAACCAATCACAATACTGATCGTACAGGCCCTCCTCTCTGAATGGTGCCCTAATTTGCTACGATCTAATTGGCTGGCACAATCATACCTCCCAATTCAGCCCATCTTCGCGACATGTACCCATTTGGCTCAAAAAATTTCTGTTCTATGTAATGGGCGGCATTCTTAGGCAGCCTAGCTTCAGCTTCAGTTTTTGTGGCCGACATTGAAATGCGCGAATCGGTCACGTCACCTATCGCAGCTTCCAGAGCAGAATGTCCGTTTATGTTATTGGCCCACCTGTGTCAGCCTACAGTTCAAAGCAACGAGAAAAAAGGTTCTCATCTGTTAGGATCGATCCCTGCTGTGCGCTTCTGGCTGACGTCGTCCTTCGTTGACTAGAAGCCGCCTAGCGTTTATGTCACTGGGTGTTTAGGAAGCGCCACTGAATCAGCACCTCGAAGAAAGCAACGACGAAGCGGGCGACCGTCTGACTAACTAGCCGGCGGCTAGTCTCTTAGCTTGTCCGCTTCAAACGCTTTTCGTTAGGCTCTTCAGTTGAAGGCCTCACTTAATTCTGGGGCCGGATTTATCTCGCTTGTACTCGTGGGTATGCGGGGTATAGGGGGTAGATCCACGATGACACATCCATGGTAAACATTACCCGCCACATCGTGGGTAATCAGTGTATAGAGAATGCTCAACGATCGTCATGGGTATATCACCTCGAGGATTTCGCGCCCCATCGACAACATGGCGCTCCAGTGAGATCAGCTGTTCTCGCGAGAGGACCGCTAATTCTTTTTGTTTTTCTTATTATTTTATAACTTTTTATATATTCTATTTGTTAAAAAAAACAACTAGCTAATGATGAGTCAGTAGACATCTTAGGCCTTGTTAAAGCGCAGGTAGTCGTGTGAAGATGAAGTTGTCCCGCCCCTCCCACTAGGACAGATCGTCGTGAAAAAATCGCAGCAATGAAACCAGCTCAAATTTAAAGAAAAACGAGAATGAAAGAGACCAGCTCATTATCGATTAGCAAAAGCGTCCATTAGATTGCTTTCTGTAATTGCACAAGCCATTTATTTCACGTCTATCAGAGTAGTTTTACTTTACCTATGATTCCTTTCATGAATACGAATCGTACCCGCTACCCACTGCGAGTAATGGGTACGATTCCCTTACTGTATCTCTACCTATACCTATTGCTTGATGAATCCGGCCCCTGGCCTAAGGACTGCGGTCTCGTAATGCCGGAGAAGCCATTTGGATATCTATTACCACGACTATCAGAAGGACGTGCTTGAGTCTGCATTTTAAGCTACACTAAGCTTAAGAAGCTAAGAGCTTAGCCTTTTTCATCTGTTTTTTCTTGATTGATCGCGTATTCAACATGTTCAGTTATTGGAGTCCTAGACTGCTTTATGCTAGCCGAAATGGCAGTTGTTTTTACAGTAATAAGAGTTTTTTCGGATATGTCGTAGTCGGGGGGAGGGGAGGGGGGGGGGGGGCGGTGTTTTGTTTTTCCATACTCTCCCTTAGATTTGGTTTCAGAACTTCAGCTACTGTCAAATGACACAAATGCACTCATGCATCGTGGGATACTGGACGCAATTATCAACCTAACGCTGCCCCCTACCGATTAGGAGAGATCCAGTCTTCTCTTCTATCTCGTCCTTGAAGTGATGGTGGCTGTCTTCTATCCTAGGGGCATCAATATTTGTGTTCCCGTCGTTTTTACTTTGATGGGAGAAGTCGTCTTGAAAAATGTTATTACTCAGAATTTTTTCAAAAAAAAAAAAAAATCAATTTTCACGTCGACTTGGAGACTCTTCTAAGCTAGCCTAAAGCTTCTAAAATCAAAGCGAAATCCTCCAAATTAGAGTAATGTTCTTCTACATTAAGTTAGAGACTCTACAAAAGGGTTAGAATAATTTTATGTTGAAGAAAAATTGTATTATGATTTTTTTGAAGTTTTAATTCACCTACCTAATGAGTGAAATAATAGCTTGAAATTTTATGAAAGTTTTTTGAAGAAAAGTAGTGGTTTAAAGTTTGTTTCAAAGAACAGGAAGGCGGTCATTTGTTAGTGCCAAAAAAGAGACTGCGCCGCGCCCTCGTCCACAACGTCGCGATTTTTATTCGATTGATAGCAACATTTCTGTTTGCATGATGTTTCACACCTATAAACAATGCAAAAGAAACAATTGTAAAGAACACACATATCCTCATTTTGGTGTTCCATGTAAGGAGTATTTATGTACACTATCAATCAAATACATACCGCGCCGGGCTTTACGACTGCATAGTGCGATCTGGTCTTTTTTCTTCTATTTCTTCTTCTTCAGCGTCTGTCCCTCTTCGTAGGTCCACTATTCTGGTGCCGTGGCGCGTCCGTTCCCGATCCAACGCTAGATCAGGGTGGACACCAGCAACCTTCAAGTCCATATGTAACGTATCAGCCCATCGCTGCTTCAGGCGCCTTCTGGGCCGCTTTCCTATTACCTCGAAGTTAAGGGCTATCTTGCCGACGCTGTCTTCTTTCCCGCGCAGAACGTGGCCATACCATCGTAAGCGAGCTTCGCGCATCTTGTCAGCTATCGGCGCGACACCGAACTTCTGCCGGATGACTTCGTTTCGGATGCGGCCCATGCGCGTGACTCCAGTCGTCCAGCGCGCTCGTCTCCATGACGCTGAGGCGCGTTTCAACTTCCTTGGTCGCTGGCCAGCGCTCAGCGCAGTACATCGCTACCGGCCGGACGGCGGTTCTATAGATCTTTGACTTCAAGCGCTCTGGCATCTTCCTATCACAGAGCACGCCAGTCAACGAGCGCCACTTGGACCAAGCTGCACTCACACGTGAATTCACTTCGACCATCAGTTTGCCGTCAGACGCCACTGCTGATCCCAGGTACTTAAAGACCGCAGTGAGTGGGAGCTCGATGCCGTTAGCCTTGATGGAGCTGGGCTCGGTAACGTCCGTCGTTAGATACTCGGTCTTCTTCACGTTCAATCTGAGTCCAAACCGCTCCAAGCGATCACACCAAGCTTGCACCCCTCGCTCGAGCTCACCTTTATCTTCGCAAGCAAGCGTCACGTCATCAGCGTAAAGCAACATCCAAGGGACGGGTTTCTGAAGATCTCGTGTGGTGGCTTCCATGACGGCGACAGGAAGGAGTGGGGAAAGTGCAGAACCCTGATGTTCGCCGACAAAGATGGGAAACCCCATCGAGGTTCCAGCTACAGCTTGAACTCGACTCTTTTGACAATAGTAGAGGATTCGCACCCACTTTATGAGTTCCTCAGGAACTCATGATGTCGCAATCATATCGCTTTACGAGGTACGCGGTCAAAGGCCGACCTGGGGCCGGATTCATCAACGACTTACAGAGATTTAACGGAGAAATTACAGCCGAAATTCTTGAAAAACGCGAATTAACTCGGCTTATCAACAGGCGATATGGTGAAATGCTGGCGCTATCAGGAACTTCGACTGTATTTTCTCCGTTAAATCTCTGTAAGTCGTTGATGAATCTGGCCCCTCGTCTTTTAACTCACTATATGATTGCTGCCTTGTTGCGCTTCAAAACTAATTCTAATTTATTGTTTTTGTATAGAATATAGATTTAATTCATATTATTTATTCGGCTAGAAACTTTAAAGAAAATTATATCCAATTTCCGTTAGCAAAAAAATATTCTAAGCATTTTGGGGAGTCTGTTTTTAACCTGTAAGATGGTCATTTTGATTTCAGTAAGGCCACCTCAGCAAGGAAAAGTCGATGAAATTGATCGATTCTTAGTCGTTGGATCGATACAGTCCAGTTGTTGTTATATCTCGACACTGCCCGTCATACTCGCGTTCCATTCATAAGGGTATGAATTAAGACTGACGCTTGGAAGCTTGTCGATTGGCTATTAATTTTGCGCGCGAAGAAGAAGCGAACGAACGGATTATCTCCACCATATTTTCGGACGCGCGGCTAATGCATCCAAATTTTCCCCACGACATCCCATAGAAGTAGAGTACGTGGCGCATCCAGCAAAGGGGCTATATGGAGTAGCGGCGTCCTTCATCCTTTATCCCTTTATTCGCCTTTTTCTATGGTTTGCCACAGTGATGGTTTTAAATTTGAAAAGAAAACGAGCAAAGGTTGGCGCAAATTGTTCCAAATCTGGAATGCGCCATGCACTCTACTCCTTAATTATATCGTGAAGGCTGTTTGATTTCGTGTTTGAGCTGCTATGGGCGTGTGGAGCGCAGTCGGAGGAGGCGCCGGCTGTCGCCTGCACCCGATATGCTTGGGGTTCCTGGTTCGGATTTCCCGCCCAGGCCAACCAAGCCTTCCATCCCTCCGAGGTCGGTGAATTGGTACCAGACTTGTCTGGGAAGGATAAAGCACTGACTTGTACATCGGCTGGCCACCGCAAGTCGTTGTATGGCCAAATACGCATTCAGCACGCCTCCACGACATCCCGTAGAAGTAGAATGCGTGGCGCATCCTAAAGAGGATGAATAACGCCGTTCTTTATCCTTATCCTTTATTTGATCTGCTTAATGACTAGAGGGCAGTTAACGCTTTATTCCTCCCTTATATATCTGTTAGCAGTGCCTCGGCTTTGCGGCTGGATGAATGGCTTGCTAGACCTGTGCTGGGAACGAGCCTCAGGGGCAGACTCAAGGTGCCAGGAGAGGTCAAGCCCTCTCCCATTTACGCCACTGGCCCCGTCCTCCCCCTGTTTGTTTAGTGGCAGTTATTGCCTCGTTTTCATCATTTTTCCCATGCCTGCTGATCGCGCGGAGGAGGAGGTAGAGGAAGGCAAGGGTATTTTTGTCTGTGACGGGAATAGCAACTTGACACTAGGTGACGTTCACCAGGCCCTCCCTCTAATGTCCTTAAAATATTCTGACATCAGCAATTATTGAAAAACGACCAAATATTTGGTGTTTCGTACATCATCCGAGCCGAGTCTCTTCTCGGTAAACTACTTCGCCGAGTGAGACTCACTTAGAGAGATTAGGTGTTATAGAATGACGTGACTGAGCTGCATTCGTCTTTTATTCAAGCTACCTAATATAGCCGCGCTCAAGTTATTGGGCGCTTATCTAGGACGATGGAACACAGCTGTGGTGGAGTTATCCTACCAGGCTGTCCAAAAATTCTTGTCCGAAAATTTCACCATTTTTAATTTTTTCAACTTTATTGAAAAACAAGTCTAATCAACAATATAATCACCACAGTTATCCAAAACAGTGGCCCATCGATTGGGCAGGTCGCCGATGCCCTTCGCCCAGAACTCCGGGGGCTGCGACTCGAAGAAGTCCGCGATGTCGGATTTGAGGTTGTCGTAGTTGGTGAATTTTCTTCCACCCAAATGGTGCTTCAGCGGGCGGAACAAGTGGTATTCGGAGGGGGCGATGTCCGGGGAAGACGGCGGATGGGCAACCGTCTCCCAGCCGAGCGTCGCCAACTTCTGCTGAGTCTCCTTCACCACGTGGGGGCGCGCGTTGCTACAGCAGGTGGACCGAGGCCCGTCGGGGACGCTTTTCTCGGATGGCGGCGGCTAGTTTCTCGAGCTGATCGGTGTAGATGGAGGCGGTGACCGCCCTGCCTTGCGGGAGCAGCTCGAAGTAGAGCATGCCCTTGGCGTCCCACCAGCAGCAGAGCATGATCTTCAGCGGGTGTTCCCTGTCCTCGAGGCTCGTGTCGCCGCTTTCGATTCGAAACGACTGAACCAGCGCCTGACTGTGCGTTGGGACACTGCATCCTCCTTGCACGCTCTGCAGATGTTGGCGACCGCGGTGCCCGTGTCGTTGCCCAGCAGCCACTCGTGGTACACGAACGTACGTAATCTACCTTGGTCCATTTTAGCTTGTACTGGTAGCTAGACGCGGCGACTGCACCTTATATACCCCTAGCGTGGAACTCTGGAGAACCTTCTAGAGGGTTTTTACACTTGCCTGATATTATAACACTTCTAAGGAAAATTATAGAAATTTGAAAATCGTCGGGCAGGAATTATTGTACAGCCTGGTAAAACTGGTGGTGAACTACCGGTGACTGCTGGCGATAATCTAACTAAGGAAGGGTTTCGGCCTTTCATGGAACTTCAAATTGAGTCCAGGATCATTAGAAAGAGCTCGGAATGCTGATTACGAATATGGGCGTCAAAATTGCAAAATGAAACCACTGGGCGAGTTATGACCTGCCGAAGTTGGGTGGCCTGACCACAGGCTGGCTGTGCGAAAGAGCTGGCGCGAGAGCGATGAGTCATAGGGGCTCCATAAGAGTGCGCTACCAGCTGTGGCGGCGCAGGAGCAGTGCCGCCGCTCGTCATGTGTGAGGTCGTCGGTTCGGTCTCCATCACTGCAGGTTTTTTGCACATTATGATTTAAATATCTATCAAATGTCCTTTTATTCTAAATTATGACACGTTTTAGAAGTAGCCGAGAGAACTTTCATGTACGTTTGTAAAATTGCACGAAGGCAAATAAACTGCTATGGTGACATTTTTATTTACTAATTTTGCACTAATAGAGTCCAAATCTTATATTGAACAAATGGAGGTGTTTCTAACAACTTTGGCATTCATGGAGCGAAGCAATAAAAATGTGTGAAACAAAAAGGTAAGTAGAATAATGTATGTATGATGAGGAAGACAAAAATATCGTTGACTTTGTGAAATTTTGATTGATGGGAAAGCCCAAAATTCCGTTGATCTACTGCTTTTTCTTCATCTTCTTCACTATCTACTTTTCACCAGCAAACGTGGTGCTTATTCTTGTCGCTGAAATTGGAGTGCCAAACGTCAACGATGCACCAACTCGTGAAGAGAAAGAAGTGGCCAGAAGGTCCGCAGCTATTCTACGTCACGGTGCTGCGAGTTCAGTTGATGTGGAAGCGGATGAAAATTATGGATCAGATGTGTTTATTGATGACGACTCCGTTCGGGACCATTGCGAATAAAAATTTCACCATAGCAGCTTTTTGCCTTAAAGTATTTTTACAAACATGTACGATAGTTTTTCCTAGTATCAAACACTTGTCATAGTTCAGAATAAAACGTCATTTCGAAGATAAATCATGATGTGCAAAACGCTGGCACCGATGTGGTGCCGAACCAACGACGTCACACGTGACGAGCAGCTGCACTACCTCTGCGCCACCGCCGCAGCTGGTTGCTAATTCTCACGGAGCCCCTATGGCTCATCACTCCCGCCTCTTTCGCAGCCTGTGGTGCGGCACCCAACTTCGGCAGGTCACAACTCGCTGACAAGTTTCATTTTGCGATTTTGACAGCCACATTCATAATCACCATTCCGAGCTCCTTCTAATGATCCTGGTCTTAACATGAAGTTCCATAGGAGGTCGAAACCCCTCCCTGCTGAGTGACGCCCTACTTTATCCTTTATCCTTATCCTTCCAACCTAAGCACGTCGATTGTCTCAAAAACTGATGGAAGCTGATCGACCATGAAGCGTATGAATTATTGAAAATGTCATTCTTTTTCCGTTCCATTCTTTGCACGTTCTACTCATTTTCTCATTTTTATAATGAATGTCGAATGAGCGGATGTACGGAAACCGCAGGGGAGAAGGAATACCGTTCAAAGGTGTGTGCATTCGTGAAAAAAAACGGGATCAGGCAAAGCTTTTCTATGTCATGAGCGCATGTCAAATGTTCTGATGCGTATCCTTTCTAGGCGTCAGCTCGCGACCTTTACAGGCGACGAAAGAACGGCCACACACAGAGATATTCGGGTACATGTCGCTAAGGTGAGCAGCATTGGTAGGTGGGAGCGCTCCAGTCAATGATAACCAAACGGAGCACAGAGCACAAACACAAGCCAGTCCATCAGAGAATCAACTGCACATGCTCTCACTGAATGGCATGCCCATTCAATGCGGTCTCATTGATTTAGTCGTTCCCACCTACCTGTGCTGCTCACCTACGCGACATATACCGATATTCGAATTCTCGGCTTATATAAAGGGAGCTCACTTAGACGCGCATGTACCACAGTCGAAATGGATACCGCTTGACATGTGCACCCCGAATCGATTCGAGGTTTAGGCTCCGCCCAGGTCAATCAACCCTTGCAGTTCTTCACTGTGGGACTAGGTGTCTCTGAGAACGATAATGAAAGATAAAGACAAGGTCCAGTGTTAGTCAATCTGTTTGCGAGATTCGCCACGCATTTCACTTCTGCGGGATGTAGTGGAGGAAATTGCAATGTGTATTTGGCCTATACAATGGCCTGTGGTGGATAAATCTGTGTTTTATCCTTTCCAAACAAGTCTGGTAGCAATTCACCAACCTCTGAGAGATGGAGGGCTTGGATGTCCTAGGCGAAAAAGCCGAACCAGTAACCTGGAGTTAGGTGCACGAGAGAGTCGACGCCTCTCATGACTGCGCTACCACGCGCTCGGAAGGAGACTGCCCTGACTTTTCCATGAGACGACGTTAATTTAAATTCTAAAATCCTTTCTGTAGGTACGCTTTTCCTGCAAAGTATAAACCACTAAGTCGTAGAAGAAACCGCAGCGCATCCAAAAAACGCACTGCATGACGCCTGTCTTTGTCGCCTTTCCTTACAATTAGATGGCACAGTGAATGACGGATCAACGGAAAGCGATGACACTAGTCGTTAATTTGGCCTACATCATTGAAGAGGGAATGTACCAAGCCACTCAGACGCAGGATTCATCAGCGACTTACAGCGATTTAACAGAGAAAATTACAGCCGAAATCTCTGATGGTGCGGCTTATCAAGCAATATGGTGAGCGATAAGCCGCGTTATCTGAGGTTTCCGCTGTGAACTCTCTGTTAAAGTTATGTAAGTCGTTGATGAATCCGACCCCAGATCGCATCGATCCGGCATGACGTCCAGAGGGGGTATTCGACTGGGACCCTTCTTATTGGCTGAATGTTTGTGATTATCTGGTATGCTACGTCCCTGTATGCAGGCCAAATTACCGACTTGTACCATCGGTGTAAATTTGCACCTAAGTGTGCCTTATATGTGTCATAATTTGTCCTGAATGCAATTCGAATCTAAGTTAGTTATCGATTAGCCTCCGAAGATTAATGCAAGCATTCAGAATGCATTCAGAATTCGCTGCAAAGCCGAAATGCGTGGCGCGACTTAGGGTTGGGATCAACTTGGATACAATTGCCATTCAATTGTGGACAAGCATAGGTAAAATGGGCGCGTGTAGCGCAGTCGGAGGAGGCGCGACTGTCGCGTGCACCCGATACCAGGTTCCTGGTTCGGATTTCCCGCCCAGGCCAACCAAGCCTTCCATCCCTCCGGGGTCGGTGAATTGGTACCAGACTTGTCTGGGAAGGATAAAGCGCTGACTTGTTCATCGGCTGGCCACCGCAAGTCATTGTATGGCCAAATACGCATTCATGTCGCCTCCACGAGATCCCGTAGATTTAGAATGCACTGGCGCATCCCAGAAGGGATTGACTAACGCCGTCCTTTATCCTTTATCCTTATAGGTAAAATAGCGCACGTTTAAAATTCAGTCCATGATTTCATCTCAGTAGGTGTATGTTCTGGATCTCCTAAAATTAGGACACCTTCAGAACACGATGTGAAATGCGTGGCGCATCTCGCATCTGGAGTCCATTAACAAGGGAAGCCCAAAGGTTCTCAAGGAGACCTATATGATGCTGTAGGGCATAAGATGAGGAGCACAGTGTTTTACGGGCTATTGGGTGTCTGAAAACGACGAACAAGTGTCGCAAAGCAACCCCATCTGATTTCCGGGATGCCGTCCAACGGCAGTTCCAGTACTGCCGAGTTGGCCGAGTGGGTAGTGTTGAGGACTCGTGAGCACGAGGTTGAGGGTTTGGATCCAGAGCTATGCAAATTTCTGCGGTCGTTTTGCATCATCTGCCACTATCATGAAATGATATAAGTTCTTGCATTTTCACACTATGCATCATGGATAGCGCAGTTAGAGAATGCGCCTTCCGTGGCGTGCATTCAGAATCAAGTTCTAAGGTTCGCATTCCAGCCAGGCCAGCCAAGCTTTCTATGTCAAAGTCGGTGAATTATAATATGTCTGGCAAGGACAAAACACGCCTTGTTCATCGGGCCCTCGCAGCAATTCATTCAATGTCTAGGACCAATATCAAATGGCCTCCGCGATATCACTTGGAGGCAGAATGCGTGGCGCATTCCGCAGAAGAATTGCCTGTTCCTGACGTTCATCTTTTTTCTCCTTTGGAAGCATTGTGGAATTTTCGAAGATCAAAGTTGACGACTTCCAATTCTCACTCAATTTTTTTCCGCCGATTTTGTGTTCACATTTTCCTAATGAGACCTACATTCCATCAGAAGTGTACCGCGTGTTTGGAGTGATCATTGATTTCAAACGCGATGGGTTTGAATATGTGTTCAATGATTCGCAGTGCCTGTTCTAACATCAGAATCCAGTCCGTGTTATTTATTCTGACGGAACCGTTCTTCGCTCACTTTATGCTAGCTCCATGCGTCGCGCCATCAGGCGCCGCAAAAGTCGGTGGTGTAGCGACAGAAGGCGCCACTTTCGTGCTTGTTGCTTGAGCTCGAATCCACGACCAGGCCCAAGAGGCTTGCTCTTTCCGTTTTATAGATATAGAATAGTGAAGTGAAATATGTAAAGATTTTTGTTTACTGTTTACTGTTTACTGATCGCTGCTTGTTTACTTTTTGTTTTAACACATCTCCCTAGTAGCTATCAATGAAAGATGTGCTGTTATAACCTTTATTGAAAAGGGCAAAAATATAAATTGTTGATGTCTTCACCAATTAGAAACGTCTAAATTTATGCGATACGAAATCCTGTTTTCACATTTAATTATCTTCTCTATTTTTATTTTTAATTATCCATTTATTTGATTTGTTTGTATACTTATGTGTTGGTGTATGAGATATATGTTTATGTAAAATTTTGTTAAAGGTGTGGAAATTTCTAACCTAAACAAATAATAATAATCCAGACCAATTTTAAAATATGAATAATAATTTTGATCTTTAAAATTTTAAAATTCATATTTATAAATAATAATTTTAATCAAATTTTAATCCATAACCTAATTTCAACCCATAAAGCGTTTCGATCAGCTGATCCTCATTTTCTTTATCTCGAGAACGATTCCCCTACAGTACTCTATACGTTATTAGAAAGGAGGTCCAAAATTGCATATAGCACAGTGGAAGTCGTTTAGCGTTCCAAAAATTCGTTTTTGAATAACCAATTTGTTTAATTTTTTTGTTTTTGACTTTTTATAGCATCACTACTTTGTTTTATTTTTGTGCACTACATCTCATCTTTCTGCTATTTATTTACCTATCCTTTTATTTATTACTGTTTTTTCGAAATTTCTCTTGAATTATTTAATTGAGATTGTTACTCTACTAAATGGTTAGGTGCTCCAATGCGTGTTGACCAATAATAACAAATGCATTGATGTAAAATTAAATGTGAAATTATGCTATGTGCAGGCAAATGAGCGTACATATAATAAGCACAAGGAATGAATTTGAACAAATAGACTTATTTAGCTCATGATCAGTATTTTTATAAAATTTATGGATTTGGTACTGTGAGGCATGGAATGCGCCATGCACTCGTCTGAAATTTTCCATTTTACACTCGATTGATTGTGTTTCGCTTGAATACATGTTATAATTTTTTCACGAAGTTGCTGTTTCGATTGATTTGTGTTTATTTTAGAGTTAAAAACTTAATTATACATTATAGCTTGGGACAAATAGAGTGCATTCTAAAAAAATAAAGGTACTATGTGAAGGGTTGTAACATTGCTGCTATCAAGGATTTGAAGGTATTTGAGGCTCACATGAAAGCGCAGGGCGACGGAATTACTGTGGCGTGCAAATAGTCAAGATTGCGCCATGCTCCTGCCTGGAACATTGCATTCCAGACTCGATTGATTGCGCATGGGCTGAATGCTTGTTACAGTCTTGTTGCTACTTGGTCGCATTAACCTGTGCTGTGCTTCTTTTAAAGTTTTCCGTCGTCCATTAGCTGTAGTTATGCCAATTAACCTCTCCATTCAGCTTAAATGTTGCTTCATTCGTCCACAGAATGCGTCTTGTAAAGTGCGGCTCCTGCTCGTATTTAAATCGTCCAATCAATAAACTCGCATGTAACGTGTCTTTTTCGAGGTTGTCAAGTTCAAAACGTTAAAAGAAGCACAACACTGGTTAATGTGACCAAGTAGCAACAAGATTGTAACAAGCATTCAGCCCATGCACAATCGAACGAGTTTGGAATGCAATATTTCAGGCAGGAGCATGGCGCAATATTAACTATTTGTACGCCACGCAAATTACGTAACCCTGTGCTTTCATGTGAGTCTCAAATATCTACAAATGCTTTACTTGCAGCAATGTTACAACCCTTCACATATACCTTTATTTTTTTAGAATACTCTCCATTTGTCCCAAGATATAATGTATAATTAAGTTTTGAACTCTAAAATAAGCATAAGTCAATCGAAACGGTCACTTCGTGGAAAAATTAGAACATGTATTCAAGCGAAACCCAATCAATCGATGTAAGATGGCAAATTTCAGACGAGTGCATGGCGCATTCCATGCCTCTTATAATTCAGAAAATTTCTGGTTTGTTAAGCTTTTATACGAGCCCTTAACTTCATCAGTGCCTTTACTATGAACAAAGTTGTCACCTTTCAAACAGTCTATATCTTTTTTGAGACATCCTACATATGTTATTAAAATCTTATTATTATATACGGCTCTCGCTGCACTTCTTACGGTATGTTTTGCCTTATTGTTTGATGGATAATATCAGACCCTCCATTCTTCTATGTTATGTAGATTACGTTTCTAACAATAAGAGTGCATGTAGACTAAGATCTAGATTTTATTTTAGATTTTCAAGTTTTTATAGCGACCTGACCTGCAAAGCTACTTATACAATCCTATTAAAGAGTGGGTCTTATGTGTAGCACCGATCCCTCGTGTTCTCTAATACAGGGTGCGCCATAAATATGGTCACTTAATAAAAAGCGAATTACTCACGGGGAATTTGTCAGGGAATAGCGAAACTTCCTCAACAATTTACTAACAACCTTGTTAACACATAAAATGGATATCATCTAATATGATCTTCCTTGGTACGAATGACAACCTTCAGACGCTTAGGGTAGGATTCAACGGCGGCATGCAAGGTTGCTTGCGGAATTTCCTTCCATGCTTTTTCCCGTGAAGATTTCAATCCTCGAATCGTAGTGCGCCTTTTAGCGCAAGCTTCACCCTCTAGAATGAACCAACGCAGTAATCCATAACACTCAAACTTTACGAGTTTGTCGGCCATTCAGAAACAGGGATGAAGTTGGGAAGATTCCTTGCGCACCACTCCTGAGTCTTCTTGGACTTCTGAGCGTGTGCGCCGTTCTGTTGAAAGGTTCATGTTGTATTTCCAGAGTGTTCTTGAGGCCAGGGAAACAGCTCCTTCTTCAAAATGTCGTTCACGTGGACATCGTTGTTGATCTTGGCTCGTTTCTCAACAAAAACCAATGGTGTCCGTCCGGTGGCGCAAACTCCGGCCCAAACCATCGAGGAAGCTGCAAGAGAGTTTCTGTTAACAATGTCTGCATCCTCACCACTTTCAGCCAATAACCGCAAGTTTTGGCGATCGAAAGGCTGCTCAATTGAGAAAAGTTTCTCATCGGTGAAGAGCGTCGTGCAGTGGTCGTGCCGCTCGAGGAGTCTTGGATATTTTTTTCTTCTTCCTTCCATCTGTGCAGGCGTTTGTCCGTGCAGTTGACGGAACTTGTAGGGGTATAGTCCAAGTTCATTCTTAGCAACTCGCTTCATCATCGTAGCCGATAGGTTAAGCTCGGATGCCATCTTTCTCATGCTGCGGCCTGGATTCCACTTGAATTGTTCTTTCACGATTTTTCGAAGACTGCTCGTAGCTACGGATACCGGGCAGCCAGGTCGGGAACGACCAACAAGAGAGTTACGTTCCACACAGCGATAGACTGTCATCTTGTGCAGCTTCAACAGACGAGCGATGTTGGGAACAGAAAGTCCTGCCATTCTCGGATCGAAGATTGCGCCTCTTTGACAATAAGACTACCATTTCTGAGAGAAGCAGTGTGGAGATGCAAAAAACACTATATACGGTTAAGATGACAGGTAGAATCCGAAGAAACAATGGAAACATAAAAACGTTCACAAACAAATGCAAAAAATGACGCGCGAAAAAGTGACCATATTTATGGCGCACCCTGTACATGAGCAAATGCAGTTTGAAAATGTGTCGAATCTGGCGAATTCTAAAGTATTTCACCAAATATTTGACCACTATTATATAATTATCTTTCTAAATAAATAAATAACTTCAAATAGGAATACTAATACTAACCATGAAAGCATTGAATATTCGAATCGTAAGGCCATTTGTGTAAATTTGAATTGCATCTGATTATTTTGGAGATTCCAAGGTCAGTGAGCATAAATCCATTGAAATTAATATAAGATGAAGTTAAAACTTGAATTTCGAATTTAGTTTTTTTTAAATGTAAAATAACCCCTTTATTGTATTAGTTTCCATTTTATTGTTTACTCTGCTAGACTTTGGTTGAGATAATTACACGAATACATTCATTATCATGGGAGTTTTTTTTTCCTGCAAGACTTTGTTACATATATGAGTGTCCTATTCAGTGGAATCTTCGATATAGTTATGAACCATAAGTATCTTAATCACGAATTAAACGGTTTTGAATATCTTCTACCTGTCCACAATTCGATTTTTGGAATACTCAAAAAAGCCTAGAAGTTGTTCTCCCTGTGGTAGAGATATCACCTTGTTTCCTTGATTCTTGGCTATACCGTGACCTAGTCCTGTAGCAAAGTAACTCGTAGGCCACAGCGACTCGATTTGAAGTCAAATGCATGGCGCACCCCAAGGCATACAACTCTCGTTGGCGTCATCCTTTTCGATGGCGAAAATTCGGTCGTTCTAGGTGCAGTACGTGAGTTACAATATGCCTTCCAAGAGTGGACCGACCGATGAGACCCAAGAGCGCCGAGCGCCACGGTTTCTTCCTTCCATATTTGGCCTCGTTTTTCGGCGGAAGGAAATGTGCTTCGCGTGCGCTACGGTGTTCACGAAGTCCGAGTGTGTGTGTGTGTTTGCAATTCAACGACGTGCTCAAAGAACGCCGGAGCCATCCGTCGGGCGTGTCGACTGGGCACTGCCCTCGGCTTTTTCCCCCGAAATTTCATCGCCTTCATTTGCGTCGTTTGGCGCTCATGGACTTGTGTGGACAAAGATTATCTACGTCTCTCCTGATTATCCCAGTGACGTCTTCGCTTTTTCAAGGCCTCCTCGTGCTTCTCTCGTCGTTGCGCGACGATACGTGCTGATACGTCTTCTGATTCTGAATCATTCTAGAATGCTTCGTTCAGCCAGCAGGCAGGAAGCTGGCAAATCATCGACGACCGTACCGCTCCTTACATATCTGCTACGGAGGCGAATTCACAGCTGCTCACTTCACCAAGCGTATCTGTGACTGTATTTGTGCTCCTAGCTATCAAGCAGTAAGCCGACGGAAGCGCAGTCGAAGGAGGAGCCGCCAGCTGTTGCATGCACCTGATTGTTTAGGCCAAAGACGCATTCAAATCGTCTCCACGACATCCCGTAGAAGTAGAATGCGTGGCACATCCCAAAAGGGACTGAGAAACGCCGTCCTTTATCGTTTACCACAGCTGTTCACTTGCTGTTGACCTGTAGTAAATATAGAGAATACAATAATTCACGCCACATCCTGACACCGTTCTATTAGGTTGCAGCAAAAGAAATGCAGATTTTTTGTTTTATTGGTTTCCACACTATTTTTCTAAACAAAATAAGACTTTTTCATGAGGTATTTATAATATGTATATGAAATTTAATTCGTGTCGCTTGTTTAGAAAATAATTTCTTTTTTATTTTCAGATGTCTAAACGCGGTTTGCGTCAAATTTACTTTGACGAGTTGAAACTGGGCCAGATTTCGCCCAAACTGCTCGAAATATTTATTCATTATTTATTTATTATTTATTACAATGCACATATTTCTGCGCTATAAATTATATATATATATATATGTAGATATATAGGCAGTATAGTCGTTATAATCGCGAGAACAGTCGAGCAATATAGATATAGATAGTGTCGTCGTTATAAGGATAAGGATAAAGGACGGCGTTATTCAATCCCATTTGGGATGCGCCACGCATTCTACTTCTACGGGATGTCGTGGAGGCGAGCTGAATGCGTATTTGACCATACAATGACTTGCGGTGGCCAACCGATGTACAAGTCAGTGCTTTATCCTTCCCAGACAGGTCTGGTACCAATTCACCGACCCCGGAGGGATGGAAGGCTTGGTTGGCCTGGGCGGGAAATCCGAACCAGGAACCTGGTATCGGGTGCAGGCGACAGCCGGCGCCTCCTCCGACTGCGCTCCGCGCGCCCTCGTCGTTATAGTCCGTGAGAATAATTGAAAACTGTCGAGATAAATACCGAAGCACATGTGTGTAATAGAGCAATGTGGGGAACGTGTGAAGAATTATTCTTATTATTTATCCTTATAATAAGACGCCAAAGTTATGTAATAATAGTAATGTTGTCCGTCTTCGCTATTGAGAAGTAAACGGTATAATTATTGTAGCCTGTATTCTTCTTCTAACGAGTTCTTGTTTCCTTCGTGTATCTGCGTTAATAAAGAGCGAACGCCGTGTTCATATGCCAGGATAATCAAGATACAGAACTACGATTTGATAATCAAATCAACATCACCATTCGGAAGGCCTTTTCAGTCATGTTTTCTATCTTAAGAAATACATACACCAATGATCCGGCAACACTGCTGAAGCTTTATAAAACGTATGTAATCCGATTTATAGAATATGGTTCCCAAATATGGAGTCCCCATACTAAAAACAGACAAATAAAACTAGAAGAAATACAAAGAACTTTCACACGAATCCTAATGTTTAAATGTTTTCCAAGTGCAGATTACTCAAGGAGCATGCCTAATTACATGGAGCGACTAAGATTTTTCAACCTTCGTAGTCTTCTTTATCGAAGAGTGGTTAACGATATAACATTTTTTTAAATATTGAAGGGAGAGCTTAAACTAAAAGCTAGTAAATATTGGATTTTCAGACCCAGTCGGGGCCGTATAAGTACGCTATCACTGCACTGTGAAAGAATTCATAGTAGACACGGAAATGGGCTATTAAACTCACTGTTCTTTCGAGCAGCGAGATGGCTTCAATTAATTCCACGCAATGTTATAGAGGCACCTAATGTTCCGACATTTAAGAAGCGACTTAAAAAAAGATCTTCTATCAACTCTTCACATTCCAGATCTGTAAGCACCATCTGTACAAATCAATGAAGTTCATAATGAAGAGATCTTGATTATCCTGGCATATGAACACGGCGTTCGCTCTTTATTTACGCAGATACACGAAGGAAACAAGAAATCATTAGAAGGAGAATACAGGCTGCAATAATTATACCGTTTACTTCTCAATAGCGAAGACGGACAACATTACTATTATTACATAACTTTAGCGTCTTATTATAAGGATAAATAATAAGAATAATTCTTCACACGTTCCCCTTATTGCTCTATTACACACACGGGCTCCGGTATTTATCTCGACAGTTTTCAATTATTCTCACGGACTATGACGACGACACTATCTATATCTATATTGCTCGACTGTTCTCGCGATTATAACGACTATACTGCCTATAAATCTACATATATAATTTATAGCGCACAAATATCTCCGCGCGGTGGCGGGTGTGGCTGCGGCCAATACATAACAGCCGTAAATTTACCAGCGGGGCATACCGTGAATCACAAGGGCCGGTAAGTTTCTGCAAGGAGGTGGTTAGGCAAATCTGTGATAGCTATTTACTCCTTCGTTGATGAATCCGAGCTCTGGTGTTTCAATATCACCCTCGCCACAGCTTTACACCGCCTAGAATTAAGTGCTTTTTCACCACGGATAGTTGAAAGGGCACATGTTCGCCGGAGTCTGGAGTCGAACTCTCATATACGTCCTAATGCCGGCCCTTGCCGAGTGCTCTACACCTGTCCTTTCAGTTATTAGTTCGGCTCTCACAAGCGTTCTTGAAGGTGACGGGGACTGTGGGCTATGAGGTGTTGCCTACAGAATGCCCTGAATTCTCTACTGTTACGTCGTTCGGGAACGGAAGCAGCTTAAGCATTCGACCTGGTCTGACAGAGTCTTCGTGATTCACGTGAACAGACTTAAGCGGCTCTTAGAACTGATAGGGGCTGATGTGAATCAAGCAGCTATTGGATTAACGGTGTTTATCATTACATGTTCTGATTACAGTAGGATTAACCGTTGATGATCTACTACTACTAGCAGCGGCTAGTAGTGAAAGTAACTAGGAAATGTCAACAGCTCATAACCATATTAGTGTGAGCTAGTGGTACGAAGAATCTAGCATACACACCCAGTTGTTTCTGATTAGTCGTCTGAGAACATGTTTCTGAATACTTATCCTGTCTCCTAATCGGGATATGGGATAAGCTGTGGGGCGTGTGGTCCACCAGAGCTGTTGAAGGTCGTCGTTGCTACCTACCGACAGCTCGCCTTGGTTGGTAGGCCACTAGTCAGCCTCCTTCTCTGGCTAGCTCATCAGTGACCTTTAAGTATGATGCCTTCACGAAGTTCACCACCTGTCCGTGACATATTCAGGTTGTGCTACAGTGACTGCGGAACATGATGACCGCGGTTCTATAGCTATCGACTTCGAGCGTATTAGTTGTGAGACAACACGGACCACAACTATAGGAAGGAGCCCATGCCTGTGGATGTGTCCAGATATTCAGGGTGATGACCGGCGCTGTTCTCTTCTGGATGTGCTTCATCGTGTCAGCGAGGACCTGTACGTGTCCGTACCTGCTTCGAGTTGCTCTTTGTTCCCGATCGTGGATTCCTATGCCCTTTCCTTCGTCACAGTGGTGTTTCCCATCTGTCGGATGTCACTACGTACAACATCGTACTCCGCTCGTAATTCTTTGGTTACAGTAGGTATCAAACTCAGAGGCCTAGATGTCTGTGAAGATGGCGTCTACCTTACAAAGGAAGGGTCTGATGCGTATGTCTGAAGGGGGCCGGAGGGGGATGGGGGGGGGGAGAGCGAGTCATATATGGAGAATCCTCACCCCTCATTTAGTATCCCCCCATATTTAGTATAAAAATCTGTTTACTTTTGCTAAGACGTTAAACCCAAGGAGTAGGGCGTCATTGAAGTCACAATGGAATACGGCGCATCACGTGTTTCGGGGTCTTGTACGCCCGCGATGAATCTGCCAGCAAGCGGCTCGGAGCGCAGTGGAAGTGGGATTGCTTCATGCGAGGAAAGTCGGAGGGTTTGGTTCTTCTGCGCTGCTGCATCTTTGCATTTCAACTGACTGGATGAGATTTGGGGGATTCTGACGTCTATACCATTTTCAGCCGTTTTCTGAGCATTTTCCAGCTGTACGCTGTGTAGAGTAGAATTCTTGCGACTTGTTTATTACTGACCGAATTTTTAACCACCACGTCTTCGTCAACTTCAAGTTGACGTGCTTCGAAGTCCTTTTGTATGCTGGCCAACCGCTCGGCCAGCTGAAGTTCTTCCCTCGAAGGTTCCTTGTATAAAGGTGGGCCACACTTCAGTGGGAACATCGATGCTGCTTAGGTTAATTTGCGGGATTCACAGATCTCGTTTCTCACTTGAACCACCTCCGACGTCACATCCTGGTCTCTTTTGAAAATCCGAGCAGGATGGTTTTCCCGCCTTCACCTTCACCTTCATGTTGAATACTACAGCATGCAGCTGGAAAATTAGGCATACAAACATCTGACAATGGTATAGACGTCAGAATTCCCCAAATTTCAATTAGTCAGTTAAAAAAAACGCAGAAGCGCAGAAGAACCGAACCCCCGACCTTCCTCGCATGAAGCAACGTCACTTCCACTGCACTCCGAGTCGCTTGCCGGCCGAGGCATCATGGGCGTACAAGACCCGCAAACTCGTGAGGCGCCGACGATTCCATTGTGACTTCAAAGACCCCCTACTCCTTTGGTTTAACGACTTGGCAAAGATAAACACATTTTTATACTAACTGAAGGGTGGGGTTCTCCCTATATGACTCGCTTCTCCCATTCAGACATACGCTTTAGACCCTTCAATTGCTCAGGAAATAGTTCATATGACCTATCCTTTTTGTTGAAATCTTAATTTTTAAATTTTAAGTCTTTGGAAATGGTATTGCTCGGTGAGAATGACCATTAAATTAAGCTTTCTTCTTCTTCTTCTTCTTCTTCTCTTATTTCTTTCTCCATGCTTTTATTCAACTTTACTTTTTCTTGCATGGTTCTTATTTCTCTTCCATCCACTTCTTCTTCCTCCTTCTTCTTCTACTTCTTCTTTTTACTCCTCCACCTATTTCTCTTTTCCTTTTTCTCCCACTTCCTCCTCCTTTTCTTCTTCTCCTTCTTCACTTTCTTCCGCCTTCATCCTCATTTTCATCTTATTTTTCCCTTCTTTTTGACACATCATCTCTTTTTTCCTCCCTGTTCTTCGATGTCTTCTTCCTTCTCCGTCATTGGTCTTAGACTTTTTTACCCTCCTTCTATTTCTTGCTGTTTTTGTTCACCATCAGCCTTCCAGCTTGTTCTATGTATTTACTTCTACTTCTTCTTCCCCTCTTCTTTCGTAGTCGCCTTCTTCTTTTTGTTTTCCTTCTTTGATCTTATTTTTCTTTTTTTCTTCATCTTCCAGTTCGCCAACATCTTCTACCCACTTTTCCTCATCTCCTTTGTCTTTCTGTTCTTCTTCTTCCACCCATTTTTCTTGTTCTCCTTGTTCTTGTTCTTTTTTATCATCTTTCATCCTATCCTTTTTATTCCTGCTCATTTGGTTCTTCTCTTTTTCCTCTTCCTACACCTTCATCTCCCTTTTCCTCTTCTTCTCACAGCGCCTTTTTCTTGCCTTCATCATCTACACACTTTTCCTCCCCTTCTTCGTGTTCTTCCTCTCCTTCCACCTTCTTTTTGTTTTTCTTTTTAGTCAACCTTTCCCCATTTTCTTCTTTCCCTTCCTCCTTTCCCTTCTTCTTCACATTTTCTTTCTATCCCTCTCACCTCTTACTTGTTCTTGTTCTTCTTCATAATCTTCCTCCACTTCATTCTTCCTTTTTCTTCTTTTTTAATTTTTCATATTTTTGTCCTTCATTCACCTTCCTCATTTTTTCCTGAGCATATCATTTGCTTACGATCTATGAGCCATCCTTGCACTCTATCGAGGACAACTTCTACCGTAGTTCTGACGTCGGCGAGAGCCCTCTTGATGACGTCCTTCCGCCCTTCTTCGTGGAACCCGGTGGCTTCGAGATTGTGAACTTTAATTTGGTCGACTAACGCTGTCTGAAAGTTTGCTTCCCCTGCAGAATACTTTAGGTATTTTAATTTTTTTCGTAGATCGCTCAACTACCCCAATGTTGGTTTGATTGAGGTTAACATTGGTTGTGACCCTTCAGAACTGTTCTTTCCTGATTTATTATGGAGTACCCGATTATGTATGGATTCCGATCGCAGTACAAAGCCATACCACTTCTTGGCTACGGAGAAGAGCCCCCAATCGTCCTTCACTTCTGTTCTCTTCGGATTTTCTTTTCCGTGGCGAACGAAGGAACGCGAGAAGCGCCCAGATTTGATCCGAGACGAGGCGTCTTGTCATCACTGAACTCCTGCCACCGGGTTTGAGCGATCGGTTGTCTCGTCGGCTTCTTTCCTCGCCCTGTTGACGGTTTTCCGGTGTTGTGTTTGTCTTCGTCTCTGCTGCCTCCGAACACATGTCGCCCTCTTCTTGACTTAAACCAACACATGTTGTCCATGGCCGGGGATTTTTTCTAGCTCGAGCTTGAACGGCCCAGCCGGTGAAAGGTCCCTGTCTCTGCTTCTCAGTCAACGAACGTTTCTGCGCTGGAACCATTGGAATGTATCCTCCCTCTGATGTTCTGCGTGTTTGCCGCACAGTTTAGCAACGCGACAGGTGGCTGGCTGGCTGGCTTGAGTCCGACTCGGACAAGGTGCAACCTACCGTATGATGCCGTCTGCCAGTGCTGCTGCACTCCGAACAAGCGGCCATTGTTAGTTTAGTGTTCGAACAGGCGCATGTTGTACAAACTAACACCGTGTGACAGATGTTCTTGAACTATTTCGAGCAGCTGGTGTGTTCACGGGTTGATCGTCGGGCTGACGAGTCTGAAGTTTGAAGGATAGACTTTGTTCGATCTCATCAGCAGGTCTGCAGGATCAGATTCGGCTCTGAGATATCGGTGCCGTTGAAGAATTCGCTACATGCCTACAGCACGCGCTTCGGGGTCCATAAAGCAGTTGAATTCTAGCACTTGGAAGCGCAGTCGAAGGAGGCGCTGAGTCTTGCGTGCACACTGATCGATTTGAAGTTTGCGCCCTGCCTGACCCAACCAATTCTTCTATGTAGATGTTCGCATTCAGTGGGTTCGTGTCAGAATTATCTTGGAGGAATGACGCGCTTACTTGTCCATCAGCTGATGTTAATGCATGTTATTGTATAGGTCAAATAGGATAAAGGATAAATGATAAAGGACGGCGTTACTCAATCCCTTTTGGAATGCGCCACGCATTCCACTTCAACGGTCCCATAGGTCAAATACGCTTTCAAAGTTCCCCAAGGTATAAAGTAGAATTAAAATGCGTGGTGCATCCCACATAGCGGTTGACTTACGCCGAGCATTATCCTTTTATACTTCATAGCCTTGATTGCTACTTCGAAGGTTAAAAGGAAAGGGCGGCATCACTCAATCCCATTGGCATGCGCCACGCATTCTACGAGGAGGATATTTGATTACGTATTTAACTATATAATGATTTGCAGGGCGCGTGTAGCGCAGTCGGAGGAGGCGTCGACTGTCGCGTGCACCCGATACCAGGTTCCAGGTTCGGATTTCCCACCCAGGCCAACCAAGCCTTCCATCCAACAGGAGTCAGCAAATTGGTACCAGACTTGTCTGGGAAGGATAGAGCGCTGACTTGTTCAACCGCTGCCCACCGCAAGTCATTGTATGGCCAGCCACACGTTCAAATCGCCTCCACGATATCTCGTAAAAGTCGAACGCGTGGCGCATTCCAAAAGAGATTGAATAACGCCGTCCTTTATCCTTTTATAATGACTTGCGGTGACCACCCGATGAATAGGTCGGGTGCTGTGTGTCACATACAGCAAAGTATGATTGGACTCCAGAGGAGAGGCCACCAGCAATCCCCAAAGGTGATTTGCACCAAAGGAAGGAGGTGCTGAGTGTTCTTGATGATTTTGATACGTTCATGATAAAGTGACTCGGCGCTTCTACCTTCTGGTGCCACCATTAACTCTCAGGGGTACTGCAACCACTACAGAAACACAGCCACATTCTTCAAATTAAACGACCACAACTAGAAAAGAGGACAGTGCAAAACCGCATACTTCAAAAACGACCCGCCCTATTGAACAGGCCTTGCCCCAACTGACTACCGTTTGTTCCGATTGCCAGCTCACATTCTGGAAAGAAAACGACGCAGTGATTGAGCGGCACTCGAATCCGACCTTCGTCACTTCTTCGAATCGAAACCCTCGGATTTCTATTGCCACGGCATCTATTCCCTGACGGAAGGATGGAGGACAGTCATCGACAAAGATGGGCGATGTTTCTATGACTAAAGTTAGTTTGATCGATATATATATATATAAAAATTTAGAAATATCAAAAAATCGCAAGAATATATGAGTCACACATATAAGCCCAAAACAAGTTAAGTTGCCTCCATGGCATATGACGAAAGTAGAATGTGTGGCGCATCTCGAAAGAATGATTGATTAACACCATTCTTCGTCGTTTTTAACATAGACGTGAAGCAAACGTGAAGTGCAGGACGGTGCGACTAGAAGGGTCTCGCTTGCATATAGAGAGCAAACTCTGCATGCCTTCCTCCAGAGGTGAAAGTTCTATTCTGTTTTGATGCCCTAATCGCCTAAAGATGCTGACATCCCTACTACATCCGTTAATGGTTAAATGCGTGGCGCGTACCAGAACAAGGTCAGATCGGATTATAGCGACTGCGTGATCCGAATGAACCTCGAGAGAGTTCATTCGATAAGGGTAGTAGATGAGTCAATTAGGCGCAGAGTGCAGTGTTCGAGTGCGAGGAATGAGAATTGGGTTTTTCACGCGGAATTTACGCACAGCGCCAGAGTGCACATTATGGGGTTATGTACGTCTCGCCCTGCACCATGTGTGCGTCGCTGGTCAGGCGAAAAAAAAAGCGGCGGAGTAGAATTTGGGGCGAACTCAAGTGAGCATGCGAGAGAGCCGTCCGTGACGGCAGTGGGTGGGGACGCCCCTGTGGTAATGCCCCGGTTTTAGAATCAGCCCGATCAGACGCTGGCAATTTACATCGTTAGTGCCATTTTAAGCGCCATACCTTACTCTTCTTTCACACTATTCTCCTCCTGTGTATTATGGTGGCCTTCAGAAGTGCGTGATCTTCTGCGAGAATTAGAGTGGTTAAGTGTGTCCTATAATCGGTTTATGGATAATAAATGGGGGGGGGGAATAAAATAAAATCCTACACCGAAAGGCTGATTAGGTCGAGTCCATTTTTTACTCTGGCTGCCGGTCTGACTGAAGATAGGATTCAAATTTCGAAATGCTGATGAAATACTGTGGTTAATAAAAAATACTGGATGGTGGGTCTCGCCCAAGTTGCTGAAAAAGTCGATATTAAACATAAACAATTTTCACATCGAGTGAGACACTTTTCAAATCAATTTGGACACTTCTCAAACCAAATCGGACACTCTTGTAAGCTTGCCTAAAACTTTTGAAATCAAACCGAACTCTTCAAGATTCAAATGAGCATCTGCTGCATTAAATTAGAGAGTCTCCAGAATTGTTAGAATAATTTTTTATTCGAGGAAAATTTAGTATAGCTTTCTTTGAAGTTTTAATTCATCTAAGGCGGTCATTTTACACTGCCAAAACAGAGATTGTGCCTTGTCCTCCTCCGAAGCTTCTTTATTCGATTGATAGCAAAATTTTAGTTTGCATGCAGTTTCACGCCTGCAAACAGTGCAACATACACAATTGAAAAAACACACATATTGTAACTTTCTTACTGCATTTGAACAGTATTTACACTGCCAATCAAATAAACATTGCGACTTGCTTTCGAGTGCATGGCGCGATCCAGTCTTTTAATGCACTACATGATTGCTGCTTTGCTGTTCTTCCAGACAAAGTTTAATTTGTTATTTTTTCTCAAAAAATAAAGGTTTATAAAATTATTACACATCTTCGGACAAGTGAACTGAAAAATTCAAAGAGTGTTATGCCAAGTTTTCCTTAAACAAAAAATTACTCTAACTATAGTAGTGAGTTTATAGTTCAACCTACCTAAAGGCCACTTCGATTTATATTTTTTTCTTGTATATACAGTTTTTACGTCAAATGGGATAAGAAGCAAGCATATGTCATACTAAAAGATCAGATCGCGCCATGCTTTCGAAAAGCTCGCCGCGATTTTTATTCGATTGATAGTGTAAATTCCACTGACATAAACAATCAAGGTGAGATGTTCTTCGCAGTTGTTCTTGTTTTCGTTAACAGGTTTCAAACTCCATACAAACACAGGTTCTGCTGTCAAGCAAATAATAATCTCGACGTCTTGGACGAGGACGTGGCGCAATCTCTTGTCACGAATGAGTGTAATAATTTTATACAGTTTTTGTTTTTTGAGAAAAAAATGGTAAATTACATTTTGTTTAAAAGCGCAACAAAGCAGCAATAATGTGTAGCACTAAAATACCAGGCTGTGCCATGCTTTCGAAAAGCTCGTCGCTCGCGATTTTTATTCGATTGATAGTGTAAATGCTGCCTACATGAAGCATCAAAGTGAAGATATGTGTGTGTTTTTTACTCTATGTTGTATCGTTTGTAAGTCTGAAACTCCATGGAAACCAAAATTCTGCTATCAATCGAATAAAAGTAACCTCTTGGATGAGGGCATGGTGCAATCTCTGTTTTGGCAACAGAAAATAGCAGCCTTCCTGCTCTTCAAAACAATCCTTAAATCATTGTTTTTTTCTCATAAATCAAAATTTTGTATAAACTTTCTAACAATGTGTTCACTTATTGGGTAGATGAATAAAAACATCAGAGAAAGTTATGCTGAAATTTTTCTTGAACAAAAATTATTCTAACCTTTGTAGCGAGTATTTAGTTTGATATATAAGAAGTTCAGTTTATTTATTTATTTATTTATTTATTTATTTATGAATACGTCAAAGGACGCGCCACATAAGGGAAAAACAGAAACAACAGCAGAAAGCAGACGAACGATCACAGCTAATCTTGGCGGATTTTCCATGGAAACAAGCGTCGTCCACCTATAGTAAGTAAACACTGACAACAAGAACTGACAACAGACAGTTTGATTGGAAATCTTAAAGTGAACAGTTTTCAAACAAAAATGAATGGGTTTGGGACCAAAATTGACACGCTGAGACTGTACAAAGATCGAACAAAACCGACCGATGCAGTTTACCTGCTATGATGACTATCCTTCAGCCAACATAGGGTTAAAGGATAGTAAAGCTGGGGGATATTCAATCTATTAGGTTGGCAACTAATTTCGTGGACTCTCAAGCGCCTTCAACAAAAGTGTTCATAAACAAATAACAAATAACGGTTTTCAATCAAAGTAAGATCTGTTGGAACGCTGGACTGCTTCCCATTTATCAGCTACCTGGCCCATCCCACAGCTGTAGAATTCCTGTGGTTTTGAAGCCAAGAATCCTTGGAGGTGCATTTTGACATGGTCCACATTAATAGGTCGTCCTCCAACCAAGAAGTGCTGCAGCGAGCTACAAAGGTGCTAGTCATTGGGTGGACAGCCTGTGCTGTAAGGTGGTTGAGTTAGACGCTCCCAGTTAAGGTCTTCAATTTTTTGAAGCTTCCGATTCGTGACGTGTGATCTGGCGTTATCCTGCTGATAGATAATTCTGCTTCTGAGAATCTTTCTGAACCGATTCCAGCAGAGTTCAGCCTGCGCGCGGCCAGGCTGAGAAGAGTAGATTTCAGCAGTAATGCTGGAATCGTTCTTGACGAGCTCCCAGAAGTTAATACCTTCTTGACACCACCAAGGGAACGTAGCGAACCGGACGCCTCAAAAAATAGAGGACCTTGACTGGGAGCGTCAAACTCATCCACCTTACAGCCCAGACCTTGCGCCGAGTGACTACCACATTCTTAGTTCGGTGCAGTACTTCTTGGTTGGAAGACGATTTATTAATGCGGACCGGGTCAAAATGCACCTCCAAAGATTCTTGGCCTTAAAAGCACAATAATTCTATAGCCGTGAGATAGACCAGCTGCCTGATATATGGAAAGCACTTCTGCGTTCCGAGGGATCTTATTTTAATTAAAGACTGCCATTAGTTATTTGTTCATAAACACTTTTGCTGAAGATTCTTGAGAGTCCACGAAATTAGTTGCCAACCTAATATTTTGGGACGCGCCACACATTTTACTTGTACGGCATATCTTGAAGGCAAATCGAATGCGTATTTGGTCTATACTTCAACTGTGGTGGCCAGCCGATGAACAGGTCATTGCTGTATCCTTCCCAGACATGTCTAGTAGTAATCCGCCGACCCCGGATCCCGGAGTGATGACATCCTTGCTTGGTCTATGTCGGAGCTGAACCAATAAGTTTGATTCGAAGTGCACGTAAGAGTCTACGCTTCTTCCGACTGCACTACCATGAGTCCCTCGAGATGACCTGGTACCACCCAGTAAAACTATAGAAATTCATGTTCTGCTTGGCATGCCGGCATTGATCGTATCATTCTCGGCATTTGGTAGTTTTTAATGTAGCCTGCAAGGTAATGGAATTAGTTCACCTGAATCTGACGTCACCTTGTCGCCATTGTTGCCACTTTTTTCTGCGCTCTCGATTATCGTGACCAGCAGGTGGAAACGCTGCAGTCGAATGACTTCCATTCGTTATTGAAAACGTTTTTCACAGCAGCACAAAAAATTGAGTTCACCTCTGCGCATTTCTAAACTTTTCTCAATTTTATTGTGTTTTTTTTGAATGAAAAAGTCTCCTTCACGCTGTCGTTCATCGATGTCCGATGTCAGACCTGTCCTGGAATACGGCACTCCAGTCTTCAATTCCTAAACGAGTAAACTCATTAATGTGATGGAATAAGTTCAAAATAATTTCGCTAGGAACTCATGATACGTGCAGTTGGTTTCGCTTATGAGAAATTCCACTCAGTTCTGTTCGTAATTTGAATTTCGGCTTGAACTCACTTGCCATCAGAGGGAAGAAAAGCGATTCTTTGCTTTTTCATAAGATAGTATGTACTTGGTAGGGCCAGCTTCGAGATTGGAGATCTTCTTTCCCTCAGAACTCCGAGGAGTCACAGTTAAATTTGGCGCCAAACATATTAGATTGTTCGGAAAGTTCTCAGCTTTTTGGGTTACTGTTTTTCATTCGTCTATTATTGAATAAAAAATTCGACATGCATTAATGAAATGATGACATTCATTAATGATTAATGCTACTTTCTGTACAGGACAAATGCTCCGACACGCTTAAGGCCCCGTTTATACTTCCAACGCCAAGCGATGAGACGGGCTCCAGGACGTAACTCCAACGCGACGTCGCGCGCTAACCGCATGCGACGTCGCGGCGCTGAAACGCGGACGGTTAGCCGCGGCGCACGAAATTTTGCCAGGTTTAAAGCAGCAGTTGAACTATGACAAGTGAGTTGGAGAAAGATAACGGTGAAGTGTGGGACAAAGTTAGGATTAAGGGAAAAGCTATGGATTAGTACGCCCTTGACCTGCATTTGAATCCTAGCAAAAGTCTCACGCCTCAGCAATCCCTTAAAGCTTCAAGCGCTTGATAACAAGGACAAATTCAAAGGAAATTTGTGAAAAGTTTGGAAACTTACAAGCACTTGTTTCCGGGACATCTACTTAATATCCTGGCATAGTTCTCTTCTCGAATTGTCCTCTTCAGGTCCTTGGCCATTCCCCTTCACTCATTCAAAATAGATTGAGTCTCATTCCACCCGCAGTTTGTTAACAAACGCTCCTACTTCAAGGAGGGATTTTCAGGAAGATCGTGAACCTACGAGTAAGAGGTATGTATAGATTTGGGCACAGAATTCCTTACTAGAACGCATAAAATTCCCTTCCAGGAGACATCAGAAGTGTCTCACCCAACTACCTTCCTCCTTCTACGTGAAAAACGTGGTCAACAGTCGCCGACACACACTTTCGCGCCCTAGCGCGAGTCACCAGTTGTCCCTGTCGGAAGCGTTGCTAGCCGTTCCTGTCGGAAGCAGTTAGACCGCGACAACTCGTCCAATTTCGTCGCGCACCCCGCGCGACGCCAGGGAGGGTTCGCGCGGTGTTGGAGTTATGTCTGCCCCCGGATGCGACGACATGCATAGTGGCCAAATTGATCGATCGCGCCGCCCGATCAATATGGCTACAACACGTGGCGTCGCGTCGCTCGGCGTCGAAGTATAAACGGTTCCTAAGGCCCCGTCTATACTTCGACGCCGAGCGGCGCGAAGACATGTATAGTGGCCAAATTGATCGATCGCGCCGCCCGATCAATATGGCTACAACACGTGGCGTCGCGTCGCTCGGCGTCGGAAGTATAAACGGGGCCTAACGCCGTGTTTCGCACCTTTTGCGCTTCGCGCGACTTTGCAACATCACTGACCTACGGGAAGTAGCTTTTGTGAAGCCTAAAATCCGCTAACGTCCAGGATCTGATGCGTATTTTATTGGCTTCAAGCCGTTCAGCACTTCGTGCGTTCATCATAGACATTCTCTTCGGAACGTCCAGTAATGCCATTAGTTTGTGCTGGGCAGTAATTCTGCCCTCAGGTTGCTCCTCGGTAACAGTTCTCATGCCCAACACCATGCGTTTCCGGATATCGTTGACACGCCTTCCGAATCCGGACGTCAGGTTCGCCCTCACTCGTTTCTTCTTACTGGATCCAATTGCTGGTCCGCCTTTACTGGTCTTTGCCCCTCATCTTCCTGGTCCCAACTCCTGGCCCACTTTCTTGCTTCCACTATTGACCCCTTGTGGTCTCTTCTTGCTGGTTTCCACGTCCTGGTCCCTCCTCCAGGTTGTTCCGTTCCTTCCTGGTAGCTCTCTTGGGCCACCCTAGAGGTCCACCTAGTACTTCCCTTTTCCACCATCCCCTTAGTGGTGCTCCCAGGCTCACGGCAGACGTCGGTGACACGTATTCGGAATTAGGACGCTTAACAACGCGCGCAGATGCCGCTGTGTCAAGCAGGAGGAGACTGTGCTTCATCGGCTGCACCAGCATCCCATGCTGAATTCAGAATACTGTCGCTCGTCGCACGACGACGGTGTCATCTCTTCTGACTCCAGACGCTTGTTGCGCGACGTAGGAGACCCGTCTTTCGGATTCAGACGCTCAGAAACGCGCGCAATTATCGCTTTGTCAAGCAGAGGGAGGCTGCACTTCCGGGGGAAAGGGAGGTGTTATAATTTTAATGCTAATTATTTTTATTGTTTATATAATAAAAGTTTTTTATTTTTATTTTTATTTATTTATGTATTATTTTTGTTTTTTATTTATTTTTTATTTGTAATATTAATTATAAAGAATTTTCACAATGAATTTTTATCCAATTATTTTATATTTTATCATTTATTTATTTATTAAGTTCATTTTAAACTTGAATTTGATAAAATTTATAAAATTTGAGACGAGATTTTGCAAAAAAGTATTATTAAAAAATAATAAACAATAAAAAACGTACAAAGTTGTTGTAGCTGCGGCCGGTCTCCATCTTCTTTCCATATAAAGTTTCCATACTGTGCTCCATTGTACGGTATCAGGATAGATATTATGATACATGTTATCATTACGGTATTCATTTTATTTTTCAATTACTGGGTATGGAGGTGCTATTTTCACGTAATTCCATTAGCATATTAGAACATTTTATGGCCAACAACACTTTATTTATTTATTTATTTATTTATTTATTCAAAATTTTATAAGAACAATGTTTAAATATACTCATGAATATATGTAAAAAAGGAAAGATGGAAAACTACATAAAACTATTAAAGTGTTTTTATAAGGCTTATTGCTTTATTATAGTTGTCTAACATGTTATACTTTATAGTATTTGTCTATTTTTATTAAGACATTTTTTTACATTATCAACAATGAATTCTGTAGTACTTCCATTATGGGTAAGTATTTTGTGGAGCTCTTTTATCTTACTGCAAAAATATTGAAATGTTGAACAGACAGTAGCTATTCTAAGCGTTTCTGTGTAAATGATATTATGTTTAATCCTGATTGAAACCTGTGAGTTTACGTGTGGAAAACTATTTACATTAAAATTGATCGAATCTGTTTTGTTGTATGAGTTGCTTTCAACTTTATTATTTTGTTGTATGAGTTGCTTTCAACTTTATTATTTTTGACTTTAAAGGCACGTTCTGTCCGCGCGGGGTTCGATGTGGCTATCTCAAGCAGGCTTCTAACCTGCGTGAGATACGCCTCATCATCTATAGCGCAGGCAGCTAACTCAATAATGTAGTAGTAGATAGAAGAGCGGGCGTTGTACTCCGTTCCATTGAGTGTGTTGACGGCATTCTCGGCACCGGCAGCGTCGGATAATTCGCAGAAGCCGATGCCTTTCGGGCGGCCGGTTTCGCGATCCATAACGATTCTGACATTGGCGACTTGACCGGCTCGACTGAAGAGATTACCGACCTCTTCTTCGGTGCACTGGTAGGGCAGGTTGCCGACCAAGGGTGTGCGTAATTACGATTTACGATTTACGATTTTACGATTTACGGTGATTTTTGGCAAATTTTTTACGATTTACGATTTACGACATTTTGAGTCGTAAATCGTAAATTTTCGTAAATGTGATCTTCGGTCCACGAATGACAAACGTCCACATAAAGTGATACAATTTGGATTATAACGATGTACCCACTTTTAAAGACTTCCCTCATAGCTCATTGCTATTTCCTACTTACTTTTTTATGTTCTGCTGTGGCGCCACAGAAAAACGTGAAAATAATCTTTGCAATGGAATGGAGACGATCACTTGCTGAACCATATTCTATGCTGTAACAACCGCCTAGTCAACTTGTAACTTTTTCACTTGTTTACCACATAGACGACCTTTTCCAATGCACAAGAGTAGAACTCATGCAATGCCATCAAGGAATATTGGAATTGATTGGAGGCTGTGGAGTAACAGCTAAACTGTTGGAAAGAGTAAAACAATCATGTTTCAATCTGATTATCACTGCACGTCATGGCGCGGAGTGTATTCACATTTGGGCCTTAAGCAAAACACTTTGACATTTTCATGAAAAATTTGGAAAAGCTTGACACTTTTGGTCTCGTTTTCAGTGGTTTGATTGAGGCTGTTGCGTTCGTCCTATGCGATCCGTACAGAATGCTGAAGACTGGGCAAAAGATACGATAGCATTTGTTACATAGGTAATGGAAAGCAGGACTGATGGATGCAAGCAGTCATTAATCAGTAATGCAATATTTTGCAGTTTCCGGAAGTTAACAAGTGCAAGCAAACCTGCGAGAGAAGTAAATGCCGAAAGTATTATAATTGCCTGGTGTTGTCGAACGACGATCTTTCATTCGTTGTAGCTGCTTTCAAAAATGATAAAGGACAAAGCATGACGTTAACCAGTCCTTGTTTGAGACGTGCCATCCATTCTTTCTACCTCTGTGGGATATCGTAGAGGTAATTTGAGTGTGGGTTTGCCTTAAAGAATGAATTGCGGTTGTCGCTGATGTAGAAGTCAGTGTTTCATCCTTCCCAGGCAAATCAGGTACCAATTTACAGCCCAGCAGGTATGGAAGGCTTGAATGCCCGTGGTAGGATTCTAATTAAGAACTCCTAATCTGTAGCACGCGATAGCCATTCTCCTCCGACTTCTCTACCATGGATTTCATATGTTTAAAATGCATCTTGTACGAGTCAGTTAAACCATTTTCAATTCAAGCTTCACCTTGTTTCTCTACTTTACTTCTAAGGAATGCCACACAAATATCTTATTTTATAATTTTACGTCAAAAATTCGACCATGATGAATGTCCAAAAATGTGATCAGACTCTTTCAATCGTCACACAATACCTTCCCGTCTGCTACAAAAATGCTTTTGTACAATTCAAAATGTGAGAAGGCTTAGAATTTTAGGTGTGTCATACCATTGAAATGTGCCATGCGCTCACTAAGTAGGGGATGCTTGTTGGATTCAGGTCAGTTTCTTTAAGCCTCAATTGGCTGGTATCGAGGTCGTAAGCTGTCACAACGATGTTTTTTTGCGATCAAAACATCGTTGTGACAGCTTACAACTTCGATACTCCTCGATACTAGTCAATTGAGGCTTAAAGAAACTGATTTGAATTGTTTCTATCAAGACCATCAGCTTAACTGGTTCCATGCTGGTTTCAGCGGCCAGTTCATCCCGGATACGGGTGGGTGCTGATCGGTCCCACGAGGTGTGGACGTTGCGTTCGATCAAACGGCGCCGGTGGTGTAAAGGTGTAGAGCATTCCCGCCCGGTCAGAGGGAGGTGCGAGTCCCGCCTGGCGCTAGAACTTTTGATCGCAACAGAACATCGTTGTGACAGCTTGTTGGATTAATTGTGCAAATATTGTTTTCGCCGAGTTGGCCAGCGATCAAATTATTTTTTTATTGGTTTTAAATGGAATGGTTTTTGTTCGTTTATTTGGAGTTGTTGCCGTTGTTTCTAAAAAGACATAGTTTTATATGCAAGCCAATGGCTAGTAGAATGATTAACATTTTTCATCGTCCAAGCAATGTAATCTTTTTATTTGGGCACCCTGTATAGGCGCCTTTTAAGATAGCGTTTTTGAACAAGCAGTTTATTTTGCTTCTCCAAAACTTGTCCAGCTTGATTTGAAAAGTGCTAGTTGATCTTAATGACTTTCATCTTAATTAGAAGCTGAAAACAAGCTGAAAACGTCTCAATAAAACATAGTTAGCTTCGGATAGCTTTAACATAATAGAAAAAATCAAGGAAATTAGATGCATTATAAGTCGGGCACCTCTTACGATTTACGGTTTACGATTTACGACGATTTTTTCGTAATTACGATTTACGATTTACGAAATTTCCAATTTCATTTACGCACACTCCTGTTGCCGACGTAGACGGAGCATCCGGACTGTTGTCTATCCATTTCCGCTGATATGTTGGAGTTCGAGAAGCAACTGTCACGGAAAACTCTTAAACTTGGGTAATTAAACCAAAAACTATGACGATAATAATGGTAAATGTAGGTCATAGGTCAACTTATATTAGGTTGGCAACTAATTTCGTGGACTCTCAAGCGCCTTCAACAAAAGTGTTCATAAACAAATAACAAATAACGGTTTTCAACCAAAGTAAGATCTATTGGAACGCTGGACTGCTTCCCATTTATAAGCTACCTGGCCCATCCCACAGCTGTGGATTCTTGTGGTTTTGAAGCCAAGAATCCTTGGAGGTGCATTTTGACATGGTCCACATTAATAGGTCGTCCTCCAACCAAGAAGTGTTGCAGCGAGCTATAGAGGTGCTAGTCATTTGGCGGACAGCCTGTGCTGTAAGGTGGGTGAGTTAGACGCTCCCAGTTAAGGTCTTCGATTTTTTGAAGCTTCCGGTTCGAGACGTGTGATCTGGCGTTATCCTGCTGATAGATAATTCTGCTTCTGAGAATCTGTCTGAACCGACTCCAGCGGAGTTCAGCCTGCGCGCGGCCAGGCTGAGAAGAGTAGATTTCAGCAGTAATGCTGGAATCGTTGTTGACGAGCTCCCAGAAGTAAATACCTTCTTGACACCACCAAACGGAGGGAACCTAGCGAACCGGACGCCTCAAAAAATAGAAGACCTTGACTGGGAGCGTCAAACTCATCCACCTTACAGCCCAGACCTTGCGCCGAGTGACTACCACATTTTTAGTTCGGTGCAGTACTTCTTGGTTGGAAGACGATTTATTAATGCGGACCGGGTCAAAATGCACCTGCAAAGATTCTTGGCCTTAAAAGCACAATAATTCTATAGCCGGAGATAGACCAGCTGCCTGATATATGGAAAGCACTTCTGCGTTCCGAGGGATCTTATTTTAATTAAAGACTGCCATTAGTTATTTGTTCATAAACACTTTTGCTGAAGATTCTTGAGAGTCCACGAAATTAGTTGCCAACCTAATATATGCGTTATTGCGGGAAAGTTTTAGAACACGTTTCAATAATTTCACGGAACGCCAAAGTGAGTGGTGGGAAACTTTCCTTGCAACCTGATAGAAATAGCGAACATTTAATACAGCATATAAGTCCGCTTCGCGGCCTGAGCTAAGTCTTCGTACGCAGATTGGTTTAAGCTCTGTTGCCGAAGTGTAATCCGAGTTGTCCTGACCAAATATAGCTTGGATGATACAACGGTTGTGATACGGATGAAGTAGCTTACATTAGCAGGCCATCGGTGCAGGCGATCTCTGGCTGCAGGATTCCTTTGAGCAGGCTTACTGCGAGGGTGAGTGCCAACGTATTCGCTGACGCATGAACGAGATCTTCTTTGGAGTCCCGAACTACGGAAGTGTATAAATGAAGCGTAGTCCTCCCTGCATCACCTACCGCTCATTGAGTTGCTATAGCGGACGCCATTAGTTCTGTGTTCGTCCTTATCGCGTGCCATTGTGGCTCAGGTGGTTATATTCGCACCAAGGACAGAAGAGATGATGTCTCTCGTTCAGGGCTTTCACGAAGAAGCTTGACCAACTCGTTAGTGAGCACGCTGATGCTTCCTTGAAAGTCAAGTCAATTATCGCTCTCATCGAGTGGGTATTAGTTAAACGCATTACATGACTGGCATATCTAATTTTCGATGACTTGGCCGAGGTAACGGCGTCTCTATGTAATTCCCGACCGTCGTCGAATCTGTTCCGAATAACACCGTGAGCTTTTCTCACTTGCATGAATCGTGCAACTCCGAGCATCATTCTCTCAATTCCTCAGCGTTCACTCCGCTTTCGTAGTGAAGAACTGTGAAGTCAAACACGCGGGCACGGATCCGGACTTTCTTCGTCTTTTTTGCAACTTCTTCGACGCTATTGAGAGCTCCTGAAGCCGTATCTTCCTGCCTAGCTCCAGCACTGCGTAGGCCCTTAGCCAGGTTGACCTCACCCCCTAGGTACACGTTTCTCGAGCACTTGGAGATGTTCGTTCCTCTAAGCGTGAATGTTGTGTCTCTCTTCAAAATGGTTACCTTCTGAATCTGCTCGATCAGATTCAGAAGGTAACCATTTTCCTTGAAGATCTGATAACAGTCGTTAAAGTGGTCTACCTTGGAGAGGCGTTGGCGCGCCCGCCAATCACAAGCTATCAAAGCACCAAGCATCGGCCAATCAAAACATCGACCGCATTCTAGGGTCTGATCATCAATCCGATGGGACTTGGTCTGTTGCGTCCCTGCATGTACTCCATTTTCACGTGGAATTGGACTAGTTTCAAATCGAACTTCACACTCTTCTAAGCTAGCCTCAAGACTTTTGAAATCGAAGCGAACTCTTTCAAATCGAAATGATCTGCAGGCAAGTTGAACTACAGACTCAATAATATGATTAGAATAATTTTTTCAAGGAAAATATAGTACACCATCCTTTCAATCTTTTTTAGTTCCCCTGCCCAAATAAGTATAATAACAAAAAATGAAAAATAAAGAATCAGGAAATTATTATTTTTGAGAGAAAATAAGAAATTAAAATTTGTTTTGAAGCAGGCAAAGAAGCAACCATATAGTGCATTAAAAGCACAGCACGCGCGATGCACTCGAAGAGCTCGTCGCGGTTTTTGACTCATAGTGTTTATTTCACTCATTTAGATGCTGCTTACCAGAAGCATTTAAGTGAGGGTATTTGTGTTCTTAAAAACTGTTTTTGTTGTATCGTTCGCAGGTGTGATACTCTATGCAGGCAAAGATTTCGCTCTCAATCGAATATTTTTTTCAGAATTCTAATAAAGGATAAAGGATAAAGGACGGCGTTACTCAATCCCTCCTGGGATGCGCCAGCGCATTCTACTTCTACGGGATGTCGTGGAGGCGACATGAATGCGTATTTGGCCATACAATGACTTGCGGTGGCCAGCCGATGAACAAGTCAGCGCTTTATCCTTCCCAGACAAGTCTGGTACCAATTCACCGACCCCAGAGGGATGGAAGGCTTGGTTGGCCTGGGCGGGAAACCCGAACCAGAAACCTGGTATCGGGTGCACGCGACAGTTGCGCCTCCTCCGACTGCGCTACACGCGCCCTAGAATTCTAATATTTCTAATAAATTAATAATACGAATTCTAATATAATATATTTTAATTCGTTAAATGTTATGTTTTTCTTCGATTACATTCCTTTTCTTGTATAGCGCACAAACATGTGCAATAAATCAATAAATCAATAATAAATAAATTTATAAAGTATGGATGCTTAAAGCAATATAAGGAGCGTTGAAAAATTAGCTTTTCGGAAAATTTTCCACATACCCAGACAAAAGTCGATTAATGATGGAGCATGGAAGTGTTTGGAACAAACAGATTTACTGCAAGATTTGAACCGTGCTGTGCCCCAGACACCAAGTTCACCAGTTATTGTGAAGCTGGATGACTATGACATTAAAGAAAATACATCGATAAAATAATGTTATATTGTCTGCAGGTTTGTGTACAATTCGATTTGAAAAGTGTTCAAACACTAAAAAACTTGGTTATCCGGCAGTTACCTCGCTTTTTGCACCGTTGAAACGACGCTGTAATCTGCCCGCACGGAATACATTGATTTATACATCCCTGTAGACAATGCAAAAGTACAATTGTGAAGAACGCGCAGATCCCCACCTTGCTGTTTCGTGTACGCAGCAATTACACTATCAATCAAATGAAAATCGCCAGGTCTTAGACTAATGCATGGCGTAGCCACGAAAAATTAGAATTTTATAAAAATTCAAACAAAGTGTTCACCTATTGGGTAAGTGAGTAAAAGATTAAAGAAATCATGCTGAAATTTTCCTCGAACAAAAAACAACTGTAGGCTCTGCAAGAAGTACAATTGTTAAGAACGCACATATCTCGTTGTTCCATGTAAACAGTATTTACACTAATCAAATAAAAATCGCCACGAGGATTTCGAGTGCATGACGCAATCTGGTCTTATAGTGCACTATGTGGTTGCTGCTTTGCTGCTCTTTAAAACAGAATTTAAGTTGTTATTTTTTCTCCAAAAGTAAAATTTCTATAAAATTATTACACTCATTCGGGCAGCTAAAGTAAAAAAGAAATTCAAAAAAGTTATTCTAAATTTTCCTTGACAAAATTTTTTTCAAACCACCTTATTGTATGTAGTTCGGCCTGTATGAAGGTTGTTTCAATTCGGAAGAGTTCCCTTTGATTTCAAAAGTCTTAGGTCAGCATAGATGAGCGTCCGATCTGACGTAAAAAGCGTCCAATTTGATTTTAAAAGTGTCCAATTCCACAAGAAAATGTATACTTCACTGGTCGCGCGGTGCGTCGGAGAAATACCAGTATTGATTAGGCCTTGCGCCCGATCGATATTGGCAGTTATTATAGTGCCGCTCCGCGCAGCGACTGAAGTATAAACCCCGCTTTTTCTGTATACATTGGATCGGATATCCGGAAGTGATTCATTCGGATCCAGTGTGTTGTGTTCAGCACGCATGGTGTGCGGAAATCAATATTCAATCAATTTTTCTTTTCTCCTCCGAGCCGGACGGTGCTGGTGCTGCACGTCGTCAGTCGCCTCTTCCGTCTAATCACTCTTCTGCGCGGATTCGAGCAGAGTACAGTAGCAGCGTATCCTCCATTAGCTTATGAGGCGCCGAAGGCGATTGGCCTGAAGTAATCGCCTTCTGGAAGATGATTTCTTTTTCTCATTAATCTTGATGGAAACGGTCATAAGCGGACGCAGAGGGATGCACGAGCACGTGCCTCGTTGAGTCGAAATCGCTGCCACACGTTGTTGTTTCACGGGCGTGTGCAAAGCTGCTTATGCACAAATGTCAAGACTATCAGTGCTCCTCGGCCTTCGGAACCTCTTCTAGCTTATCCCCCCCCCCCTCTGGTGCTTGTGATGAGCTTCTTCTCCTTCTTTTTACACGTTAGGCGACGTGCGAAGGTATTGTCAAACTGGTTCTGAAGTTGTAGTGTATGCATGGCGCAGTCGGGGCAAAGGCGTTGAATCGATTTGCATCCGGCTAGGCGAACAGAAAATTTGTATACGGAGGCAGAATGCTGACTTGGTGGTGGGCTGGGCACTACAACTCACTTTTTGAACCAAGTATCCGTACAAAGTCGCCTACGAAATTGGGCCAAATTCGAATGCGTGGCTTCTGGGTGTCGCCGTATTGATCAACAGAGGCGTTTTTCCGACTTGTTGATTTCTCTGTGGTTACCTTAAGCCATTGTATGAGTCAAGTTCACATTCAAATTGCCTCCACAATATCCCAAGAAGGGGAAAGCATGGCGCATCTCTCTGAGGGGCAGGCGATCTCCGAACGGCTTCATGAGAACTCATGACTGTTGCACAACATCATGCCAGAACTCAGCTACAGTCGAACCTGGGACATCCTGGAAAATACTTTAGTTTTATTCTGTATAAAGCCTTAAAATGGTACTAGTCGTTAATATGGTCTACAAGAGAGATGCCGGAACCCTCCGGCCAATCGTAGGGGCGTGCCACGTACACGGAACTGTAGATGTCTTAACTAACTGGCAGGCGGATGCTCGTTTTGTCATCTAGTTGGCTCTACGATTGGCTAGCACATTTCCTGCTTCATGTGGAGGCCACATTAACGACTAGTGCCAACATTTACCCTGTTCATCTTAATCTTTCTTCTTCTGCATTAAAACGATGCTCTGGGTTGGATGGGTACACAGAACAGCTAACCAGTTCGTTTGTCTGCTCGTTTGCTCTCTCGTTCCTCCGCGCAAAATTATTGGCCGCTAGACATGGTTCTAATGTGTAATGTTCTAATCGTAATCGTAATCATGAGACAGAATCAGCAAGCCTATTTGAAGAGCCATTGTGAATATGGTATCGGGTGGATACTCTACACAACAACTGGCAAAAAAATCGATAGAGCAATTGATTTATCGACCGATGCTATTGATTTTTTCGCGTAAGTTGAGCATTTCAGGTTGGAATCACGCTAATGTAACGGCTGTGGAACACGCCTCACCACAAGTATTATACATGAAATTGTAGATGGTCTAATCAATATTTATCGATTACTACCGACTTCTTCTTCGAAGTCTTAACCAGAAGCTCGCCTCTGTGTTGCTTCAGTGTTGTTTGAGCCGATAACGCTCGTCACAGCAAGTCCATCGTGGGTTACACCATGCATTTCTTTTGTCTGGCATCTGGGAACAGCATGGACTCGCACAGATCTGCTTGTTGAGCCCGTGAGGCAACTCTGCCCTGTTTTACCCGTCAATTTAAGCTCGTGGGGCAGCTTTGCCCCGCTTCACCTCGAGTTCGACTTTTCACCAAGGACTGCCAGGAGCGTAAAGGACCCGTCCGGTCCTTGGTGAAAAGTCGAACACGAGCTCAATCGAGTTTAACCTTCACATTCTACCACTACGCCACTCTTTCTACAGTGTACCCACAGCAGCGGGACTGCTATCGTACACACTTTGCCCGTGCATCTGAGCTAATCCAAGAGTGTGTGGAAATCTTGGCGCAGTCGGAAAGAGGCGCTGCGCCGCGCCTCACCGATCTGCTCTCAGCGAATCGAGTTTAGGTACACTTCTCGCGCCCACCAGGATGAAAATGTCAGATTTTTCCTAGTCTATTGATTCTGTTTGTGTAGCCTGCAGCTCATTATGTGAGAATGAAGTGGAGTTAAGTGCGGCATTTCCTGTGGCAATCCTTCACGACCTGTTGCACTTCTGTTTCTCCACATTTTCACGCATGCTGATGTCGTCGTGGTGATCCGGATTAAGTTCGCGCCTGGGCTGGGATTAGCGTGACGAGTCATTTATGAGAGTGAGTCTATTTCAGGCGACTTACGCCGTCACCTTGTCAGCGTAATGAAAGACATAATGACGCTAGCTAGAGCTACCGTCTCTTGTAGAAACGACTGGAAGGATGAATGCGTATTCAGCAGGTCTTCAGCGGATTTGATTAGGCGTTAAGCGACATCAATCAAGCTCTCCCTTCTCAGCTAGGTCGACAACTTGGCGCCGAACTCGCTTAGGTGATTGGTCTTCTTGTTACCCAAGCGAGCTCCTGCAGCAACGGTCTCGTTTGCTGTGCCACATAGACCCCCTAGTTTTCACTGACCGCACTATCATCCAGCCGGCTACTACTCGTGTATGATTCTGAATCACCTGTATCACCTGTCGTCCCGTTGATCATCGAGTTGCTCGAGCGGGCGCCAACAGCATGCCCATTTGTCCCTGTCGCGTGCCAGAATGCTCCAAAGGAGAGACGGGAAGGGCACCATGTCGTTCATTCAGGACTTTCACGAAGAAGTCCCAACCAACGCGTTGGCGGGCGTGCTGGTGTTGACATCTCGCGGAATTCAGTCGGTGACGGCTCTCCTCCAGCGAGTGTCTGCGTTGCGTATTACGTAGCCGGCCCATCTAATTTTCGACGACTTTTATCCACGCGACAGCGTCTCTGATCTTCGAACGTCGGCGAAGCTCGGAACTCCGGATGCCTTCTCTCACGTGCGTGAGTCGTGTCACTCAGAGCATCGTCCTCTCGATTCCACTCTGCGCGATGTGTTCATCCTGCTTCCGTATGGCCAGGTCACTGAGGCGTATGTTAGCGCAGGAAGAACAGTGGAGTCGAATAGGTGAGCACGGAGCCGGGCGTTATTCCTCATCTTCACGATTCCTCCGACGCTCTTAAAAGCTCGTGAAAAACACCTTCAAAATGTTCAATGCGTAAGGTACTCGACGGTCGACCGTTTATTGCTCAACGGTGGAGTTGTGCACTCCAGTGCTCAAACCATTTCTCGGACTCTGGAATTTGGTACCGAACCTTTTCGGAAAGGATACCACACTGAGTTGTTCATCCGCTGGCCACACATGTCGTTGTATCTATAAGGCCAAATACGCATTCAAATTAACTCCTCGATATGCCGTAGAAGTAGGACGCATGGCGCATCCGAAAAAGGGATTGACTCACCTCTGCCTTTGCTGGTTTTTATCCCATATCCTTTGTACTCACGCGATCCCTCCTGAAATGGTGAAATCTGCACAATGATCGATAAAACCGATATCCGATCGATGTTTACTTGCTGTGAAGAATGTCTACCTGCTAACATAAGGATAAAATGTAACAAAGGTAAATCAATGTCTGTATGGGAGGGATGCGCTATACATTCTTCCTCCGCGAGAATTCATAGAGGTAATTGGTTGTGTATTTGTCCTGTGCAATAACATGCAGTGGCCGGCCGATGGATAATTCAGTGCTTCATTCTATCTAGACGTGTTTAGCAGCGATTCACCGATTCCGGAGGTATGTAAGGCTTGGTTGGACTTAGCGGGTCCCGAACCAAGAATTTCGGTTCAGGGTACACCCGAACGAGTGTCAGCGCTTCCTCTGACTGCGCTACCACGCGCCTCTCATTTTCTTCTACCTGCCAGTAAAACGATAGCGTTCATGTTTCGATTGGACTTCCGGCATCCATATCCAGTCTCGGCATCTGGAAGTTTTTCTTACAAGGATAAAGGACTGGGTTATTCAAACCCTTTAGGTATGCTCCACGCATTCTAATTGTGCGGGATGTTGTAGAGGCAATTTGAATGCGTGTTTGGCCGTACAATGACTGCAGTAGCGAGGCTATGCACAAGTCAGTGTTTTATTCTTCACAGACAAATCTGGCACCAATTCAATGATCCCGAAAGGGTCAAATCTGACTGGACTGGGCAGGAAATCCGGACGAACGATGTCTCCAGTCTCCTAAAGAAAAGTTCGCTGTAAGATGGTGGAGTAGTGTCGTAAATGAATTCGGCTTCTTCAGGCTTTGAAGAAGGCGAAGGTGCCAAAACATTGGCCTAAAGCCGACACCAACATTGGTTCACAGCTTTACAAGACATTAGTAGAATTTGAACTTGAACAGTTGTGCATATAACAGCCGGCGCCTGCTCCGACTGCGCTACCACACATCCCTCATCTACTGAATGCTGTCGAAGTATTACGGTCCATACCTTTCTCCCTTCCAGTTAAGTGCACGGCTTAGTTTGCGATCAAAAATCTAGCGCAGGGTGGGACTCGTACCCACACCTCCTGCTTACCGAGAACGAATGCTCTACGAGGTGTGGATGTTGCGTTCCATCAAACAGCACGGGTGGTGTAATGGCGAGCATTCCCTCCCCGGTCGGCAGGAGGTGCAGGTTCGAATCACGCCTGGCGCTAGTCTTTTTATCGCAACACAAAACGTCGCTATGTATGCTCCTTGGTGTCTTAATGTTTTGTATTTCGTGGCGGGCGCGTGTAGCGCAGTCGTAGGAGGCGCCGACTGTCGCCTGCACCCGTTACCAGGTTCCTGGTTCGGATTTTCCGCCCAGGCCAACCAAGCCTTCCATCCATTCCGAGGTCGGTGAATTGGTGCCAGATGTCTGGGAAGGATAAAGCGCTGACTTATTCATTGGCTGGTCACTGCAAGTCATTGTATGGCCAAATATGCATTTGTATCGCCTCTACGACATCCCGTAGAAGTAAAATGCGTGGCGCATCCCAAAACGGATTGAGTAACGCTGTCCTTTATCCTTAACCTTTACTTCGTGGCAGTGAATACGTCTTTCTTCTGCTTAACTTTTTGCGTCCCCTTCTGACCCCTGAGAAGCGAATCACCCGTCCCACCCTCGGGCAGAGGCTGATTTTTGAGTGGACTTCGCAGAAATAGCTCACATTCCTCCGTGCCGAGAAGAATTTCAGGCAGCTTCACAACTGATGCGGAAGTGCAACGTATGTTGCGAAGCTCTGTTAGTATACAACAGCTGCCTGCACTCGATCTGACTCTTGAACTGTTCAGAATGCAGGAATATTATACGCCTGCCTCATGGTGCAGTTCGTCTGTTCGATTCTGCGAGATTTTTCTCATTCTCGAAGTCAGTAGATTGGAGCAGAAAGGGCAAAATAGTGCGTTGTCTAGCGTCTGACTTCACATTCGTCATGTACTCAATCAAAGGGTTTGAACGAGCTATAGCGGAAAAAATAGACTGTCTGGCGCATCCCAAGCGTGCTATTTGGGCGGCTTATTATGCTCTGTACTTCTGTGCCAGTAGTCATTTTTCTAACCGCTACCGTTAATGAGTGCGGCGCATTAGCTCAGCTCAGCGCTAAAGAATTTCATGCAACGAAGGAGGTATTCAAAGCTAGAGTAATCATCATATGACTGTCCTCGGGGGAGCACATTTAACGGATAACGACTTAAAGAATTTAACGAATTAAAGGATAAAGGATAAAGGCCAAGCCTGCACCCGATACCAGGTTCCTGGTACGGATTTCCCGCACGGGCCAACCAAGCCTTTCATCCCTCCGGAGTCGGTGAATTGGTACCAGACTTGTCTACGAGGGATAAAGCGCTGACCTGTTCATCGGCTGGCCACCGCAAGTCATTGTGTGGCCAAATACGCATTCAACTCGCCTCCACGACATCCCGTAGAAGTAGAATGCGTGGCACATCCCAAAGGGATTGAGTCACGCCATCCTTTATCCTTTATCCTTTAAGGAATTAACGGCATTTTTCGTTAAAATCTGGCTTAACGACTTAACGAAATTTTGAGCAATTTAACGGAGTTTTTAACGGGACTTTTTCTTAGTGAGTTTAACACATTGCTCTTAGTCTGATGATCTAATGTTGCAGATCTCATCCTCCTGGTTAGGACTGTTCCTGAAAACGCGATTGAAATCAGCAAGAATATTTTAATGTTTTCATGAAACTGTTTTGAGTTTTGGAAGTGATGCATTTTGAGGGGGCGCGTGTAACGCTTTCGTAGGTGTCAGAGAATTGGTATTGGACCTATCTGGGAAGGATAAAGCGCAGCCTTGTTCATCGGCTGGCCACCGCGAGTCATTGTATGGCCAAATAGCAAAATCGCCTTCACGATATCCCGTAGAGGTAGAATGCGTGGCGCATCCCAAAAGGGACTGAATAGCGCCGTCCTTGAATCTTATCCTTTAATGCATTTTGGAGCTAGAAATCTAGTCACCGAGCCCCCAAGCACGTCAACGAATCCATAAAGATACTGGTCTAATCTCGTAATATATGCCTATCTTCACCTCTCAGAATATTTTTGCCCGCCACCTGGAACAGCCGAGATGGTGAGAATATTTTTTAGGCAGCTGGACGTATTTTAAACGATTTTAGAAAGAAAAGGCTATTAACAAAAATTTGGGAAGCTATTTCTCCTGAATGTTAATACCTTGACGACGTGTCACACCTTTTCAGCAGCGTGGCACGTGTGTCGTGACACGTGTAACACGTGTCACGACGTTGCAAAAAAATCGATTGGTCCTACGCAACGGGCACTGATAGGCTTTTAATTGTATTTTTAATAGTTCTTTCTGTACTTATTGGGCTGTGCTCGCATCGAGATTGTATATGCTGGTAGAACAGGGTTTCGCAAAGAACTAGGAAAGGGAGGACCTCCTGGTTCTGCCTGATCGCACATTTTAAGATTTCTTGTCGGTGATCATTTTCAGTTCATTTTACATTGCAGTGTTACACTCCATTCCCCATTCCTCCAACTTTAGCTGTTGTCTACTTGAAGTTGAAATGCATAAGGTTTTCTATAACTTCTTCTTACTTGAAATAATGGTTTGCAGCTAACTGTGTACATTTTTAACGAAATTTAACGATTTACCGGAAATTTAACGAAAATTTTCCGTGAAAAATTTCGTTAAAAAACTTTAACGCGCAACATTTGTGTGCGCCTCGACTGTACTGCTGCATTTGCTATGCCTTCCTGCACTCTGTAGCGTCATCACTGCATTTTTCTCTCGCAATTTGTAATCCCGAGGTCCTTCACGAACCACCTTCTATCTGCTTCACAGCAATTGCGAAAAGTACGATACCAGACAGTTTCATTCCCGAATGTTCTGAAGCTTTGCAGGGTCTGGATTCGTCAACGATTTACCGGCCGGTAACGGTGGAAATTACCACGAAATCGCCACGTACCTCGATTTATCAACGCGCAGCTGGTAGAGTTGCGGTGACAAGGTGACGTACCGGTAACGCTCCACTGTTAATGTCTGACCCAGTGAATACGATTTGGGCTCGCTGCCAAGAGTAGGGCCTACGGTATATTCCCGCGGACACTCCGATCACACTGCTCTACATCCTGCCAAAATAACGTCCTATATGACTCGCTCTCCCCATTCAAACGCTTCTGACCTTTCCCTTGTAAGTAGTAGCGCAATCGCTACTATTGGACTGTGGAGCATCTTGTGAGTTTATCTTCGACATTCGACTTCTCGCGTTGTAATTCTGGCTTTGGGTCAGAAATCCCTGGGTGCTAAAGCGCTTAGTCGGGCATGTTCAGGCAAAGATAAAATCTTGGACCGTTTATAGGCCTCTGAAGACGACGAAACTTGAGTTGGGAACCTATCCTTGTTAGTGTTTACCTTGTAGAAGGAGCTGGAAGCAAATGTCTCCGCTCCAGCTGTAGCTGAGCTGGAGACGGCTGCTTACTCTCCTTTGGGAGTCTTTGTTGCTGACGTCCTTTGTGTAACTGTGTCGATGTATGTCAACTTCTGCTGATGTTCCTGTTTCGAGGGTGGTGCTGAAGCGCTTCTAGCGCTAGCGCTTTCCCCGGCAACGCCTCTCTTCACTTTGACGATGACATCGTTGCAGAATGGAGAGATTTTGGTCGTGAATCCACTGTACAGCTCGCTACCGAAGTACTCTGATGTTCTGAGTAGAAACGTCTTGAGTGAGCAGGGCTTCGACAACCGCTTCAGTTTCGGCGTAGTCTAATGCCCTCTTCAGATCGACGGACGTAAGGAACACCGGCAGTTTGTACTCTCACGACACTTCTATGAGTTTCGTAATGGTGTGTATGTGGTCGATCTCCGAAATCCTGCTTGCTCGCATGGCTGTCCTTCGCCCAGCGTTCTGCTGATCCTATTCAGGATCACTCGAGTGAACAACTTGTAGACTACGGACAGCAGGCAGATCGGGCGATAGTTGCCAATGTCGTGCACGTCTCCCTTCTTGTGCAGCAAGACGGTCCTGCTGGTCTTCTACTGAGATGGAACCTTGCACTCCGACAGGTATCGTGTGAAGAGCCGCGCCATGGTGTTGATGAGCGCTGGCGGGAGGTTCTTCAGGTGTTCGGGTCTGATCCTGTCGGCTGCTGTACGTTTCTTCACCGACGAGATGGCGTGTCGGATCTCGGAAGGGAGAACAGAGAGGACGACGTATCCATCCTGCGGAAGATGGCATGGGGGCAGGTGGACGTGGCTATCGAAGAGATCGGAGTAGAAGTCGTGGATGACCTTCTCCATGGTCGCTGTGGAAGAGGTGACGGTTCCGTCGGGACGTCGGAGAGCGGTCATCTTGGTCTTGAAGTTAGCGAAGTCTCGGCGGACATTGCGTATGCTCAACCCTGCCTCTGCAGCTTCAGCCAACACTTCCGCCCTTCTCTCCTTAAGATTCTCCTTTATCGCCTCTCTGCATAGCTTCGCAAGCTCGGACGTCAGTTGGTAGTTGCCTGACGCTCGTGCTGCTCCACGCTGGCGTATAAGCTCGAGAGTTTCCAGAGACAGGCGTCTCCTGGTGGTCTTCAAGCTCTGGGCTCCCTTAGCACTACCGTGGAGATGGTGCACGAAGCGGTCGTATTCCTTGTCGATGTTGTTCATGACGGTATCTTCCCAAAGGCCTTCAGGAGAGGTGTAGAGGTCCGAGTTGATGGTCGTTCTAGGGCTCCTCTTCTCGAACTTCACGGTCTTCTCTTCTAGATGTGAAAAGGGAACCTCTTGCGAAGGAGGCGGTAGTGTGATCCCGTGTAGAACTTTGGGACAATGGGGACGTCGGTCAGGCAATATTATGAAGGTGATGTGGTCGATCTTGTCGTGGAACGGGCCATCGCGGGGGATTCCTAGGTCCATTGGGTTGGAGGCTTCTGGAGCTGGGAATTTCATAGGTGGTCTTCGTCGACATGATGAACTCAGACAGCCTTCCACCTTGATCGTTCCACTTCAAGCCGTGGATCTCGATGTAAACCCTTCTGGCGACCTTCTTGGCGCGATTTTGGCACAGAACTTTTCGATGATCACTTGTTGTAGATGAGGTTTTCTCCATAAAAATTCGTGTGCATGCTGTATTTCTTTCTCCAAAAGTAGATGTGTCGGGTTGCACTTACAGTTGTGCAGTTGGCGACAGCACTGCCCTTTTTAGCGGAACTGAAGCCGGCTCTCGCTAACGGAGCGTGATGCAGTAATTGCTGTCCAGCTCTATTGTTGGAAAGATAAAACCCGGCGAACAGACGACAATCTGGAAAAGCGATGCGTTTCTGCATCCGGCCTATCCGCGACCTCGTCCGGGGCAGAAATCAGTGCGCTTCCTCCCTCTGATGCCCAGTATGCGTTGGATCCGAATGAATCATTTTCGGATATCCGATTCGGATATCCCTACCTGAATCACCCAACAATCCGACGTCCACGAAATTGCCCGTGATCGAATCATCCAAAATCCGGGGTCAGCGTAATTGCCGTTATCCGAATCATTAAATTATCCCAAGATTTTCGATTGTATCCAGTGTATAGTGCCCAGTTGAACTACCGGAGAGGGTAGGGCCGTGGATGCGTTGCTGAAGCATCTTCTTTTGTGCAGAAGTCTCCCCCACCCTGTTACGCTAATCTGCTAACCAGTGTGGTGCTTCGATAGTTGCAGATAAAGGCACGCTTCGGTTCAAAGTACGTGCTCTACTAACGAAGGAAAAACAGAAAAATTGGCGTACAGCACACGTGGCTTATCCCCAATAGCCTAGCACAACTGAAAAGGTCATTGTGGACGTTTTTCAGCTCAGCTGGGATCTGTCGGAAGGGATGAGCTATGAGTTGGCCTTTGAATAATTGCCGATAAGAAGAAGGGCTAGTTCTTCTATGGCCTTCTGTTTCTGAGAAACGTCACAAATGCAGCTCTAATGATTATTTCTGCTTGAAAACTTGGGTCATAGTGCTGCAAAGTCCACACTTGCCGAAGCGTAGCAGCGCAGTCGGAGGAGCCAGAAGTCCCGTGCACTTCGAATCGAAGCTTAGGTTTCAGGTCCCGCCACTGCCAACCAACTCTTCCTTCTCTCCGGGTTCGATGAGTTGGTGCCTGCTTTGTCTAGTGAGGATAAAACACTGGCATGTCTCTCGTCCGGCAACGGCAGGCCGTTGACCAAACATGCACTCAGATTATCTAGGGATGATATTCCGTAGAAGTAGAATGTGTGGCGCATCCCACAAAGCGACTGAATAACGCCGTCTTTTATCCTTTTTAGTTCAGCTTTCTATAGCTACCGTAACCCATTCTTGTATTCCGTTTGTTAGAAGCAGAAAATCCCGTTGATCTTTAGGTGACATGCAGGGTGTGAGCTTCTTCTTCCTTTTCTCCTCCTTTTTCTTTTCACTTTTTCTCTTCGCCTTATTCGTGTTTTTCTCCTTCTCCTTCCTCGTTCCCTTCCTATCCCTGTCCTCATACTCCTCGTCATTCTTCTTTCTCTTCTTAATTTTGTGCTTATTTTTCTTCATCTTCCTCTTCTTCGTATTTCGTTCCTTCTGCCCTCCTCGTTGTGGCCAACCTCATCCTCATTCTCACGCTCACTCTCATCCTATGTACTAATGTTTTCCTTCCACGTCCCTCGACTTTTTATTTCTTTTACCCTTTTCTTCTTCCTCCATGTCTTTGCAGTCTCTTCATCTTTCTTCTCCTTTCTCTCCTACTCCTCCCCTCCTTCTTTCTCATCCTTTTTATCTTTGCTCTCCCCCTCCATTTTTCTTCTTCTATCGTCTTTCATTGTTTTCTGCTCATTTTTAGTCTTCTTTCTCTTCTTCATTTTCTCTTCCTTCTCTTATACACATTTGTCCTGACCAACTTGATGCTCATTCTCACCCTTACCTCGCTATCCCCGTCTCCTATTTTCTTCTCTATCGTTCTCTTTTCCTTCCTCGCTATTTTAGCCCTTTCGCCTTCTTGTCTTCCTCTTTTCCTTGTTTCACCTTTTTTCCTTCATCTCTTTGTACCACCTTCTTGTTCTTGTTATTCTTTTCGTTGCTGTTATTCCTCCTCTTGTTCTTCCTTCCTTTTTCTTCTCTTCATTGATTCCTTCCCGCTCTCCATCCTTCTTCATCCACCCTTTTTGTCCTTTTGTTCCTCTCCCATCACCTCCTCCTTCCCTTCCTTATACTGCCGCCCTCGCACTGTTGTTTTTCTACTATCTTTTGACACCTTCCTTGGATCTATCCTAGTGTGGGGGATGGGCGTGGTTCCATCTTTTTGACAACGATGGTAGAAATAAATGTGACCTACCTTTCAAAAATAACAAAATAATTTGGTTTAACTTCATAACACAAAGGTTCATCTGAAGATAGTGGGAGACGAACCTTTTATGTCTTTACTATGTAACTTTATCTTGTTTATCAAGTAAAAATAAAATAGGTAAACCTTTTATATCTTTCTTTATTCCTTTGAGCATCTATATTTTATTGTATTTCAGATTTGAATTACAAGAGGTCCTTTGTTTGCAATTTCTCAGCTGGGAAATACCGCTCAGTTGGTGTTTGTTTCTCTTTTCTAGCTTCCTCCACCCCTCTCTCCAAGATAGACCCCTTCTTCTTCTTCTTCTTCTTCTTCTTCTTCTTCTTTTTTCTTCTTCTTCTTTCTTCTTCAAACTTGGCTGTTGCTATTAGGCTCCACGAGTTCATCCCGTCATGGAGTCTTCAGCTGTAGCGAAGTATTTTCTGAAAGTGTCCTGTCTTCTTTGGGATTCTGCTCTCTGGAGTATGGAACTTTAACAGATGGGTAGGGTCATTGAGTGTGCTTGTGTTGGCTTCTCCAGATACGCCAACACCACCCTCCACGCTGTTACCTCGCTTCGTCTGGGCTGATGCTGTCTTCACCACTGAATCGACGTCCTTGTTCTGCACCTCATCCCGCCGGGTTCGTCCGTGCTCACTCTCTCTTTAGAACAGAGTCAGCTGCCTCTCATTCGCCCTGAGCAACAACCAGCACTCGATACCGTAGGCTAGGGCAGATCTAGCCGCCTTTCTCTCCCAGTTGATAGCCTTGAAGGGGTAGAGGTCTCCTAGCGTAATGGCGCCATCCAAATGGCTCTGCCCCCTTTGTTGACAATACGCTTCTCACTTGCTTCCCAAGACATGTAGATCTACCGTAGCATCGGGATGCTCTGATTGATCTGTGAAATCTCAGAATATTTATTTATTTATTTATTTATACAATCTTCACGTCGAATTGGACACTTTTCAAACCAATTTGGACGCTTTTCACGTCAAATTGGACAATCTTCTAAGCTAGCTTAAGACTTTTGAAACCAAAATGAACTCCTACAAATCGAAATGAGATTTTTTTACATTAGACTAGATGCTCTCCAAAAAATTTGAAATAATTCTGTTCAAGGAACTTTTTAGTATAACCTCTTTGAAGTTTTAGTTCACTTGCCCGTAAGTAAACACGTGGTTTGAAATTTTTAAAAATTCTCTTTTGTTAGTAAAAATAATGGTTTATAGCATGTTGTAAAGAGCAGGAAGTCGGCCATTTTTCAGTGCCAAAACAGAGATTGCGCCATGCACTCGTCCGACACGTCGCGAGTTTTATTCGATTGATAGCAGAATTTTCGTTCGCATGGAGTTTCACACCTGGAAACGATATAACAAAAGCAATTGTAAAGAGCCCACATATCCTCACTATGATGGTTCATGTAAGTGGTTTTTACACTATCAATCAAAATTTGCGATGAACTTTTTGAGTGAATGGCGCGATCTGGTCTTTTAATGCGCTATATGCTTGCTCCTTTACTATGCTTTATGATCAATAATAATTTATCATTTTTCCTAAACATAAATATTTTAAATAATATTATTACACTAATTGGAGCAAGCAAACTAAAAAAAAATTTAAAAAGTTATACCAAATTTTCATTGAATACAAATTATTCTAACAGTAATATTTTAGTGAGTCTGCAGTTTAACCTGTATGAGAGTTGTTTCAATTTGGCAGAGTTCGCTCTGATTGCAAAAGTCTTTCTTCAGCTAGCTTAGAATAATGTCCAATTTGATTTGAAGTGTCCATTTCGACGTCAAAGATGGAAAAAAATGCAAATTATCAAGCCTTGAGGTAACTATTAGCGAAACTTTTATATAGGTTTAACGAGGAGATCAAAGCGTGTTTTTTGCAGAAAACAGATTTTAGAATCGGTCCTTTGAGTGAAAAAAGGAAGTGCTTACACAACTTTTGGCTATAGGATAATGAATTTTAGCTGTGCAACTCCTTGTGGTAGAATGTCCAGCAACGCAGCGTGGTTGGATGGCCGATTGGATAGCAGCTCACTGTATTGTCATGGAAAATAGTTTACCCTCAACTCCGTCGTCGATGTCAAATGAGCTGTATGAAGTGCTCCCCCCCCCCCCCCTCGGGATAGATCCGAGGAGCCATTACTCGTTCGGTTCAACGGCTTAGCATTAAAATGAATATAGTCCTGTGCTAATTGAGTGGTGAAGATTCTTTTACGTGACCCGGTTCCACCCTTCAGACATAGGTTTCAGACCCTCCCGTTGTGAGCAGAAAACGATAATCCACATGGCTTTTTTCGAGCGGTTTTTGTGCGAAAGTACGAAGTCACTGGCTGGACGGAAAACTCGTCGCGCGAACACACGAAGTGCACTGACGTCATTTGTGAAATTTGCTGCGATTTCCGGCATTTAGCCCCGTCATGGCGACGTGAGAATATGGACAAACCTAGTCTCCTGTGGCTGTTCTGCCTGTAATTTTCAAACAGTTGTGCGCACTATGTAGTCCGCTATCTTGCCAATGTTTATCTTCTAGAGTTTTATTACAATAGGTTGTCCGAAAAGTTCTCAGCGCTTCGTGTGGTTCATTTTGAACTACGATAACTTTATAAGATGTGGCCAGAAGGGAGAGCCTCATTCATCCACGTCTTTTTCCATCCGAGGGTGACTTAGCAGTCTCTCGGTTGTCTCCATAAGGTCAGTCGGGTTGCCTTACTCCCCTTTTCGTCTCATTCTTCCACTTGCTCCTGGAGCTTCTGTAACTTGAAATGATCCTTGGGCGGGTAATTTCTCCCAGTCTTTTTGTCTTCTCCAGGCTCTGAAGAAGACGGTTACGCCGGAACGTAAGCCGAATAAAGAAGTATGCCAATCTTGGCTCAACAGCTTCACACGAGATCCTACAGTACGATAACTTTCTCAAATCTTATCGGATTTAGTCGAAATAAGCACCGTTCGAATCAGCACAATTTCCTGTCGACTTATTCCATCAGCGAAAAAATTGGTCGAGATTCGACAATGTCCACAAAAGCTGTTTTGGTTTGGTCCTGGTTGGTGAAGGCTTTATCAGCGAGAATGTTCTAAACGTGTTTGAAAAGGTGGTAGTCGGTTGGTGGGAGGTCTGCAGAATATAGCGGGTAAGGCGGAACTTCAACCCTTAATTCGTTCAATTTTCGAATAGTGATTTGTGAAACGTGTGGGCGGGCGTTATCGTGCCAAAGAATCGGACCTCTTCTGTTGACCAATGCTGGCCGAAGTTGACGCAATTTTCGGTGCATTTCGTCGATTTACCTACAGTAGGACTCTGCTGTGATCGCACGGCCTGGGCCGAAATGTTGTAATGGATCACACCAGCCGCCAACCACCACACAGTGACCATTACCTTCTTTTGGTTGAGGTTCGCCTTTGGAAAATGCCTAGGGGGTCCGTTGGCGTCGAACCACTATCCGGAACGTTTCCTGTTATCATACGGAATCCGCTTTTCATCAGAACTGACGATTCGATCCAAAAATGGGTTAGTTTTGTTGCGTGAACGTAGAGCAGAACAAATCTCGAAACATGGCCATTTTTGCTGCTCACTCAACTCGTGGGGCACTCACTTTTCGAGCTTTTCATCCTTCCCGTGGCGTTTTAAAACATCGGCAACAGCAGCTTTACTGACGTCTATGTAGCTCTTCCGAGTTATTTAGTCTTATAGAGCGAAAAATTCTGTACAGAAAGTAGCACTACTGCGCAATGCAGGTTGAATTTTTACTTAATAATAGGCGAATGAAAAATAGTAACACAAAACGAGAACTTTCCGGACAACTTAATATTAGGTCGTTACCTAAGTTCTGTCGTTTTTTAACCTCTAACTTCAAATGTAAGTATCTCGGCTCAAACATAACTTTATTAGGCGAAATAAGAATCATTACAATCTGCATATCTTTGCCAACGAGACACTATTTTACCTATTCCAGTAGCATAGACTTCTGGAGATCTCGAAGCCATGATTCTTCGAGAACAGATTAGCCCTTCGAGCTTGCCGTTTGCAGGTATCATCAGCGCTCCTTCTACGCAACAAAAACGACCCGTTTCTGGAGCGAATTGTGACCTGTGACAAAAAAATGAATTGCCTACGACAATCGATGACGAAGTGATCAATGGCTGGATATTGACGAAGCACCTAAACACTGTCCAAAGCCGAGTGTGCACCAGAAAAAGGTGATGGTGACCGTTTGGTGGTGTGCCACCGGTGTAATCCACTATAGCGTTCTCAAACCTGGTGAAGCAATCACGACGAAAAGTACTGTCAGAAGCTGGACGAGGTGCAGAGGAAGCTCCAGCAAATCTGTCCAGGGCTCATCTACAGGAGGGGACCGATACTTTTGCGCGACAACGCTAGGCTGCGCGTATCGAGGATCACCAGGCAGAAGCTCCATTCTTTGGGATACGAAACACTCGACCATCCACCGTATTCGCCCGACCTATCGTCTACAGACTACCATTTTTTCGGAACATCCCGACGGCTTCCTTCGCGGAAAATACTTCAGGAACCGACATGATGCAGAATATGCTCTCGAAGAATTCATCGCTTCTAGATCTCCGGAGTTCTACGCTACTGAAATAAATAAACCAGTATCTCGTTGGCAAAGATGTGTAGATTGTAATGGTTCTTATTTATTTATTTATTTATTTATTTATTTATTTATACGTCAAATAGACGTACACAAAACGCCAGAAAACAAGATCGAAACAAGCCATGTAATGAAGAAAAAATGACAACACTAAAACAACGAGAACAACAAATCACCCGGCAGTTGCAACCCTTTGGCAACCAATTTTGAACTAGGGGAACAAGTGGCACAACTTGCAGCTGAGCCGGAAGAAAAGAGCATGCCCCTCTAAATGTGTGAATATGTCGCTTACTCTTGTTCAGGTTCACACCAAGGCTATCTGTCCACATCCGCCAGCTATTATTTATTTAATTAATTAAATTTAAATTTATTTATTTATTTAAGTTTGTAGATTGCTGGTTCAAACTTATTTCGACTAATAAAGTTATGTTTGGGTCAAGATATTTACATTTGAAGTTAGAGATCAAAAAACGACGGAACTTAGGTAGCGACCTAATAGAATGGGCTAGCAACTGAACAGATGATTCTGCTTTCAATATCGGCCTGCCAATGTAGAGCTTTCCATGAACATTTTTGAAGCAACCCGTAAATGCACCAATGATCTGGATCAAAACAAACAAAAGCGACGAACTTTATTGATAGTGCGGACGAGCTGCACTATACAAATGCTCGTTGGGCATCCTTTGTCCAGATATTCACTCTTTGTTTGAAACTTTGAAAAACCGCACTCAAATCATGTGCACGGCTTATCGCCGGCGTTGAATGTTAAGCTCTGCAAAAAGCGCTGTATGTGTTATTAGGTCGACTGATTGTTGGGGCTCTGTCACGTTATCCATGGCGTGCTTCAAAGCAGTGCGCTGTTCGACTACTTGGTCGCCTAATGGTAAGTTCAGATTTTCAGTGGCGCAACTTATCACTCGTTGATTCCTTCAATCTGCTGAAGTCTTGGGCGAAAGTTGGACGAGAATATGTAGTTGTGAAAGACCTCACTACCGCATTGTGGAGACACTGGCCTAGCTCACGGTCCTGTAAAGATAAAGAAGGATAAAGGACGGTGTTGATAAATCCCTTTTGGGATGCGCCACGCACTCAACTTCCACATGATGTCGTGGAGGTAATTTGAATGCGTATTTGGCAATAGCCTACAGTGCCTGTCCATGAATAAATTAATGTTTTATCCCTGCCAAACAGGCATGGCACCAATTCGCCGACCCAAGAGGAAGTTAAGGCTTGGTTGGCCTAGGCAGGCTTGCTATCACAGATCAGTGGCTGTGCAGTATGTAGTTCCAAAGATAGTCAGTTTGCTACTGGTACCCCCAGTCTGGTGACGTGTGTAGCGCAGTCGGAAGAGGTTTGGGCTGCCGCGCGCACCCGATACCAAATTCTTGGTTCGGATATCCCGCTCAATCCAACCAAGGCTTCCATTCCTCCGCGGTCGGTGAATTGGTATAAGATTTGTCTGTGAAGGATAAAGCGCTCATTTGTTCCTCGGCTGGCCAGCGCAAGTCATTGTATGGTCAAATACGCGTTCACATCTCCACGATGTCCTGTAGAAGTAGAATGCGTGGCTCATCCCAAAATAGATTGAGTAACGCCGTCCTCTATCTTTTATCCTTTATCCTTTTCCCCAGTCTCCCTTCCAAGGGGACACTAGTAGACTTATTTCACGGTATCGAAGAACGCAAATATTATTAGAGGTTCATAGAAGAGCAAAGTATAAATAGAGAAGCTAAGCTGTCGTAGCCGAGAAGAGATATCTAAGCAGTTTTATCCGACTCTCATACGCGTCCGAAACCGTGTCAGGAATGAACATATGAACCGTCATCGGGTTCATAATCCTGGGGGAGGAGGGAATTGAGGCAATTTTAATGCGTACTTGGCCAAACAATACTTGCGGTAGCCAGCAGATGGGCAGTTAGTGATTTCTCCTTCCCAGACAAGTCTGGTACCAATTCACCAACCCCGAAGGAAACGATGGTCTAGGAGGTGAATTCCAAACAGGAACCTGAAAGCGAGCACCTAAACGATAGCCGGTGCTTCTTCCGCTATCACGCGCTCAAGTTGGGTGACATCCTACGTGGAAGTTCTGGATTCGAGTGCCATATTCTACTTTACTATTCCTCACGATTACTATTCTGACTTCAGAGAATTTTACAGATAAACTCCAACATCGTACACCGAACATGAACAATTTATTGAGCAGTATCTAGTCGCCTGGGCGCGTGGAGCGCAGTCGGAGGAGGCGCCGGCTGCCGCCTGCACCCGATACCAGGTTCCTGGTTCGGATTTCCCGCCTAGGTCAACCAAGCCTTCCATCCCTCCGGGATCGGTGAACTGGTACCGGACTTGTCTGGGAAGGATAAAACGCTGAGTTGTACATCGGCTGGCCACCGCAAGTCATTGTATGGCCAAATACGCATTCAACACGCCTCAACGACATCTCATGGTTCGGATATCCCGCCCAATCCAACCAAGGCTTCCATTCCTCCGCGCTCGGTGAATTGGTATCAGATTTGTCTGTGAAGGATAAAGCGCTGATTTGTTCCTCGGCTGGCTACCGCAAGTCATTGTATGATCAAATACGCATCCACATCTTTACCACAATATCCCGTGGAAGTAGAATGCGTGGCTCATCCCAAAAGGGATTGAGTAACGCCGGAAAAACAGAATACGCGTAAGTAGAATGCGTGGCACATCCCAAAAAGGACAGGTCGACGTCATCTGCCCTTTATCCATTGAGGAGATTTAGGTTTTTATTTATTTTATTTGTTTATTTTGTTTACCAATAACAACACTCAGGCAAGTGGGAAAAACAGAATACGCGTAAGATTGGCTACGTAATCGAAATATAAATTTTTTAATATCTACTAAGAAAATGAAACAGCAACGAATGGTATGGAGCTTTCTCGGATAGGAGAGGCCAGTTATGTAGGACGAAAATAACGTCATTGAGAAAAATAAATAGAAGTTTTACTGAATTAGCTGAATTTATTTACTGAATGTCGCTGGAACCCTAGAACTACGTCACTCCCAGCACGCAACAGGCAGAGCCATACCGGGGCCGGCCCTGTATTTCAAGGACCTCATTGAACTAGTGCGTACCCTAGGCGATCGCTGGGAGAGGAGGTGTGGAGGCGAGGACGAATCAATAAGAACGTTCGACAATAAATTGAGATTTTAAGGGTTATTTAGGGTTATTTTTAGAGGAATAGTTGAATTCCTCAGAGCTGTACAAAAATGGCTGAACACTGAATATTTATTAATTTTGTTTATTTGTTTAAGGCGTAGGCAAGAGTCTAGCATCGTCACAATACAATACAATATAACGCTGAATCATGTACGAGACATCAACGGCATTAAAATCTCGTTATGAAACCCAATAATCAGAGATTAAGAGACTAATTCATCACAAACAAATAGAAGAAATGAAATGAAACTCCTTCCGCAACTCTTTGAAAGTACCAGTACGCATTTTGTGAAGGCCAGTGACAATGCCGAATGCATGGCTCATCCTATGAGGCTTGATGGATGCAGATTTCGTAGACACTATGCGCTGATTATATGTAACCCGATGTTTCCTAGAGAATTCGAGAATTCCGTAGAACGCAAAAGCGGATCAGATAGACTTCGCACCAACGGCTACTTCCTGCGTCTTTTCCGGTAACGGCGCCTCATCTCTTCAGTCAGCTGATGAAGGTGTTAGTGAGGTGCTGATGAGAGTAATTCGTGGGATTTTCGCGCCGTGCCGATGAGATGACTCGTGGAGGCGGCATGACTCGTTAGACTCATCCGTTTCTCGAGAAGCGCCTCATGTGAGATGAGATGATGGGCGTATGAATTCGCAGAAGTGCACACACTCTTCCTATATAAACGCTGTAGTTCCTTGTCTTATCAATGTCTGCACGCCTATAAGCACTGTTTTAGGACTTCTGTTTCTCTTTGCTTCTTTGAAAACGTCTGTTACTCTATAGTTAAGGACGTCGTTCGTCCTTCACTTATTTATTTATTTATTTATTTATTTATTTATTTAGTTCTTTATCAGATATGAACGTAGTCATGCATTACATAAGTGAGGTCACTTAAACAAATACTAGCTCACATAGATTTGTGTACAGCGAAAATAACGATACTAAACACAGCTCAACCAACATAGCTTCTCACTAACCACTAAGGACTTGAACGAGCTCACAGACATAAAGGATAAGGATAAAGGACGGCGTTACTCAATCCCTTTGGGATGCGCCACGCATTCTACTTCTACGGAATGTCGTGGAGACGATTTATTGATTTATTGATTTATTGACATGTTTGTGCGCTATACAAGAAAAAAGTAAGTAATCGAAGAAAAACATAACATTTAACGAACTTGAGTGTTTCTCGATTCCATGTTTGTCACTGAAGCAAAATTCAATGAATTCAATGATTTGAATGCGTATTTGGCCATACAATGACTTGCGGTGGCCAGCCGATGAACAACTCAGCGCTTTATCCTTCCCAGACAAATCTGGTACCAATTCACCATCCCCGGAGGGATGGAAGGCTTGGTTGGCCTGGGCGGGAAATCCGAACCAGGAACCTGGTATCGGGTGCACGCGACAGTCGGCGCCTCCTCCGACTGCGCTACACGCGCCCACAGCAAAAACGATGCTAAACACATCACAATCAAATAGCTTCTTACGAACCAGTAAGGAATTGAACGAACTCACAGACATATTCATGATTTTCTCATCCTCTCCTAATAGTAAATTCAGTTTTCTAAGATATTCCTAGTCTGAACTGTGTACACCAAAAATAAGATAAAAAGTCATGAGACCTCTCGAAATTCTATTTATACCTTGAATACGAAATTAATTTTAAACATTATGGTCATGTCGACGATCTTTGTTCGACTACGGAGGCAGAGTAATTTAAGCTGTTTCGCCCTGTCTGAACCTCCGGGTTTGTTGTCATAATTGGTTCCAAAGCACCTTAAAAATATTAGGTCGGCTACTAAGTTCGTGGACACTTAAGAATCTTCAACAAAAGTATTTATTAAAAAGAAAAGAAAAAGAAGAAAAGAAGAAAAAGAACCCCTGCCGTATGGAGCCGTTGCGTACTCGATTCAAACGCGTATCTCCGGCCGTCCACTACAGCATCTTCGTTTCTATTACGCTGAGACGCCTTTCAATTTCTTTAGTAACGGGCCAGCACTCAGCTCCGTAAATAGCTACAGGTCGGGTACGACTGCTCTGTAGATCTTCGACTTTAGACGCTCTGGTATCTTCTTGTCGCAGAGCACTCCCGTCAGAGAGCCCCATTTGAAACAAGCTGCATTTTTTCGTGAGTTCACTTCAACGAATGCACTACCATCGGATGTGACTTCTGATCTCAAGCACTTGAAAGCCGAAGTGCGTGGTAGCTCGATGCCGTTCACCTTGAGGGAGACTCATTTTCGTCAGTGGTCTGGTACTCGGCCTTTTTGATGTTAAGCTTGAGCCCAAATCTCCCCAAGCGATCGCACCAAGCTTGCACCTACCTGGAGTTTTCCTGTCATCGCTAATGAGTATTACATCATCAGCTTAAAGCAACGTCCAAAGGACAACCTCCTGAAGATTTCGTGTGATGGCATCGATGACGACAACAAAGAGAGGAGTGGGTAGAGCGCAGAGCCTTGATGTACTCCGACAGAGATGGGAAACTCCATCGAGGTTCCAGCTCCAGTTTGAACTCGACTCTTTGGACAAGAGTACAGCATACGCACCCACCCTATGAGCCTATGAGCTCTTCGGGGACTCCGTGTTCTCGTAAGCCCTAGTTTACACTTGCGCCGCTGCGGGGTGCGGCACGATGATCGGGATAGATATCGACCAGGCGGCGCGAAAAATCGATATCTATGGCGATCGTGGTGCCGCGCCGCGTGGCAGCGCAAGTATAAACTAGTGCTAAGGCATACCATGTCACTTCACGTGGAACGCGATCAAAGGCCTTCTTCAAATCCAGAAAGGCAAGATGCACTGGCTTCTGTTTCTCGTGGTGTTTTTCTATCAGAAGACGAACGGCATGTATGACATCAACTGTGGCATAGTCAGATTCAGCAACGCTACCACTATCCTTTATAAGGCCTATGTTATACCACCGCTAATCCCGTGCGATGTCTAATGACAAGCTCGCATATCGATTCACCGCGCCTCGCGATCGATATGGGAGGTTATCGTTAGGCTTTGCTTGAGCAGTTGTTCGGTACACCGTACTGCCCGCTGCCCACTTCCCGCCATCCCACGCCGCCCTATTTGGACAAGTTTGCTGCACGCGGAGCCCTCGTTAATTAGCGTTACGTCGTCGAAAAACCTAACAGCTGATAGGAGGCGATTGGGAAGCGCATCTCGGGGAACTCTGAATTCATTTTCCAGTCGGTTCGGTTATGGAGGCAGTTGAGGAAAGGAGAACATTGCTCTTTTCTCTGGATTCTTTCAATTTTTGCTGCAATTCTTTAAATATCCGCCTGAACTAGAGACAATGGGTGATTCCGGTCAGGAGTTCTACATTGAAGGCTTATCTGTAATTGTGTGCGAAACCGGCTCACCGTCCTCTCTTTCCAAGGATCAGACAATCCTCTTTGTACTGAAGAACTTTCCGGTGGATAGCCGCGTTGTTGTCATGACATATCTCGCTAAGATGTTGCTGTACTTGTAGGAAAATGCGGGCGATGCCGTAGTATTGAGCAATGTGGCGGGACCTGAAGAAAGCCTTGGCGCTGCTGCTGAAATCTCTTTTTCCCCAAATATGGTGAACAAGATTCTAACTCTTGTCTCAAGAACGAAATCAGTTTAGGATAGGGCTGCAGGGCCAAGGGGAGTGATTAGAAATGCGATGCCTCCATGTGAAGCTACATAGGTACCCGGACATCTTGTCCTCCGCGCGCCCCTCACCCCGCCCCTTTCTGAGGGCGGTGTATCCAACGACTCTCCGCCGGCTTTGCTCGTGGTGAGCGGTGGTGTAACAAAGACCTAATGTATGAAAGAGCTATGGTCTCTCCTCGGTCCGTCTATCCAAGGTGTTGTATTCCGGCGTCACGTGCAGCGTTTGAGCCCAGCCGCATTGTTCCGTGAGCTTCTAACTAGATTCAGAAGAAATGTCAGAAAAACGTTTTCCAACGAGCGTCTAGACTCAGAAGGCGTTTCCCTGACGTCGACCACCGGACAACCAGATTCAGAGTAAAGGATAAAGGATGGCGTTATTCAATCCCCTTTGGGATGCGCCACACATTCTACTACTTCTACGGGATGTCGTGGAAGCGAGTTGAATGCGTCAGAATGTCAGAAGTATCTGGACTCAGAAGTCGTGTGACAGATGCTGTGCGTCTGGTCCTTTATAATGTGAATAGCTGTCGGTTTTGACTATTTTCCAAACGGGGAGAATTGCGCCAGATCTATTACAGGAATTGAACCCAGCCGTACACTGGTGAGTCTCTTCCCGCTAGGCCAGGTGTTTCCGTTTTGTTCAACCATTCATTACCACGAGCGTTCCTCACCTCTACCACCTCTCGGCCCGTTGATCATCGACTTGCTCGAGCGAGCGCCAGCGGCGTCTCCATTCGTCCTTGTCGCGTGCCAGAGTGCGCCAATGGATCCTCCTCGCTCGAGGGACACGAAGAGCGTCATATCGGGTTGTTCAGGGCTGTCACGAAGAAGTTCGACCAACGCGTTGGTGGGCGTCCTGGTGTTCTCTTGACATCCCGCGGAATCCAGACGGCAACGGCTCTCGTGTGGTGGCTCTCTGCGAATCGCATTACGTGGCCGGTCCACCTGATTTTCGACGACTTGGCTCATGCGACAGCGTCTCTGATCTTCGAACGTCGGCGAAGCTCGGAAGTTCCAAGCGTTCCATGAGGATTTGAGACTGCCGTTGACTTCCTCTCTAATCTCAGCCGGTCTGAATGTTGAACTTATTCCAGTGAACGTAACGAATCCCTAGAGCTTCTCCGGTTCTTGTGCCTTCTACAATGCGTCTCCGATTCACGTGCGCATACAAAGTATTTTAGTCAAACCAACGGCCACTACTTCTATATGTGGTGTCGAAAGCGGATAGAGAGATCTCTGCTAATCGTCCGGTCCCGGTCAACATATAGCGTACACCTATATCGTCTTATGACGTCTAATTCGGATCGTGGACGTTATTACGTGACGAATTTCCTCCCCCCACACCGACGCTTAGCAGCGAGCAGCTTGCAGTCTTGCTGGTTTGGTCCCGAGCTCCAGCAGAGGCGATTAGAACATGCGCGGTGAGAGACGACTACGAAGCGTTCGTGCGACTTCGATGTTTGCTCCAGCGAGAAAGCTGGTCTCCTCTGTGTCATCAGAAGCATTCCGTTGGTGTCTGTTTTGACTTCATTTGCTGCAGCATTGGATACGTCGACTCCTAATTCTTCTTGTAGCTCTAGCGTATTTCTTGTGTCCAACTAGCAGAATGTTTCTCCAATGATTCTGACAGAAAAAAATGAGTAGTGACTTATTGCTATGATCGAAAAGTGACAATTCATTTCCCTAGGAGTACGCCAGACATTCTACTTGTTCAGATTCTGGAGACTCTTTGAATTCATAGCCGCCTTACTCGTGTTTTTAGTTCTCCTGATATCACCTATTCGTCATAGAAAGGGGGCCAAAGGTTCAACATAGCGTTCTACTTACAGATGGCCAAAATTCGATAAGCACAGTTCCAGTCGTCAGACCAGCGCTGCTTCGGACGCCCTCTAGGCCGCTTTCCTACCACCTCGAAATTAAGGCCTATCTTGCGGACGCTATCTTCCTTTCCACGCAGAACGTGGCCGTGCCATCGTAAGCGAGATTCGCGCATCTTGGCCGCTATCGGCGCGACACCGAACTTCTGCCGAATGGCATCGTTTCGGATGCGCCATGCGCGTGACTCCGTCCAGCGCGCTCGTCTCCATGACGCTGAGGCGCGTTTCAACCTCCTTGGTCCAGGCCAACACTCAGCACCGTACATCACTACCGGCCGGACGACGGTTCTATACATTTTTGACTTCAAGCGCTCTGGTATCTTCCTATCGCAGAGCACGCCAGTCAACGAGCGCCACTTGGACCGAGCTGCACTCACGCGTGAGTTCACTTCAGTCATCAGATTGCCATCAGATGCTACTGCTGATCCCAAGTACTTAAAAACCGAGGTGCGTGGGAGCTCGATGCCGTTAACCTTGATGGAGCTGGACTCGGTAACGTCCGTCGTTAGATATTCGGCCTTCTTCACGTTCAATCTGAGTCCAAAACGCTACAAGCGATCACACCAAGCTTGCACCTCTCGCTCGAGTTCATCTTTATCTTCGCAAGCGAGCATTACGTCATCAGCATTAAGCAGTGTCCAGGGGACAGGCTTCTGAAGATTTCGTGTAATGGCGTCCACCACGACAACAAAAAGGAGTAGGAAAAGCGCAGAACCCTGTTGCACCCCGACAGAGATGGGGAACTCCATCGAGGTTCCGGCTGCAGCTTGAACTCTATTCTTTGGGCAAGAGTAGAGGATTCGCACCCACTCTATGAGCTCTTCAGGAACTCCATGTCGTGGAAGGGCGTACCATATCACTTCACGCGGTACGCGTGCGACACGCCTTCTACTTTACGAAAGAGCCGGTAAAAACCGATTCGAGGAGGATCTCCATCCCTCACAGGTAACCAGCTCTGGGTATCTTGGTAGCCCTGACAGCAGAGCCGATCTCAAGTCGATTCTGAGTCTGATGGCGAGCACTGGGCCGCGTCTAGCCGTACAGATCTCACATGGCATGCTAGACAAAGGCTAATCCAAACCTCGTATCACTCGCTCATCTTTGTCAACCGACTTCCAACTCGCTTTCCATTACGCCCGCTAATCCGGATGTTCACATAGGAGAGCCCCGTAGACTTGTTGTTGTCGCCGCTGACTCGAGGAAGTAGTATGACTCGATAAGCTCATTCACATAGTGGATAGCGTTCTGTGGGCGGAACTCGCATCAAGACCACCTGCTCGGTCGGCTTCGCATGTGAACGTTGTGGTTGTTGATTGCTTGTGAACTGGAAACAGCTGCGCCTTTCGTTCCTTATAATGAATCTACTCTTTGTGCCATGGACGCGTGTAGCGCAGTCGGAGGAGGTGCCGGCTGTAGCGTGCACCCGTTACCATGTTCCTGGTTCGGATTTCCCTCCCGGTCCAGCCAAGCTTTCGTCCCTCCGGGTCGGTGAATTGGTACCAGACTTGTCCGGGAAGGGTGACGCGCTGACTTGTTCATCGGCTGGCCACCGCAAGTCATTTTATGGTCATTGTACGCATTCAAATGGCCTCCACGACATCCCATTGAAGTAGAATGCGTGGCGCAAAAGGGATTGAGTAACGCCGTCCTTTATCCTTCATTCTTTTTCGCGGTCTTCCCGACGTCTGGGTAAAACTGGGCAGAGAATACTTCTTCTGTTGGCCAAGAGCACATTGCTAAGGATATGAGCTAAAATCAGATGTCCATATTCTTCACCTAAACCATGAAAAAACCTTGCGTTGTCGGAGTTGTCACATAAACTCTACGTAGCAACTGGCATCCATAACCATTTGCACATCATTCTTTTACATAAATACTTCAATTATGCAAGAATCGATTCACCAGTACGTATATCTGTCCGTCCGTCTGCGCTCAACTAATTGCAGCTCTAGGAGCTTAAGGGCAACTAGAAGATATATTACTTTCAACTTTATTCCTACTCACTGTCAATTTCCTCAAAATGGACTCTTAGGGCTCCAGAATGGGATTCGAATAAGCATGGACAAGAAGGGACAAGAATTCTATATTCCGGGCGACTAGCAGCACATTGCTACTGATCAATGCTAAAACGGGAAGTATGCCAGAATCTTAATCTTCCCCTGAGGATGGAATCGGATTAGAAATGATACATATGTACATAATGAACACATCCTCCTCCCCCTCCATCTGCAGTTTTCCGTCACTTGTGGATTAGGAGCGATGCATAGTGGCGGACATTCTCGTCCCCTTCCATCAGCAATTTCCACTCATTTCTCTGTAATCCTACTCATTCTGTTTCCAGACATTTTGAATAAAAAATCAGTCCGTTAATCTGTCCGCGCGTCCGTCCGTCTGCGCTAAATTTATTGCGATTCGAAGGCTTTCTCAACAGCTCAACATAGAGTATGAATGCAAAGAACGGGGCTAATCCATTTTTATGGTACGTGACGCCCGCTAGTTCTACGTAATGTCGTGGAGGCAGTTTGAATGCGTATTTAGCTTATCTGGGCTATTACTTGGGAGGGCCAATCGATGGTTAATCGTCTTCCGGCGATGGAATCGGATCACGAACGATAAATAATGATTGACGTCCTGATCTACCTACGTGACCAGCTTTTCTTTACTTTTCTGCTTCTAGATGGTTTGATGGTACAAATCAGTCCGTTAGTCTGTCCGTCTGTCCATGCGTCCGCGCTAAATTAATTGCTCGATAGCTCTCTCAACAACTATTCGCTGTAGCTCATCTCTGCTCAAGGCGCAAATATGATTGCTGATCTATACACTCCAGCACAAGTGAGCAGTATCGATCGATCAATCGAGATCGATCAATATTATCGACTCCTTAAGCGTTAGGCCTGTTGTCTGCATGTTGTGAATGCGCATAGAGAAAAATAAGACAGGAATTCCAATTCTTCGGCGGCTAGCAGCAGGTTGCATGTGATCTATGTTATAATTAGATCTCTTCGCTTTGAATCTTAATCTTCTTCCGGCGGTGGTATCGGATCGCGAGTGGCGGACATCCTCCTCCACCCCCGTCGGCAGTTTCCCGTCACTTGTCTATAATCCTGCTTATTCGGCTTTTAGATATTTTGAATGCACACAACGCTCCGTCATTCTGTCCATATTTGGCCATCCGATCGCCCCAAATTCACCTGTATCACCTGTCGTCCCGTTGATCATCGACTTGCTCGAGCGGGCGCCAGCAGCGTTTCCATTCGTCCCTGTCGCGTGCCAGAGTGCTCCAATGGATCCTCCTCGCTCGAGGGACACGAAGAGCGTCATATCGGTCGTTCAGGGCTTTCACGAAGAAGTCCGACCAACGCGTTGGTGGGCGTCCTGGTGTTCTCTTGACATCCCGCGGAATCCAGTCGGTGACGGCTCTCGTCCAGCGGGTGTCTGCGAAGCGCATTACGTGGCCGGCCCACCTAATTTTCGACAACTTGGCCCACGCGACAGCGTCTCGCCAAATTAGGATAAAGAATGAAGGACGGCGTTATTCAATCCCTTTTGGGATGCGCCACGCATTCTTCTTCTACGGGATGTCGTGGAGGCGATTTGGATGCGTATTTGGCCATACAATGACTTGCGGTGGCCAGCCGATGAACAAGTCAGCGCTCTATCCTTCCCAGAAAGTCTGGTACCAATTCACCGACCCCGTAGGATGGAAGGCTTGGTTGGCCTGGGCCGGAAATCCGAAACAGGAACCTGGAATCGGGTGCACGCGACAGTCGCGCCTCCTCCGACTGCGCTACACGCGCCCTCGCCAAATTAATTGCCACTATATAGCTCTCACAACAACTCATTCGCTATTATTGATCCTTGGTTAGGGCGTCATGTGAATATGACTGCCGGGGGATAGGCATCAGTACAAGAAATGGTATCGATCGACCAGTCAAAATCGATTACCATTATTGACTTCGTGGGTGTTAGGCAGGATGATGTAGTGACAGACGTTCTGCTCCACTTTCACCAGTAGCTCCACGTCAATCATGCCCATTCCGCTTCTAGACATTTTGAATGTACAAAACAGTCTGTTAGTCTGTCCATGTCTCCGTCCGTTTGCGCTCAGTTAATTGAGGCTTGTTGGTTTTCACAACACAGCTCAGTAGATTTTGTTAATTTATCGGACACACGGGCGGACACACGGACGGACTAACGGACTGTTTTGTGTATTCATAATGTCTAGAAGCGGAATGAGAAGGATTATTAGGCAAGTGATGAGAAACTCCTGACAGAGGGGGAGGAGGACGTCTAGCCTATATGTATCGCTCGTAAGCCGATTCAATTTTCAGAAGAAGATTAAGAATTTGAGCGTAAAGTTCTCTTTTTAGCATAGATCACTACTGACCTGATGCTAGTAACCCAAGAATTCGGAGATAGAGCTGATTGCTTATTGTGTAATGCATAGATAAAAGTAGACAAAAATTCTAATCCGTAGGTGGCTAGCAGCAGGTCGCTACTGATCCATGCTAAAAAGCTGGACCTTAGCTTTCAATCTGAATCTTCTCCTGACGGCAGCGGTTCTTAGTGTCACCATCCTTGCCATACATCTTTGCTCCAGATATCTTGAATAAACAGTAAAGCAGATCTGTAGTCCAATTGTCTGTCCGTCTGTCGATCTGTCCGCGCTAAATTAACTGCAGCTGGGTAGCTCTCTCAAAAACTATTCGCTACCGTTGATCTTTGCTCCAGACGCAAGTATGTTTGTCGATGAATAGCTCCAGCACAAGTGAACAGTATCGATCGACCAATCGATATCGATCAATATTATCGACTCCTTGAGCGTTAGGTAGTATGACTGCTTGTTGTGTGAAGCATAGACAAGAATAGACAAGAATTACAATTCTTAGTAGCAGGTCACTAGTGATCTATGATAAGAGCAAATCCCTTAGCTTGGCTTTGATTCTTAATCTTCTTCTGGCGATGGAATCGGATCACAAGCGAAGCATAGCGACAGAGATCCTCCATCCCCCCCTCCCCTCCGCTCCCGTTGTTTGTCTATAGTCCTGCTCATTCAGCTTCTACACATTTTGAATATAGAAATCAGTCCGTTAGTCCGTCCGTGTGTCCATCCGTCTGCGCTGAATTAATTACGATTCGATGGCTTCCGAAGCCGTAGAGTAGATATTTTGAATTCCACCCCTCATCGACTCAATCTTTTCGAAGTAGACTTTTAGGGCCCCAGCCGGGGATTCAAAAAAGCATAGACAAGAACATCATCCTAGTCGGAGGAGACAGCTAGAAAAGCGAAGCAAATACAGCTATCACTGGTAGAGTTGACAGAGTGGTGTTCTAAAATTAAATAAAAAATAAAAAATATAAAATTTTCACCATTTTCGTCGACACTTTTCAAATCAATTTGAAAACTTGAGAATTCTTCGAAGCTAGCTTTAAGTCTTTTAAAATCAAAGCGAATTCTTCCAAATCGTAATGACCTCTAGGCGGGTTACACTACAGACTCAAATAGATGTTTAGAAAAAATTTTGATTCAAGAAAAATTTGGTATAACATTCTTTAATTTTTTAAAGTTGACCTACCCAGGTAAGCGTAACAATTTCATGAAATGATAATTTTAAAGAAAAGATTGATAAATTAATATTTGCTTTAAAGAACAGCAAGGAGACAAGCATATAGCATTAAAAGGTCCGATCGCGCCATGAACTCAAAAACCTCGTCGAAACTTTTATTTGAATGATAGTGTCAGTGCCACTTACATGAACCACCAAAGTGTGGATATGTGTGCTCTTTACAGATGTTTTTCTTGTATCGTTAACAGGTGTCAAACTCCTTGCAAACAGAAATTCTGCTATCCATCGAATAAGAATCGCAACGTCTTGGACGAGGGCATGACGCAATCTCATCTTTGGCACTATAAAATGTCCGTCTTCTTGCTGTTTAAAGCAAGCCTTCTGTTACTGTTTTCCCTCATTTTTTTAAAATAAAAGTATTCACTTATTAGGTAGATGAATTAAACTTCAAAGAAAGCTATACTAAGATTTTCTTCGAACAAAAAATTACTATAGCCTTTTTGGAGAGTCTCTAGTTTAAAATAGAAGAAGCTCAATTCGTTTTGGAAGAGTTCGCTTTGAATGCTAAAGTTTTAGGCTACCCTAGAAGAGTGTCCAATTCCACGTGAAGATGGTATATATGTACGTACAAAACAGTTCGTTAGTCTGTCCATCTGTCCGTCTGTCCGCGCTAAATTAATTGCAGTTCGATGGCCTTCACAACATCTGAGTAGATGTTGTTAATTACTACTGATTATCTGTGGACTTTCAGGGTGCCGGACCGGGATTTGCGTAATTATAGACATGAATAGGCTGGAGATCCATATAAGGCTAGCAGCGGGTCGCTAGTGATCTATGCCAGAAGCAGCACCATATGCTTTCAATCTAAATCCTCTTCTGACGTTGGAACGGATTACGAACGCTACGTGACGACATGCGACCTCCTCCATCCATGGGATTTGCGTAAGCGTAGACACGAATAGACTGGAGATCCATATAAGGCTAGCAACAGGTCGCTAGTGATCTACGCCAGAAACAGCACCATATACTTTCAATCTAAATCCTCTTCTGACGTTGGAACGGATTACGAACGCTACGTGACGACATACGACCTCCTCCATCTCTATATAACGGTTCTTCGTCGCATGTCACCAAACTTGCCGTAGATTCTTTGCTCTAGTTGTTTTGCTTCCCTTATACAATAAGGCTGACCTGTAGTTTATCAGTCTGTCCGTCTGTCCATGCGTCCATGCGAAATTGCTTGCAGCTCTTTCAACAACTATCCGCTATCACTAATGCGCGAATATGATGGCCGATGGATAGACTTCAGCACAAGTGACCCATAGACAATGAAACTGACCTGTACCTTAGTCTGTCCATGCGTCCGCGCTAAATTAGCTGCTGCTCGATATCGCTCTCTCTCCACAACTATTCGCAATAGATGATCACTGCTCAAGACGCGAATATGACTGCCGATGGAATAAACTTCAGCACAAGTGACCCATGCACAATAAAGCTGTCCTGAAGTCCATTAGTCTGTCCGTCTGTCCATGCGTCCATGCGAAATTGCTTGCAACTCTTTCAACAACTATCCGCTATCACTAATGCGCGAATATGATGGCCGATGGATAGACTTCAGCACAAGTGACCCATGCACAATAAAGCTGTCCTGAAGTCCATTAGTCTGTCCGTCTGACCATGCGTCCGCGCTAAATTAGTTGCTGCTCTATAGCTTTCTCTTTCAACAACTATTCGCAATCGCTGATCACTGCTCAAGACGCGAATATGAGACTGCGGATGGAATTGACTTCAGCACGAGTGCACAGTATCGATCGGCCAATCGAAATCGATGAATATTATCGACTTTTTGGACGTTAAGCCACGGCTGAGTGCTGGTTCTGAATAAGCTTAAAGCAGACGGAAGAATAACTTGAGATATTACAGCACAATCTGTGTGCCTAGCTTTCAGCCCTCCGGCACTCCGCCCTCTAGGTCGAGCGAGACCTTTCAGCTCGAAGCCAGTGTCCGCTGAACGTACTCTGGTGACTGAACTGCACGCTACTGCGGCGGACAACTCGTCCGTTCACCTCTTCCCGTCCCTTGTTTAGTGGCTAGTGCAGTCAGAGCACATTAAAGCCCATTTTGTCCCTACCAGATAGGATCTATCCTAGTCGGGGGGGGGGGGGGGGGGGACAACGTTAAAAAAACGAAGCAAACACGAACAGGACGGCCTCTCCTGACTAGGAAATTTCAGTGAAGTGTGCTCTTGTTGGTTAGCTCAGTGTATTGTCTTTGTCAAATAGTTCGCTTTCAATTTTACCGTCGTTATCAAAAAGAGTGGGTGAAGTGGCCACCACCTCCTCCCAATAGGATAGATCCAGTTTACACTCATTTTGGCGTTTACTTTGCTTGTCTCCTTAATATTTCTGCACTTTACATGATATTATTCTACAGGCTTTAGAAGATTTTGCTATTCAACATAAGCAATTACAAGGCCAATTATTTTTCTACCATTTCCACTTCAGACTGATTATCTTAACACACTGAGAACGATTTTAAAATGTAAAACAATGTCGTTTTCTGAAATTTTCCACAAAACTCGTTTTTTAGCCAAAGATAGTTTCATTGTTTCAGTCACATAATGGCCTCATCCTTTTAGCTCTAGTTTTTAGGCTTATCTTATGTGAGCCAGAGATTGCGCCATGTACTCAACCATTACATCGCAATGTTTATTGAATTGAAATTTTTATCTTATTTATGGAGTAAATGCTCTCTATGTAGAAGCAATTCAAATCAGTTTCTTTAAGCCTCAAGTGGCTGGTATCGAGGTTGTGAGCTGTCATCACGATGTTTTGTTGCGATCAAAACTTCTAGCACCAGGCGGGACTCGAACCCGCACCTCCGCCTGACCGGGCGGGAATGCTCTCCTCCATTACACCACCGGCGCCGTTTGATTGAACGCAACATCACGCTATCCCGGATAGGAGTGAGTGCTGATCGGTCCCACGAGGTTTGGATGTTGCGTTCGATCAAACGGCGCCGGTGGTGTAATGGCGTAGAGCATTCCCGCCCGGTTAAAGGAGGTGCGGGTTCGAGTCCCGCATGGCGCTAGAAGTTTTCATCGCAACAAAACATCGTTATGACAGCTCTCTATATAGATTCTCGCGTGTAAGAATATACTGATTTTTTGTTAGTGTTTCTGCTGATTCACGGGTATGTAAGGTAGATTTCGAGTCAAGTAGATTTCGCGAGGCACTGTACGAATACATGATGGCACAGAACCTTAATGTGGATCATCACAAATTTTTTGACAGCATAGGAGTTTGCCGACAATTCTGTAGTGATAGTCAATTTGGGACTCACTAAGTAGAATATTTTTAGAGCTAGCATGCTGTGGATTTTTATTGTTATATTCATATTAATTCGCTGCATATAAAATGGCCGATTTTGACTGAAAACTTTGACAGATCATACCTGTGCTTGGAAGCAATTTTGTTAATCGAAATAAGCACCACTACAATTAGTACACGTTTCCCAACGCGACAATAGCTTAGACATTCCGCCTTTGTGAAAATCAGAACTACGAGAATTAATAAAATACAAAGAGCCATTTTCGACATCATCTTGGTTGCTGAATTTTTTGTCCTTCACATGACGACCTAAATGCTTGAAATAAAATGATAAACAGAAGCGAACGGATCTGTTGAATATGCTGGATGCGGCAGAGTTTCCTATCCCAATTCATCCAGTTTCTGGACAACAATTTTTGAAGAGTGCGGACGCGCATTGCTGTGCGGTAGGATTGGGCCTCTTCGATTGACCAAAGTCGGCTGTTTTCAATCAACTTCTCGTGCATCACTTCAACTTCAACACAGCACTTCTCCGCTGTGATAGTCTCTCCAGCCTTCAAGAACTTCTAATTGATTATACCAGCCATTGTCCGCCATACGGTCACCGTGGTATTCTTTGAATGGAGACTTCGTTCGACATCACCTTCGGACTCTCATTCTCTATGAATGGTAAGAATACGAGGAATTTGCGCTTTCAGACGAGAAATTGAAGTAGCAAAATCGACCATTTCATATGCAACGACGTAATATTCTTCACCACTGGGGGGAGGGGGATGCGGAAACGCGCCAGCCAATCACAACCAATCAGAATGCCTACCGATCACTTTTCCTCTGGGTGGCATGCCGTTCAATTCGACCAATCTGATGAGTCGTCACGTAGGCCACATAAACGACTAGTGCCCTAGTGCCTGACTTTTTCTACAACATGCCTGGACTGTTTAAAAGGTCCACTTTGCGAGTTGAAAGAAAGTCCTCATTGACTTGAGAACCGTTGGAGGCTTAAGGACTTGTCGAATGAGGAGTTGTTCAGTTGGTAGAACACGCTGTTTACACAGCATCCGTTGCATTGTCCTTAATTCGATTTCAGGCTTCTTCTATCAATTTCTTCATTTGGAATCACTTCTTTTACTTCTCAGAAATAAACAACTAGCTTTCCACCAGTGTCTTGTTCGAACTGTTTAAGTATACATATCCCGCAGCACAGTGTGCCGTGTGCATGGCGCATCCCAAGTGGATCACGTTACATCCTTAATTGCTTTACTTTATTACAAAACCAATAAATGTTTCAATTTCATGCATCGCTTCAGATGCCTTATGTTCTTCTCTTTTTTTGAAAAATATTGTGTAAACCAGTTTATCTGCGTTGATATTCGGCTATACAACTGTTTAGAAGGTGATGGGCAGTTTCGGTTGCTTCCTGGTATGCGCCACACTTTCTACTTCTATGTAATGGTGAAGAAGCGGTTTTAAAAGGGACCGTCGTAGCGCAGTCGTTGGAGGATTTGGCTATCGCATGCACTCGATTTCAGATCCTCGGTTCGGATTTTCGGATCAACCCTAGTCGGAGGATGGGCGCGTATGGCGCAGTCGAAGGAGGCTCCGACTGTCGCCTGCACCCGGTACCAGGTTCCTGGTTCGGATTTCCCGCCCTGGCCAACCAAGCCTTCCATCCCTCCGGGGTAGGTGAATTGGTACCGGACTTGTCTGGAAAGGATAGAGCGCTGACTTGTTCATCGGCTGGCCACCGCAAGTCATTGTATGGCCAAATACGCATTCAAATCGCTTCCACGACATCCCTTAGAGATAGAAAGCGTGGCGCATCCCAAAAGGGATTGAGGAACGCCGTCCTTTATCCTTTATCCTAATCGTAGAGGGCATCGTTAGAAAAGCGAAACAAGTGTAATCAATATGTGTTCTGCCAGCTAGGAAATTGCAAAGAAAGGCCCTCTCGAATGTCAGTTCACGGTATTCTCTTTGTAAACTGGTTTGCCTTCAGTTTTACCCACGTTGTCAAAAATACAGAGTGGAGTGCGCCTCCCCCCCCCCACCAGGATAGATCCTAGGATAGGTATCTCCCAAGAATCTCCAAGTTCAAGAGAGAATTCCATCCCTCCGGGACCGCTGAATTAGTACCAGACTTGTCTGGTACCAATTCAGCTGAATTGGTACCAGACTTGTCTGGGATTTATAAAACACTGATTTCTCCATCGGCTGGTCACCGTAAGTCATTGTTTACGCACTCAAACCGCCTCCACGACATTCTGTAGAAGCCGAACGAGTGGCGCGTCCCGCAAAGGCTCGATTAACGCTGTCCTTTTCCTTCGTTTAGACCTAGTAGAAGACTCTGACCCCGGTAAACTAGTGGCGAAAGTATTGCAGTTTCACCGAGCTCAGGCTCCTGGCTGTCTTCAGAATTGGAAGGGATGTCATCCACAACTGTATGACGTAGAAGATCTTAGAATAAGCAGCTGATCTTATCAAGAAGCCATAAAGACGTCTTCATCTCAGTTCAATTCCGCCTTCTGATGCGTTGATTGCTGCGTACTACGTCTTAGCCTATGTTTAGATCCGTCATTGAATACGTAGTCACTCAGTCGGCGCTCACTTATGATTCGTTTTCAGCCAAGCTGTCTGCTCCAGAAGATTCGGCGCGGGCTGCTTCACGGCCGCGGAATCGCTCATTAAAGGTGGGTGGAATGTGTGAATAGTCTGTGATCGGATACCGATCGATATATCTTATCTTTATCGCTAGCTTTATCGAGATTGAACTCGTTTAGTTTGGACGAAATGTTCCTTATCGCTGGAATAAGTAGTGCTCGAAGATTCCTTAAGCTTACGGTAGCCGTTGAGTTCGTTTATATTTTTTTAAGCCTGCTTTAAACGCTCCATTTCTATCCGCTGTTGTTGTGGCAGTTTAGAGTGAAAATCAGGGATGTGCGGATTTTTTTTTCTCGAGAAAACGGAAGAACTCAAAGGTGTGCGGAAACCTGAAGACGAAACACGGAAACGGAAATTACTCAAAACTCATTATTTCATTTAATTTCTCATAAATAGATATCCACATTGGTAGCAATAACTAAGTTGTCATTGACGAATTTAGGAAGCGGGCAAGGCAGCGTGCCTTCCAGCAACATACTAGGGTGTCCAGAAGGCATCTGCAGAAATACGACAATTTTTTATCAACATTTTATTAATCAAGCAAATATTTTTCATCAACATCCCTCCGCCAACGTTCCACAAGACTTAGAATTCCTGCGGAGTAGAAATCCGGCGACTTGGAGGCGGAAAAAGCTCGAAGGTCATTTTCGAGGTGGTCACGATCTTCATAACGCTTCCCTTCCAGATGATGCTGAAGTGATCGAACAAGGTGGTAGTCACTTGGAGACAGATATGGGCTGTACAGTGGGAGCGGCAGAACTTCCATCCGAGTTCCAGAATTCTCTGAGAAGTCGTCTTCGCGATGTGTGGGCCGCGTTATCGTGCAGCAAGCGAACTTTGTCGAGCCTGGGCTGTTCCTTGCGCATCTTGTCGGCCAGCCTCTGCAGTTGCAGTAGCGTAGAGCTCGGCAGTGACCGTCGTGCTGTCGGGCAATAACTCGAAATGGCAGATCCCATAAACTCCCCCTCCAGACGCTCAGCGTGGCTTCCTTATCTCTACCCCTTATACCCCACATACCCATGGATTTAATTGTTGATGAATCCGGCCCTAGATCCACTGGCCCTAACCTCGAGGTGTCCGAAAAGGGCCGCGAGGGAGACAAAAGCAGCGCTGGCTTGATACGCTGCATCAGGACTTGAAGATGGCTAGGTGCACCCTGATCAGGCATTTGATCTGGAAATATGGCGCCAGTACTCCAGGAAGGCGGACCCCGCAGCAAAGCTGGACCAAGAAGAAGAAGAAGAAGTGCCATTCTAGATCCACCAATTTCAATGCGAAATTTTTGAGGAACATACACAAGGCGCGATCGGAGCGAGTCGACGAGCTCCGATGCCAACGAGCCCTTGATAGCCATTAGAACTAACCACTTGCTCCGCTGGCAATATGCCAGCTCCTGCTGGAGTACCACGCAAACTTGCACATCAATCCGTGCCGAGACTGCTTTCGTCGCTGAGGGGGACATCGGAGATGGGTTGTGCGCTCTTCGAGTGCACAACTCGGCTAGGAAAGGGACTCCGGGGTGTGGGCCATCCAGGCGGCTCGTGCCAAGAATGCTTTCGTCGCTGAGGGGGACATCGGAGATGGGTTGTGCGCTCTTCGAGCGCACAACTCGGCTAGGAAGGGACTCCAGGATGTAGTGCGTCCAAGGTGCTCGTGCAGGAACTGCTCCCGTCTCCCAGTGCTCTCCTGTAGCGGCGGTGGAAGAGCCGCGATCCGCCACCGACCGCTCAACGACCCTCCTCCATATCGACTGACCACGGTGTCGGTGGATATCGAAAATGGCCACGTCGATATGACGCGACATCAGGAGAATCTGATTAGATCTAAGTAAGACCCGAGCCCTTCCACCCTCCGGGTTTAGGGGATAGGTAAAGGTGTTCTCTAGGTTGAGTTAAACCCTGAGCTATCAGACGATTCAGCAACATACTGATCAATCATGACTATGGCTTCGCTGATGTACACTGAAGAAGTGGCATGCACGGCGTATACCTAAGCGATTCAATTACATCGAACTTATACGTTTTGGTGGCTTAGGTAGTGCCGATGATGCACCACATAGTTATCCGCTCTAAGGAAAGGATTTGGGGTAGATTAAGGCTTACACATAAAGGTTAATGATCAATGATGGCGTTGATATATTCCCTCGGGGAGCCGTCACGCATTCTACTTCTACGGGATATCGTGGAGAAAATTTGAATGCGTATTTGGTCCATTCGGTGAATTACGGTTGCCAGCCGAAGCGCGAGTCAGTGATTTATCGTTCTCAGTCAAATCTGGAACCAATTCACCGTCCCCTAAGGGATGGAAGGCTTGGTTACCCTGCGCGGATAACTCGAACCAGGAACCTGGAATCGGGTTAAGATGAAAGCTAGCGCCTTTTCCGACTGCGCTACCACGCGTCTGAGACTTGTATTTTCCATTGGTCCACAGGACTGCTAGTTTACTTTAGTTCTGGTCCACTAACGGAGCGAAATCATAGTGCGTAGGTAGCGCTAAGGGAAGGAGACCATGCGCACCGGCAGTCACGTGCACCTCGAGTCGAAGATGGTGGTTCGAGTCCCTATTAGGCCAACAAAGCCGTCTATCTGTCCAGGGTCGGTGCGCTGATATCAGACGTGCTTGGGAAGGGCACATAGCTGATTAATCCATCGGCTTGTCACTGCAAGTCATTGTATAGGCCAAATAGCATTGAAATCGCCTCCAGATCGCCTATCCCAAAGAGCTAGAATGCGTGGCGCATCCCACCAAAAAATCGGTTGACGTTGACGTCCATTCTTTATCCTGCAAGATTGCATGCAGTCATTCAGATGCGTAGATATCGTAACTCTGCCCTAATCTATCGCTTTAGAATGAGCCATGCATCCGTCTTCTACCATTCGACAATGAAGAGGTATTTAGGATAGGCATTCAACTTCTAGTTTGACCGTCGGATACCACTCGATAGAAAGACCGGGGATTCATACCAGCTAGACTTATGGCGCATCCCACACCAAGGAATTTGTTGACGTTGACTTCCATTCTGCAGTGCGTGGCGCATTCCGAGAAATCGATTCCTTCCCTACATTTACTTCCATCCCTCACGTATCCTTAGTTCTTAGCATTCCGCTTCTACGTGTTGTGTGCAGCGAAAGATGGAGTCCTATGGTGCAGGAATTCCTCCTCCTCGAGGTGGAGGGCTGGCGTCTCGTCAGCTTTTCACCTAGTTCTGAGTAGCTCTTCTGTCTGTGCGTGATTTTTGCTGACGTTTCGGTGGCCTGACATTCCTCAGAGCTTCGCAACACGAAAGGGCAGTGTAACAGCTGCTCGAACGTTAAACTTTCTGCTGGAAGTCTCATCAATCACCGTATCCTTCGGGTTTTTCCTCTGCGGGTTGACTATCCTGAGATCGAGCTGTTTGGTGAGCAGTCCACGGTAAATCGGTTTGTTCTAGGGACAAACGTTTGAACCTTGAGTCAGAAGGGCTGTTGGATCTTGCTGGAAACTCAATCTACGACCTGCCGAGTGTAATGCTCTTCAAATGTGCTATTCAAGGGAGATGATCGTGAAAAGCTTCAAAGTGAAACAAAAGTGGATCCTTTTTCAGGTATTGATATACCCTTCAGCTGGTTACCCTGGGTAAGCTTAGGTTGAAAATTAGTCTAGCGTAAAACTGACTACGACCACCACGTTCTACCTCCCCCCTTCCCCCCCCCCCCCCCGTAGCCAGTCCCGGTTTCGGTTGACTGTCTGTTGCTGCCTAGCTATAGGTTAAGAATCAGAGAGTTAAGAAAGAAGCCAGCCGAACCCGTACAACGTGCACGTCGCCAGTGGTTTTTCGACCGCTTCTTTCGCATCCCGCTCCGCGGCGGGTTACGGTGGTTGCGGTGATTGGACGAGGCCTGACGTATGTTGATGAGCCGGCGGCAAGAAGCGGACGTTGAGGTATCGGGTTCCCGAGGAATGCGATGGGGGCTTGCGCTGAAATTTTCGTTCCCTAACCCATCTACCTGCATCAGCATCTCCTCAGGGTGAGTAGACTCGTAGAGAATGAGAAAAGTGAACCAGTGCAACCTCCCTTCAAGCGTTTACAGGTAGGATGACGGCCTCGCAAGTTTGACTTACAGCAGCAGACTAATGGCTTTACGCGCTGTCCTGCAGGTTCCTTCTGATAGACGTCAGATTCACAGTTCCGCCCCTAATTTGTCTGGAGTACACCTTGCCATGGTGCTTGGCTCGTGTTAGCTTGCGAAATGGGCTCATTGACACACGCGTAATGCCGAAAATCGTATTTTCAATGCATATTCGCTATAGCATCGTCAGTCACGCAGTTCACACTGAGATCTGTGCAAATTTGGCTTTCAGTGATGTATACAGTTAGGTCCAATTACGCTTATCATTAACCTCAAACTTGGGTAATTAAATCAGATTAAGCCTGGTTTATACTTGCTCCGCCAAGCGGCGCGGCGCAACGGTCGCCTTTTAGATATCGATTTTTGGCGCCGCCCGGTCGATATCTATTCCGACTATGATGCCGCGCCGCGCAGCCGCGCAACTATAAACGAAGGCAAATGTCATCTGCACAAGGCGAGCAAAGCGAGAGCGCAAAAAAATGTGAAGAATAGTCGGTGACTATGGTAACCGCCATTTTATAGGCGGCATCCGTGCGAAACAATCCTACAATGAAGTCGCTGTCAGATCAGTAGTGATTGGTCTCTATGAATGAACCGTAGCATATTAGCACCTTAGCAGATTTCAGATCCGAATTGGTCTTGTTGAGTTGGTAGTAGACTTTTTTATCAACTTCGTTTGCGTTACATCATGTTTCCGCTAGTTCATCTTCGTCAGAACCTGAAGAAGTCAAAAATCGTCTTTAAGAGCTGTTTCCCACCGAGCTTCATTTCATCCTACAGAACACTATCCTTAAGAGGAATTAGATAAAGCACCGATGCACAGTTGAGCGGCTGTCGCCGACAACAGCGTGGCCGAAGTATAACATAGATCTTAAGCCCCGTTTATTCTTTCGACGCTGAGCGACGCGATGACATTTATAGTGGCCAAATTGATCGACCGCCTCACTCGATCAATGTGGCCACCATACGTGGCGTCGCGTCGCTCGGCAGGGGCAGGGAACAGCCGCGTACGCGGCTTCTACTGCCGCGTGCTAGAGTTTACGCGGCACTCCTCCCTCTCGCTCAATCGCCAACGCGGCAATGCCGCAATAATGCCTTGAAGGATTACTGCCGCTGCCTCGTTTGCGGCACCGCGTCTGCCGCGTAAGCGACACATCAGCGGCAGCCCGGGCTGAGGTAGTTTTGCCTCGCGCGGCGATTCTGCGTCTCTGCCCTATGCTTAAAGATAGGGCTGCCGCGTTGCCGCAAAAGTGTGCGTTGGGCTTTAGCCCTGATTTATAGCTCGCCGCTGCGCGGCGCGGCACCATAATCGGAATAGATATCGACCAGGCGGTGCGAAAAATCGATCTATGGCGACCATCACGCCGCGCCGCCTGGCGGTGCAAGTGTAAACCAGGCCTTAGACCAGAGCCTACTTCTATTGCCGCGATGCCAGTTCATGACCGTTCCACCGCGTGCACTCGAATAGTTAGAAGAAACTCCGCCGCGGTCGCCGCAACTGTGACGGCCAACATGCGCGTGGATTCTCGCGCCCATCGCGTCATGGCATACTTTTTCGCGCCGCGCACGGTGTTCAGTATTGGTCCTGAGCGGATCGCCGTCGCGCTCCCTTGCGGAGCGATAAGCGATGCGACGAACACTGAGAATTCCACATTCCTTCGCGTTGCTCTGCAAAACTCCTTCCATCGCGGCAACAGGAATTATGCACGAGGCCTTAGGGCCCGTTTATACTTCGACGCCGAGCGACGCGACGCTACGTGTTGTGGCCACATTAATGGAGCCGACGCGATCGATCAATTTGGCCACTATACGTGCCATCGCGTCGCTCGGCGTCAGAAGTATGTATAAACGGGGCCTTAGGGGTTTCGAACTCCTGCCGCGACGCAATTCCTCATATTTGAGGCGCAGCGCAATTGCCTCAGAAAGCCGATCACCCGCTGGTCATCGTGCCTGGTCACGCCTGCTTAATCAGTACCGGGTTTCGCTGAGTACGGTACCCCAAAATTCCGTCAGATAAAGTGTTTTGCAGTCGCGAAGCATGAATGCTATGCGACTCCGCCACGAGGTGCGAAAAGCCGATCCCTCGCTCGCGTTTAAGCTCGTGGCCGTCAAGCTGACATGTGCTACAAAACGTACAAAGTGTTCCGAAATAAGTTCCGTACCCCCTAAGATAAACGTGCCTTGAAGCAGCGAAGACTCAATGCCAATCACTTAAAACATTCGACGTGTACTGGAATTTATCGTCTATAGCGATTCCATAAACAACATTTGTAAACATGAGATCTGTGATCAGCATAAGGCCTGTCTTGAACATAGGAAAGATCAGCGAAGATGAAGGGATGAAGCAGCTCTGCTAGTGAAGCTTAATCAACAAAAGAACCTCAGCACTAGCGTTGTTTGCGCTCGGTTGATAGAAAAGTGCATATTCCTTCAGTCTGTACGAGTCTTCTGATTTTTCTGAAAACGTGACGCAAACTGATTTATATTCGTAGGCAAACTTCCGTCAATTTCCCTTATGTCCTACACACAGTTCATAAGAGTCCAAGAGTCCACTTCAAAGACATTTTTACCCGTTTGACGTCGTAACTGAATTCATCCATCAGGCTGAATATTTTACCTCAATGTGTCTAAGCCTTCGCTGCATTTCAATCTTTTACCGCTCATTGGACAACGAGGTCGAGAAAGGAAAGTTTCTGCCAGAAATTCAGAGCACATTTTCTGCCTAAAACTGCGCTGGTGCGCTAGGCTCGACGGGGGGGGGGGGTCATGTTGTGAAGTGGCTGTGACGCATGAGTAGAAGTCGGTCGGACCTGCCATAGCTGGATTGGGTGCCTGTCTCTTTCTACGATGTTTTGTGCTGTCTTGAAGGGCAACGTTCTTCTCTTACTATGAGACAAGGCTGAGATGGCAGTTGGAGACGTATTTCTAGTAATGTCCACTTTGGTGTCTATATCCCGTATCTCACCGCACGAGCAGCGCACAAGGTCGGCATTCCAGAGTCGCTCATAGTGAGAGAAGAACGCTTGCAGCCGCAGCCGCTCAGTGAGCTGATGATCGGTGACAATTAAGGCCCTGTTTATACTTCCGACACCGAGCGACGCGACGGCATGTAACGTGGCCAAATTGGTCGATCGCGCCGCTCATTCAATGTGACCACCATAACATGCACACTTTGAAGAGGGCAGCGGGCAGTGGAATGTGAGCGGAGCAGGTCTCCCTGCGCCGCGGCCGCACGCAGCGCCAGTGCGGAATGCCCGTGTTACTTCTGAGGCCGGATTCATCAAAAACTAAACCCGTGGGTATGCGGTGTATAAGGTGTAGAGATAAGATTAGAGTCAGGTAGAGATAAGGCAAGAGTCAGAGACGCAGGCTTCATCATGGGTATCTCTACCCCCCTATACCGCTGGTCAGTCGTTGATGAATACGGACCCTGGCTGCCACTGCCGCTGCAGCTTGTCGGCAGCACTGCGGCACCGGAACTGTGCACACCCCCTGACGGCGGCCTCCGGATTCGAAGCCGCAGTCTGGCTCCGCCCCTCCGCGCTATGCTTCAGCGTGGTTGCCGCACTGCCGCTGCGGAGTGTGCATGCGGCTATACGTGGCGTCGCGTCGCTCGGCGTCGGAAGTATAAACGGGCTCAACGGTGCAGTGCAGGCGCTTCCTTTTATGTGCGAACCCGCGTCGATCGATGGCCTGCGCGAGCAGACTGATCGAAGGGGTCCGTCTTCTAGATCTCGCTGAAGCGCTAGTTCGCGATCTGTCAAGAAAGGAGCGTTCGTGAGAATACATTTAGCATGAGATTCCTGACCAAACCATGTTAAATTCAGGAAATCATCGTACACCTGTTGAGAATTTGTTATAAGATGTCAGAATAAAACTATTATTCTGCTTCCACCGGAACCAGGCAGGATGGTGCGCATCCCGAAGAGAAGATGACCTTATGCAGTTTCCATTTCCTCACGTCTTAGAACCCCGGCATTGTTGTGAAATTGTTTTCAAGCTCGTCTGTACTACGAGATTGTTAGGTGGGATGTTCATTTTCCTAACGTTTAGATCGTCTCGTTGTCATTAGCGGCCTACAAACGCTTCGAGATTTTATATTTGCAACTTATCCGACCAAGCGCCTCAACCACTCTAGCACTTCTGGGTTAAAGCGAGAAACACGGCGAGAAAAGTCGAATGTTGAACATAAACTCACACGAAGTTGCATCGTCCAGTAGCAGCGAATGCGCTACTACTTACAACGGACGGTTCACAACTCAATGTGAGCTTTTGCGATGCTATTTTGACAGGATGTAGGGCCGTGTGAGCAGAGTCCAGAATTGCAGTCAGTCTTGTTTTGAAGACCTAAAAAGGTGTGTGAAAATGTGTGGGCAACACTCATCAACCGCTTCAACACCTCAAGAGATTTGGCTCGATGGCGCAGTTGGTAGGAGTGCCGCCTCGTAGGAGCTCACCGGCAAGATTTTCAGTTCGAGTCCGGATACTGCCAATAATTTTGCACCTATTAGTTTGTTGTTGTTACGCTTTCTCGTGATCACAGGAGTCAATTTAAGACCATCAATCAACAAACCAAAGCTGTCTATTTGCGTCTTCATATGTGCTAGTTTTTCAACGATGCGTGTCTGCATATCATTTCTCTGGAAATAAAAGATCTTATTATTCTTCCTTTTTAGTCAACAGCTATGGTACAAAGCTATGAAACAGTTAAAACACAAGGGCGTGTCATCAGCAGCATCTACCAAAAGACGGTGAGGAACAATCTCCTCCCTGGCTATGAATGACCACTTTTCCGTTGAACGCGTAATCCGTGGGTGCAGAGAAGAGTCCGGGGTGAACATCAACATAACCAACTGTCGCTCACGAAAAAAAACTAGCACATATGAAGGCGCAACTAACCTTGGTTTGTTGTAAGCATTGATGGTCTAGAACTGACTCCTGTGATCATGAGAATTATTAGTTGAATTTTCCTGTGAATTTCGAAAAATCCGCGTAAATTTAATTTCAATGCGATTTAACGAAAAAGGCCTTCGCTAAAACTCCAATGAAGAAATTTAGCGAAAATGCTGGTAAATTCGTTAAATCGGTAAATCAATAGTCGTTAAATGCTCAACACTGCCCCGTACTTCTACTAGTACACTGCGCTCCGATGCCAAAAATGCGCTCCGATGCTCTCCTTTCGAGACGCCGCCGACGCCGCCACGGAATCTGTCGACGTCTGGTGCGGCGTCGGTGACATGTCGCAGCGTCGGCGACGCGTCGCCGAAGTATAACATAGGCCTTAGCAACGCTTTTGGCACGGACTGTCCTTGCGAACGAACGGTGAGGCTCTGCTTCGAAAAATTCGCTTCTGGCGCCTTTGATCTCGATGAAAAACCGGGTCGCGGGCCGGATCGTCGCTTGACGATGAAGTTTTGAGGAGAGCCGTCGAAGCAAATCCGGAGACGAATATAGGCTCGTTAGCCGAGGGCCTTGTCGTACATCATAGTACGATAGTAGGACATTTGGCGAGAATAGGCAAGGTGAAGAAGACTTCGAAGTGGGTGCCTCATGAGCTGACCGATGAGCAGCGTCTGGCACGTACTGACACTTGCTCCAACCTGCTGGTTCGCATTAAAACCCGAAACTCGAACCGTTTTTAGGCATCTGAATACGACAAATCGGTCGAAACTCAGGCCAATAAACATTCCACCTAACAACTTCGTAACACAGACGAGCTGGAAAACAGCTCCGTAACCTTAACATTTTCATGGAATGGTTTTCTGCTCTTCTTCCATACCTTGGTCATGTGAAGCAAGGCATTGACTTCAGCTTGAATGGCACCCTACGAAGCATATTTTTCAGAAGTCCGCGGCGGTACAAGATGACGAGCCGTCTTTGCTGGAAATGGGACGGCGAGCCGCCTCGTTTGATACTAGCCAAGCGTCATCAACCGTTAAGGCGTCGCCATGTAGGTTCTTACTTTATTCTTCTCACTTCAATGCGTAAAAATATGACAGTGCTTTCCGCTCCTAGAACTTACCATACTCTCATCTGACTCCGGTACTAAACGCACGAAATTTCCCACGCTTCCCCTGCCTAACAGCACTTCTGCGGTAAACCGCCATCTGGACTGCTCCACCAGGACGAGCTGTCGTCCTCGTGGTGACAGATCATGTCAGATGGTGTTGGCTGCGATTGCCTCGGTGAAGTTAACCCAGTGTTTCGCTTGTCGCCTTTTCAGCCCTCCGGCCCGCCTCGTTCGACTCTCGGATGTCGGCGTTCTCGCCGGTGGACGTGCCGCGACTGCTCGTCCACTCACCCGCCTCGCCGCTGGCCATGGAGCCTCCGCCCCACGCCACCGACAGCCGGCTGCTCACTGTGCCCTCGCCGGACTACCGGAAGATATCTTGTGAGTGCTAACGCCCCTGAACGGGACTTAACCGTAGCCCACTAACTCTAGGTGCTTGAGCCTCGAACTCATGTTCTGTACTAATCTCGTAGAAAACTTGATGCTAGTTTGCATGAAGACGTGCTATTCTGGAGCTGGAAGAGAGCAGTTGTTATCGTATTAGGTTTAGTTCAGGATTTCAGTAAAAATGCTTCTGGAGTTGGTTCCGTGGCTTACCCTCCTTCTCCTAATCCTCCAGAATGAGTGGATCTCGCGATTGCATGGTCCGCTATCCTGTACATTCATCACCATGTCTTCTTATAAGGAGTGCTTCCTAACATATCTCCCAAATGACGTCCTACCACCTTCCCTCGGCACCAGAACCGAAAGGGGAAGCTCGGTGGTTAGCTATCCGCACCACAAGGAACAATGAAGGAAAATCCTCATTCATTAATCGGACAGTCTCAATTTGACGAGCTCGGCAAAAAAAAAAATTACACTATGCCTATCAAGCTCAACGCTTTCAAGGGCTTACTTTATCTTCCATCAAATTTATGTAGTGTGCAACGACAAACGCCCAAGTCTCGCGTACATGTCGCGAAGACGGGCAGCATTGCGGGAAAGGAACGTCGCGTCCAATCAGACCGCACTGAATGGGCGTGCCATTCAGGGAGGGCGTGTACAGTCGGTATCCTGATCGGCTGGCACGTGTTCAGTCTGTGCTCTGCTTTGTTGTTATTGGCTGGCGCGCTCCCACCTACCAATGCGGCTCACCTTTGCAACATATACCAATTGGACACTTTTCGGATCAAATTGGACACTCTTTTAAGCTAGCTTTATGCTTTTTAAATCAAAGCGAACTCTTACAAATCGAAATGACCTTCAGGCAGGTCAAACTACAAACTCAATAAGATGGCTAGAAACGTTTTTTGCTCAAGGAAGATTTGGCACAACCTTCCTCAAATTTTTTAGTTTATCTGTTCCAGTAACTGTATCAATTTAAAAATTTTATTTTTAGAGAAAATAAAAAATTAAAATTTATCTAAAGCACAACAAACAAGCAAGCATATAGCGCATTAAATGGTTGGATGGCTCCTTGCACTCAAAAGTTCGCCGCTACTTTTATTTGATTGATAGTATAAGTGCCAGTCAGATGATCCATCGAAGTGAGGATATGTGTAATCTTCAAAATTTTTTTGTTATATCGCGTCAAACTCCATGCAAATAGAAATTCTGCTGTCAATCGAATAAAATCGCTGCGTCTTGGGAGAGGGCACAGCGCAATCTCCTGTTTTGGCTCTAAAAATAAAAATGGCCGCCTTTGTGCACTTTGTACTTTCTATCACTGTTTTTCCTCAAAAATGAATTTTTTATAAAATTTCAAACAATGTGTTTATTTATAGGGTAGATGAACTGTAATCTCAGAGAAAGTTACACTAAAATTTTCTTTGAGCAAAAAATTATTCTAACATTTTTGGAGAGTCTTTAGTTTAATGTAGAAGAAGCTCATTTCGATTTGAAAGAGTTCGCTTTGAGTTCAAATGTTTTTGGCTAGCTTAGAAGTGTGCCCGATTCGACGTGAAAATGATGCGTACCTTTTTTCTGGGCTTCATTGCACTAATCAAAATTATATTATCTAAATAGATGTAAATATTATTTCGCTACCAGAATAAGAATTCTTCTGCTTCAGGCGAATCCCCAAAGGCGAGTGACTACATCACGATGGGTCTGGCGCCAGCGATTCTCGGTCAATTGACGGCGATCGCGTCGACGATGATGACGCCGAGCACGATGGAGGAGGTGAAGCCGCCTCCGATTCAGGTACTGGCTTTCCTACTAGCCATCTGGAGCGAAAGAGTTCTTGGCAGACTGTTTCTGATACATCTGATGACTTCTCAGACCATGGACTGCACCGCGTCACTCGAGCACATTACCTCATCATCCCTCGATCTCCCTCTACCTCCTAACGTTGGCCAAGAGCAGGTGCCTTACTACACCACTGAGTTACTAAATCTGAAACGCTGCGGTAGGGCGACCATGAAAGCGTACAAATTCAGATTCAGCTTCCTCAAGCATCGGCCGAACTCCTAGCTCAGATGCCGGCCAAGTCAGTGATACAGGACGACATTCGCAGTGGTAACGGGCGGTTTCAGCTGGTACGGAAACGCGGGCGTAGCGAAGTGTGGAATCTATTCGGGCAGGTGGGTATTCAGGAATATGGATGGGTGGAATGTTGTTATTTTTGTAAAAATGAAGACGTAGTCTTATAACTGCCATGTAGATGTAGTAGAAAAAATCAATGAGGATAAAGATCTGGCTGTGCACATACTAAAGTAAAAAACTGAGTAAAAAACTGACTGCAGCTAAGGGAAATTTTATTTAACGAACTTACCGAAATTACCGAATTTAACGCAAAAATTTTTCGTTAAAAAATAGTCGTTAGCACACATTAAAGATAGTGTGAGCCATCGGTGGCTCATAACATAGTCGCACTATTTTTTCTTCTGCTGTCCCCGGTTTTATAGATGTTTTTCTGATCTCTTATCACCTTTGATAGAATGTGTAATGGCTATAAGCAAGAAAAATGTCGTTGCTTTCATTACATACATCGCATTTTAAAAAATTTACTAGGAAGGAGACCAATTCTGCAATCAGATCAATTCAAGTCAGTCTTTTTTGCCTAAAGTTCCTCAAAGGAGGTTATTTGGTGTGCTGATAACGAACGTGACATCAGTTTTCAAAATTTCGGTGTATTAGGGCCTCTACAGAGTCTCGCGGCAGCACCTCGAGAACTCGTCCATATCGCTCCCGCCGCAATGGGACCCACGCTGTCATTGTGGTGGAAGCCGCGGCGTGGACGAGTTGTCGCGGAGCCGCCGCTCGCAAAGGTCCCCGAGGGCTGCCGCAGTTCACGGCGGCTCTCACCCGCAGCGCCAGGAGCTGCGGGTGAGACCCGCCGGAGGGCGTGATAGGTGAGTGCCCACCTATTATGGCTCATCTATTCTAAACATTTTTAAACGAATCTATATGCTAGGAGTATAATAGGTTGGTGCATGATTTCTGCCCATAAAAGAGCTTGACAACCATCAGTATAGTCCCGTTAGTGTCGACAAATGGAGGCATGTGGAATCCTGCACTCAAAATGCAACGCAAAAAACCTTAGCACCATATTAGGTAACCTTTACTGCCCTGAAAATCTTCGTAGCCTTACAGCCACAAGTTGGCCGTGTGAGGTTTAGGGAAAACTTTACACAGAAATACAACAACAAAGCAGCCCGTTTTTTTAGTATGAGCTATAACTGCATCGGACAGATCTCCCGGACTCAACAAGGCATCGGAGGGAATGTTGTCATCACAAGGGCTACCACAATATCTTCGGGATTGTCAACCGAGGAACTTTTAGTGATGAAAGAACGACAAAAGTGAGAGCAAGCGCAAAATGGTACAGAACTGTTGAGTTATAAGGAGTGTTCTATTAGATCTCGGGGCTTAGATTCAAGAACTCCTAACTTGGCTTAAAAAACGCTTCTTCACAACAACAAAAAACGTTTTGCTTACTATACATCTGACATTCTTATAGGTCGCAACTGCCGGCAAAAGTACGCAGTATTGCGTATAGTAACCCTCGCGGCGCCGCACCACCCGCCGTTGTCATGGCGGGTCCGCGGCACCCGCAAGACTCTGCTGCCGGCCTTAGGGCCTCTACAGAGTCTCGCGGCAGCACCCCGAGAACTCGTCCATATCACTCCCGCCGCAGTGGGACCCACGCTGCCACTGTGGTGGAAGCCGCGGCGCGGACGAGTTGTCGCGGAGCCGCCGCACGCAAAGGTCCCCGAGGGCTGCCGCAGTCCACGGCGGCTCTCACCCGCAGCGCCAGGAGCTGCGGGTGAGACCCGCCAGAGGACGTGATGGAAGGGTTGCCATTATGGTTCATCTATTCTAAGCATTTTTTAAACGAATCTACATGCTAGGGATATAGTAGGTTGGTGCATAATCTCTGTCCATAAAGAAGCTTGACAACCAACAATATAATCACCGGTAGTGTCGACAAATGGAAGTGTATGGAATCCTGCACTCAAAATGTAACGCAAAAACTTAGCACGATATTAGGTGACCTAAATTGCTTGGAAAATCTCCGTGACCTTTCAGTCACAAGTAGTCGTCTGAGGTTTAAGGAGAACCCTTACACAGAAATGCAACAAGAAAGAAGACCGTTCTTTTTAGTACGAGGTGCATCGTACGGACCTATCGAACTTAACAAGGCATCGGAGAGAATGCGGTCATCACAAGGGCTACCACATTATCTTCGAGCTGCTTGTCAAACGAGGAAATTTTAGCGGAGGTAGATCGACAAAAATGAGAGCAAGCGCAAAATGGCACAGAACTGTTGAGTTATAAAAAGTGTTCTATTAGATTTCGGGGCTTAGATTCAAGAACTCCTAACTTGACTTAGAAAACGCTTCTTCACAAAAGAAAAAGCGTTCTGCTTACTTCATCTCTGACATTCTTAGAGGTCGTAACTGCCGGCAAAAGTACGCAGTGTTGCGTACAGCAGCCCTTGCGGCGCCGCACCACTCGCCGATGATGTCATGGCGGGTCCGCGGCACCCGCAAGACTCTGCTGCTGGCCTTACGGTAGGTCACAGTAGGTACGGGTGAGTATGGGTCCGAGGCATGGTCATCGATCTTGCCCGACTTCGTCTAAGGGGGTTATTTGGGGTGCTGATCTAGGTTCTGGTATTCGTTTTCGAAATTTCGGCCAATTACTGTAGGTTACGGTAGGCACGGGTGAATAAGAATGTCCGCGTCATCGTCACCGACTTTGCCCAAACTTCATCTACGAGGCCGTGACTCCTACAGCTTTACCGTAACCTACCGCAATCGGCCGAAAACCGATTTCATGCATGATCAGCACCCCAAATTACCTGGTTTGGTGAACTTTGGGCGAAAAACACTGACATGAATTGAATTCATTGTAGAGCTGGTCTTCTTCCTTGTAATTTTTTAAAATTCGATAAATGTAATGAAAGCAACGACACTTCTCTTGCTTATTGCTGTTGGACATTCTTCTATCACAGGTGATAGGGAAAAGAAAAAACCATGTGAAAATGTGCACGGAACCGAAAAGTGGTCCGCTATGGACATTATGAGCCAACGGTGGCTCATCGCGCTCGCGTCCCACGCGGTTACCTGCCGCAAAACGCGATCGTCATCAATGTGTTAAAAATTTACCGAAAAAAATTTAACGCATTTGTTCCATGCACAACACTTTTCTTGTCACCACCCCTTGGTCCTTCGTCAAATATCCCGTTTTAAGGATTCCTTGTCACTGTTGAGTTTAGACTGTTCCTTCCTACATATTCCATCTTCAATACTGTTCCTATCTAGCTAGGGAAGGGTTTCGAATTCCCATGGAACTTCGAGTTGAGACCAAGATCATTAGAAAGCGCACGGAATGCTGATTACGAATATGGGTGTCAAAATTGCAAAATGAAACTCCTGAGCGAGTTATGGCCTGCCGAAATCGGGTGGACTCACCACAGGCTGGCCGTGGTAGCATAGTCAAAGACAAGTTCAACAAGGTAGGCCGATGTTTCTGGGACTCGTCCGAGACCCCGCTACAAGCATTTAATTGAACTTTATGAGTAATAAAGGATAAAGGTCGGCGTTTAGCTGTCCCTAATTGAGAGCGTCACGCAGCTTCTGGAATATGAAGTACCAGTTTGCACCTCCCAAAGGGGTGGAACAGGTAATTAGCCTGATCTGGCAATATGCTGACAAGCTTAATAAATTTTATTATAATAATAACCAAATCTTATAAGATTTAAATAACATTAGACACTAGCGCAGACGAGTAGCTTCTTGAGGAACAGAAGTGCAATAAGATTATTATTCCTATTATACATACTAATGCTGGCCGACTTCGATCGTGTATGTGGGAATGTTGGACTGCAGCTGAATCTTACGAAGACCTAAAGAATCTAGTCAATAATGGTAATCGATTTCGACTGGTCGATCGATACCATTTTTTGTACAGATCCCTATCCCCCGGCAGTCATATTCACATGATGCCCTAACCAAGGATCAATAATAGCGAACGAGTTGTTGTGAAAGCTATTTAGTGGCAATTAATTTGGCGAGACGCTGTCGCGTGGGCCAAGTTGTCGAAAATTAGGTGGGCCGGCCACGTAATGAGCTTCGCAGACACCCGCTGGACGAGAGCCGTCACCGGCTGGATTCCGCGGGATGTCAAGAGAACACCAGGACGCCCACCAACGCGTTGGTCGGACTTCTTCGTGAAAGCCCTGAACGACCGATATGACGCTCTTCGTGTCCCTCGAGCGAGGAGGATCCATTGGACCACTCTGGCACGCGACAGGCACGAATAGAGACGCTGCTGGCGCCCGCTCGAGCAAGTCGAGGATCAACGGGACGACAGGTGATACAGGTGATTATACTACATGGATAGAAGTGTTCAAAAAGAGACAGGGATTCGACTGGAAGACTCGAAGCTGCTCCAGACTCTTACTTTTGGGGCTTCAGATGCGGAGAACAATGAATATCGAGAGACGGGCTCGGTAGGAGTGGCAGATAGGCGGCTTTTGGATCTCTGAGACGCCGCTTATACCTACATCGCCGCGCGACGCGATTAAAACGCAGCTCTAATGAGTTCCATCGTGTCACGCTGTTTCGGGAGGTGTTTCTAACAATCTTAGCCGCACTGCCAGCCTGTGGTGAGGCCACCCGGTTTCGGCACGCCATAACTCGCCCAGGAATTTCATTTCGCAATTTTGACACCCATATTCAAGTAATCAGCATTCCGAGCTCTTTCTAATGATCCTGGTCTCAACTTAAAGTTCCATGGGAGGTCGAAACCCTTCCCTAGTAAATTCACTAACAAATATTGTAAATCGTACCACAACAAAGAAAATGTGACAGGTTCGAAGAACCAACCACTGAACTGAACAACTAGAGGTGTTTTTATCAACCAGAATCCCTCAAACCCAGTTGTGTAGTTCTCACGCATACGATACGAATCGGAACCCCACGAGAGTCTTCTTCCTGAAATTTTCCACTACTCATAAGAGCAACAAGTCTACGTTCGTCACGTGTATCATCAGATTCGATCTTTTGTCGCTCAAACAAGTCGATGCCATCTCTTGAGCTATTTGCCTCCTCAAAACAGAGATTATCCGTGGCACGTGTCGGACGCTGCCATTTATGCTTTCTCGATTATTAACTGCTGAGAGGCGAAGTTCTGTTCGTTCGAAGACTCGTTTGCAGGCTTTCCAAGATCTTTCCAAGTCTATGTTAACCAGTGTCTTCTGCCAAGAAATTTTGGAAGTTCTTTTTTCATCATCTCTCCTTCCTCATGTTAGCACTCTGAAAGTGTTCTCAATCGTGAGAATCGTCAGAGGGCTGCTAGTATAGAATTTAATCCGGTTGAGCTGCACTCATGTAACCGACAGAAAGATCATTTTCTCTCAACAATTCAAGACACCTGAAACTTGCCGAGTTAACAGAGAAAAGGTGACAATACACTGATCTACAGGGTGTCTCAAAAGATGTATACACTGCTTGAAAGCTGATAACTTTGTACACAGTGAGGTTACTAAAGAAATGAAGGGCTCATATGAAAGCTTAAGATAATAGAAATTTTCTGACATATGAGCGGCATGGAATGCGCCATGCACTCGTCTGAAAGTTTGCGTTTTATATCCGATTGATTGTGTTTCGCTTAAAAAGTGGCCGTTTCGATTGATTTGTGCTTCTTCTAAGGTTTAAAACTTAAAATTGCGGCTCGTGAAAAATGCATGGTATCCTTTAACACATTTCAACGCAAGGATTTTCTGTTTTCTAGAAATGTGAGCGCATTTATGTGCAAATAAATAAATAAATAAATAAGCACATTCGCGACGATGTGCACTCATCTGAGTGGACGTGGGAGTTTTGGGAAGAAACTACTTTATTGATTTTTTCAAATTCGCAAATTATAGTAACAAATCAATGTTAGGCTTGCGTAGGCAGAAAAATGATTGGCTTTGTCGTAACTATCAAGACAAGAACTTTACCCCATTACTGAAGCACATTAAACGTACATACTTCTAGACGAGAATTAATGCATAAACATCGTTTGAAACATGCATTGAAAAAGAACCTAGGCTCTGAGGAGTTATGACAGTAAAAAAGCATTCAACAAGAGCACTTCTTAGGCGTTGTTTAGTGTGCACGCTACGCGCGATGCGATGACATGAATGGTGGCCAAATCGATCGATCGCGTCGCGCGATCGATATGGGAGCCGATCATAACATCGCGTCGCGCGTCGCGTGCAAACTGAACGACCCCATATCAATGAAACACCTCAAAAAGGACATTTTTTCACTCCTGAAGCAGCGCGTGAGGACTCTCCCTTCTTCTTGGCGATATCTCTCATCTCAGGTCATTTCTATATTTTATATATCTCCTTAATATCTATGTTTCTATATCTTATATATCTATCTCCTTAATCTCTTTCTTGTTGGCAATATCGAGGGAAGATGTCCACACAAATGAGTGTGGACACCCAAAAAGGATAAAAGGATAAAGGACGGCGTTACTCAACCCCTTTTGGGATGCGCCAGCGCATTCTACTTCTACGGGATGTCGTGGAGACGATATGAATGCGTATTTGGCCAAACAATGACTTGCGGTGGTCAGCCGATGAATAAGTCAGCGCTTTATCCTTCCCCGACAAGTCTGGTACCAATTCACCGACCCTGGAGGGGTGGAAGGCTTGGTTGGCCTGGGCGGGAAATCCGAACCAGGAACCTGGTATCGGGTGCACGCGACGGTCGGTGCCTCCTCCGACTGCGCTACACGCGCCCTCGTGGACACCCATACGCGCTAAGAAAGCAGCCGGCTGTCGCGCGCATTGGGCGCGAAAATGCTCTTGTCTTGAATGTGTTAAAAAATGCAGGTACTATTTGAAAGGCTCTATCATTGCTGCTAGTGAAGCTTTTGAAGATGATTAAGACTCATATGAAAGCACAGGGTAACAAGATTTCTGTGGCGTGCAAATATTCAAGATTGTGCCATGCCCCACCCAAGCTTTGCATTTCAGACTCGATTGGTTGTGTGTTTACTGAATGCTTGTTACAATCGTGCTACTACGTGGCGAGATTAACCTGTGCTGTGCTTTAACGTTTTCCTTTCCTAGGAGCTGTAATTATTCCGATTAACCTCTTCATTCAGCTTGAATGCTGCTGCATTAGTTCATAGATCCCGTCTCTGAAAATGGTGCTAACATTTAAATTGTGCAATCAATAAACTGGAATGTAACGCGTCTTTCACATGATTTTCAAGTTCTAGGTATTAAAAGAAGCACAGCTTATGTTAGTCTGGCTAAGTATTAACAAGATTTAACAAGCATTCAGCCCATGCACAACCAATCGTGTTTGAAATGCAAAGTTTTAGACGAGGGCATGGCGCAATCCTAACTATTTACACGCCACAGAATTTTCGTCACCCTGTGCGTTCATTTAAGTCTCAAACATCTTCAAAAGCTTCACTACCAGCAATGTTAGAACCTTTCAAACAGTACCTTCATTTATTTTAGGATGCCCTTCATTTTTTGCCGTTGTGTGTTCTTAAATTTTAAACCTTAAGAAAAGCACAAATCGATACGGCCACTTTGTGAAGAAGTTATAGCAAGTAACACAAGCGGTCGAGTGTAAAATGAAACATTCCAGACAAGTGCATGGCACATTCGGTACCGCTCATATGTCAGAAAATTTACAAAAAATTAGAAATCGCCTCCACGGCATCCCGTACGAGTAGAATGCGTGGCGCTTCCCAAAAGGGATTGAGTAACGTCGTCCTTCTTGCTTTTACCCTATGTTTATATGCAAGCTACGTTTAGCAGAACAAGGATAAGGATAAAGGACGGCATTATTCAATCCCTTTTGGGACGCGCCAAGCATTCTACTTTTACGGGATGTCGTGGAAGCGACTTGAATGCGTATTTGGCCATACAATGACTTGCGGTGGCCAGCCGATGAACAAGTCAGCGCTTTATCTTACCCAGACAAGTCTGGTACCAATTCGCCGACTCCAGAAGTACCGAAGGCGTGGTTGACCTAAATGGGAAATCCGAACCAACAACCTGGTATCAAGTACACGCGACAGCCGACGCCTCCTCCGACTGTGTTAAGGAGATGTAGAGATCCCAGGACATCGTCATTTGAGCAAGATTTATGGATTTTTTTCAAACCCTAAACTTCATCTGATTCAGATGTGTTCCCAGAAATTCTTTGCAGAAGCTGTCGCAACAGCACAACAAAATATCAGTTGATGCTTTTAATCTCTTATGGGGATAACATTAAGAAGACAGGTTGGCAATTAAAATTTGCTCTGCAAAACATTAGTAATGCTAGGTTATTGGCGCTACATGACAATTATCCTATTCGAGAATGTCGTCATCACTGCGTATAAATACTTTCAGGTTCTCGACACACTCACCAACGTTCGACTGCCGTACGTTGCTTGTTACGCCTGTAAGGTATGTACTCCCTACAACAACAAGTTTGGTTGATCTGCAGTAGGGAAGCTAAGAACACGTTTAATTAGTCAGCTGTAAGAAAAGAATTCAGTATTTGGTTTCTGCAAGCCGTCCAAAATTATTAGGATGGAGCTGTAATAGCGGAAGGTATCTTAAACTGTTAAGCGAAACGAAGCTGCGGTCCTTACTAGTAATAATGTTGTTACTAGTAAGGTCTTAAGCTTAACCGGCTCCATGCTGATAGCAGCGGCCGGCCCATCCCCGTATCACGGGTGGGTGCTGACAAACCTCGAGGATATCGCGGATGTTACTATCGCGGATGTTACGTGCGGTCAAACAGCGCCGGTGGTGTAAGGCTAACATCGCTGCCCGAAAAGCAGAAGATGCGGTTCGAGTCCCGCCTGGCGCAAGAGTTTTGATCGCAACAAAACATCCTGTAACAGCATGAAGCTGCGGTCATTTTTTTCATCTTAGGCAGCTGCATTTGAGATAATGTGAGTTGTTTAGCATAGAAATGTGCTCTGAAAAAATATTTTTCGTGGTACTGATTTTGTAATAGTGCCTTATGTTCGCACTTGTTCGACGTTCCGCTTCACGACTTTTGTTCGTATCCGCCTAATTTCTTCGATTTCTTGCTACATTCGCTACATTTTTCAACGTTCTTGAAACAGTTGGGGGTGTTTCCTTATTGCAGTGCATATTACAATACCGTTCCTGTCTTTTTTTCGCGGAATAAACGCGAAAAAGTGCCGTTTCCACCGTTTTCCCATAACTCTCTTCAAAGCGGCCTCAAGCGGACTCTCTTCAGAAAATAAATGTTACCATCCGACGGATTTTGTCTTGTTATGTTGGTTGCCAAGCTTGTTATCGCGTTTATTTAACTTTTTTGGTACATTGCCTATGACAGGACGTGCTCCACTCCGTCCTGTGTTATGTGTTCTAATGGGAAAACAGGGGATTGCATGACCTCTGGAGTTGTCTACAATATGTCATGCAATGAGTGTGATGAGGACTACATAGGGGAAGCGGCAGACCTCCACGTATGTATCAGGGTTAAGGAGCATTTGAGCATTTGGACAGCCAAAGAAGAGGCAATGTCCAAACTCCTTGGGGAAACACAGGGTTCGATGTCACGATGCTGCAGGTGTTTGTGTCGATTTTAGCTCGAAAGAGTGATATATCAGCGCGCAAGACCCTTAAGGTCGTCTTGATCACGGCTAGGAATCCCCAGGTCAACCCGAAGGAGGAGTGTCTGGCGGCAACCCAAGAACTGGCACATTTCGTCGAGCTCTTCGGGTTCTGATCTAACTGGTCTGACTCCCAGGGTATTTAAGTCGGATTGTCCCGCGAGGAAGACTCATTCAAGTCCAGCTTCGGGTGACTGGTGGTCCTTCTCGACATCCACCTTTAAGGTCTGTCGTTTCTTCATAACTGTGATGTTGGATCTTATCCCTATCTCTCCATCAAATTCATTTCTTCATCAAATTCACACTGTAGGATGAAATAGTGTTTGGAAAGGCAGTTTCGAAAATGTTTTTCGACCTTTTCAAGCTTTGACGCCGAATTAAATAGATGTGATACCACTCTTGGCTACCAGCTCAGCAAGACAACATCCGTCTGAAGTAAATATGCCAAGATTTATTGAAAGTCGAAGTCGGACATTTGCCATCCGAGTGCAATGTGGGATCAATCCAATGATGTAGGTATCATCCAGTGGTTTAAGAAAAATAGAGTTTTGGTGACCCACAAAATCTGACGGCGGCATTCACCTTACCGCTCGAGATAATTGCACCGACAGGGTTCAGGTTTTTAGGTCTCAAGCCTATTTTGTTCTAAAACCCCTGGTGCTATCTGCATCATTGGATAGATCGCCCACATTGGTTTCGGATGGCAATTTATGTTTTTTGAATAGACGCTTTGAAGAGAGTTGAGGGAAAAGGCGGAAACGGTAGTTTTTTGCGCCTATTGCGCCGAAAAACCAAAGGCCAGGATGCATTGAGAGAAATTTTGTGTCTCCACGACTTGATTCAATTAAAATTGCAGAAATAATAAGTTGAAAAAATAGGCCGCCCTAAGCAATCAAGGGAAAGAACGAATGAAAAACGTGAACAAGAGACTGTCCACTTAAGCTACTAGCAAATCTGTAATAGCCCCTTTCTGCAGTGTTAGTTGGACTGTGATAGGTCCAACCTCCGCGGCATTTGTGTTGCTCTGCGAAACCTAAAGGGTGTATTCCAAAGCTCTTACCATAGAACGGTCGCCGGATCTGCTCGCCACGCGCGGTGCCTTAATAAGGAGAAGGTTAAAGTGGGAGTAGTCGACGTAAGAGACTTCACGGTGATATAGCATTTGGTCGAAATGATGCGACATTTCGAAGCTAAAGGAAATATTCGACATGCTTTCAAGTCTCGGCACAATTTTCAATATCATAGGACTATGAGATGAAAGGAGGAATGGGTTAGAAAGCTGATTGCAACCAGAAGAGGTTATTTCCGTTTTCAGTGGATCTTATGGTACTTCAAGTTGAGAGACCAGGATCATTAGAAGGAGCTCGGAACGATCATTACGAATATGGGTGTCAAAATTGCAAAATGAAATTCCTGAGCGAGTTATAGCCTGCCGAAATCGGGTGGCCTCACCATAGGCTGGAGATGCGCTAAGATTGTTAGAAACACCTCCCGAAACAGCGCGACGCGATGAAACTCATTGCTCCGTTTTAATCGCGTCACCCGGCGGTGTAGGTATAAGCGCGGCCTCAGAGATCCAAAAGCCGCCCATCTGCCACTCCTACCCAGCCCGTCTCTCGCGTAATATTCATTGTTCTCTGAAATCTGAAGCCCCAAAAGTAAGAGTGCTGGAGCAGCTTCGGGTCTTCCAGTCGAATCCATGTCTCTTTTTCAAGCCTTCTATCCATTTGGTATAATCCTACTATATATGTATAATCGGCTAATGTCACGTGTCCGTCACGGGGAGGGGGACTGAAGCCAAGAGATGCCTACGACAGAGCAGCGTATGCTAGCCGGGCTTTCTTTGAGCTTAACCATGGGCGATTGCTGGCGAACTATATCTTTGGTGGCGGATCGTCTAAGTTTGTGATATGAGCGGGCGACGTGCCAGGGTATAGATGCGGATCAAGTACGGAGCGTAGGTATTCAGAAGACGTGTCGCAGAAACGGACTCCACCTAATTTACAATTTCTATTGACGTCGTTGAACGTGCGTTAGGATTCCGAGTAAGAGGGCCAGTAGGAGGGGGACCAGTGAAGATGGGATCAGAAGGATAACCACTAGAGGGGAATAAGGGGACCAGACCAGTTCCTCTCAATATCGCCCAATTTGCGCCTGGTACGTGCTGACACGTGGGTCGGGACTCAGTGTCACATGTGAGTGCTTGACTGGCTCTCACTCTCACCAGACATAGGTAAGGAAGTATTAGCGACGAGGGGGGGGGGGGAAGGTACGGATGGTGACTATGGGATTTCGGCACTTCGGATTGGGACTCTCATTATCTGTTTCTCGCCACATAGAGAACGGGCACTTTGGAGAATAAATCATGTATATGTGATAGAGGGTGGATGGGCTTCATAGCCGTGAAGATTCTGCCCTACCATATCCCGCTGCACTAATCTATATAGTAGAACCATTTTTTACTGAAAGTAAAAGTTACTAAAAGTGAGAAGGTCTAAAGAAGAAAGAAGGAACATTGGGGTTGTTCTATTCTCGTGGTTTGGGGCGATGACCCCAACCAGACGTTCGGCGGCCGTTAGGCGGCTGAAAGTCTGGTAGGAATATTAGTCTTATTCCGATATGCTTGCGCTTCTGTTCCTCAAGAAGTTACTCGTTTGCGCTAGTGTTTAATGTTATTTAAATCCTATAAGATCTGGTTTTTATTAAAATAAAATTTATTAAGCTTGTCAGCATATTGCCAGATCAGGCTAATTACCTGTTCCACCCTTTTGGGATGTGCAAACTGGTACTTTATATTCCGGAAGCTGCGTGACGCTCTCAATTACGGACAGCTAAACGCCGACCTTTATCCTTTATTACTCATAAAGTGCAATTAAATGCTTGTAGCAGAGTCTCAGAGAGGTCCCAGAAACATCGTCCTACCTTGTTGAACGTGTTTTCGACAATGCTACCACAGCAAGCCTATGGTGATGCCACCCGATTTCGGCAGGCCATAACTCGCTTAGGAATTTCATTTTGCAATCTTGACACCCATATTCGTAATCAGCATTCCGAGCGTTTTCTAATGATCTTGGTCTCAACTTGAAGTTCCATGAGAGGTCGAAACCCTTTCCTAGTAAGTGTAGCGGTTTCCAGTGTTAGCAATGACACTTCGAAATGTATGCAGTCAAAATAATGTAGTCTTAGCTAACATTAGTGCTACAGTACACCTATGCGGCGCAGTCCAATAATCCAAAAATTGCTACAGCTTTCGCTCTGTCCATTTCATCTAGCGCCACGCTTCGACATGGAGTACGTCACTGAAAGGCTCTCGTCGCGCTTTCGACCGGATTATACGCGATGCTTACGCGTGCGCCCTTAATCTGCTAGACTTGACGTTAACCATCGGAGTCTATTAATTAATGGTGTGTCTATAAACAAACGCGTGTGAAGTGTGATGACGGCTTTGCTTCCGTTCGTCATCGTTGTCTAAATGGCAGCGGCTAAATGACGATAGATTTCTAGCAGCTTATAAGGAGGCTGATATTCAGGTGTTGTATACGGACACCGGTGGCGGTACCGGCAATATGACTCGACATCGCTGTCCGATCGGCCTCAGCTATCGCTCAAGTGCCCATGGGTGAGTTGCTTCTTGTGTTTGTCCTACATAAACAACTATTTTATTCTGACGTGTTCGATAGGCGCTATCCTTTGTGATGTTTAATTGTATTCAAAGGTTGGAGAGAACTCAACCAATTGGACTAGGATGATCATTACTACAGCACCTGCTGTGCCCTGACACTGACTGGTATCTTTGTACATCACAGACATTCTCTCCGGACCGTCCACTCCATTGGTTTGTGCTGCGCAGTACTTCTACTCTCAGGTTGCTCCTCCTCAACCGTTCTCATGCCCAACAGCTAGCGTTTCCAGATATCGTTGACATGTCTTCCGAAGCCAGATTCCCCTCACTTGTTTCTTCTTACTGGATCTAATAGCTGGTCTGCCTTTACTGGTCTTTCCTCCCCCTCTTTAGTCCTCCACCTTCCTGCTCCCAACTCTTGGCCTACTTCTTTGTTTCCACTACTGACCCCCTACTGGTATCTTCTTGCTGGTTTCCACGTCCTGCCCCTTCCTCCAGGTTGTTCCTTTCCTTCCTGGTCACTCTTCTGGTCCAGCCCAGAAGTCCCCTTTACCGCCCTTCTTCACCACCCCTTAGTGATCCTCCCATGTCCACGGCAGAGTCGGTGACACGTATTCAGAACCAGAACGCTTGTTGCGCGACGTAGGGGACTCGTCTTCCGAATCCAGAAGCTCAGAAGCGCGCGCAGTCGCCGCTTTCTCGAGCATGGAGAGCATATGCTTTTGGCAGATCCCTTGTTCTCCGAATGAATTTCCTTACAGCTCCGTTCTTGTTGGTTCCCCGTCCTGGTTACCGCTTCCACATCCCTTCTTCCAGGTAGATTCCTCCCCCCTCGAGATCCTCCTTACTACTCTACCCCAATTAAGTAGCCATCCCATGCTCACGACAGGACGACGGTAAGCGAACGCCGATTGCACAACATCGGTGTCACATCTTCTAAATCCGGCCTCTCTTACTGGTAACGGATCCCCTTGCTGATCCTCTTTACTGCTTCCCTCTGATTGGTAACTCCCTACTGGTTCCTCTTTAATGCCTAAACCCTTCTTAGTGCCTCTTCTTGGCCTGCTTCATTCCTCCCCCTATCGATCCTCCCCCATCCCGATGCCTCCTCTAGGTCGCTCCCTCCTGATCGCTGTCAGTTCTTCACCTTCGAAGTCCCCCCTCTACTCTTACCCCTTTAGTGGTCTTCTCATGCAAACGGTATGAAGTCGGCGGCACGGCTTCTGAATCTGGACGCTCAGAAACGCGCGTAGGTGCTGTTGTGTTAACAGTAAAGAACAGCTCTTTCCCTGCTGCAGAAACATCACACGTTCAATAGTAAATTTTGCCCGCGCTGTAGATGATGCAGCGTATCTCACTTGGTTAGATCACTCCACCGCTCTCGCTTCGAATGATGCGGCGTATCTCACTTAGGTCTGATCACTCAAACGTCATCGACCGCTAACTCAATTATATAGTGGTATATATATGCAGATATGGCTATCTAGATATATAGGCAGTATAGTCGTTATAATCGCGAGAACATTCGAGCAATATGGATATAGATAGTGTCGTCGTTATAGTCCGCGAGAATAATTGAACACTATCGTTATAAATATTGGAGCCCGTCAGCGTAATAGAGCAATGTCGGGAGGTCTGAAGGATTGTTATTATTTATCTTTATAATAGGATGCTAGCGTTAAGGTTGTCCTTCTCGAGTATTGAGCTAGAAACGGTATAATTATTGTAGCCTGTCTTCTCCTTCTAATGATTTCTTGTTTTCTTTGTGTAGCGGCATAAATGAAGAGCGAACGTCATGCTTCAAATGTCAAGATCTCTTCATTCTGAACTTCATTGACCTTAGGTACATATATTATACATTTTTTATATATTATACATAATTGTCTTCATCGTCTTTGGCCTCCACCAATCCTGATTTCTTGCCGATTATGGTGTCCCGAACCCTTGTCCTCCTTTTTATTCTTAAGCTGTTCAATGCTTTTTCTTTCTTAGATTTCTCTGCATTGTTTTTTTGCTTTCTTTATAGCGTCGCATTTTGGAATTAGTTTTCAGCGTTTTATTCCTTGACGATATCAGTTTTAATCGTTTTACTCCTCGATGATATCAGTCAGTCTTTTCCATGCACTGGGTTTTTCAGTAAGTGGTGGCGCAGGCTAGGTAACTCTATCCAACACTGACTGTCTAAAGGGGTTACTATCACCGCAACCTTCATCCCGCTAGCCTGCTTTACCCAACCTGTCGGCTCCACGTAGGAGGTTGGTATACCCGTGTTCCGAAGCTCCGACAGGTTCCATTGATCAAGAAATGCGGCATCATAGCCAACTGATGGGGTATTTGCAGGTTAGGATTGCAGGCTGGATAGGTAACAAAACTGAACACAGTTCCTCCTTAAATTTCCTAGGCACACTATTATTTAAAAAAAACTTGCGCCTAATGACTTAAGAATAATTTACGCTTTTTATTGTTGCCTTTCCAGTATACTTACTGCTTCTTCCTGTGTTTTTTTGTTGAGCACACCTTTGTTGGGTGTATGAAATAAATAAACTTAAATAAATATTATAAATATGGTAAGTGTTGTCGCCACGTCAGATAGATTTGTCAGGATAGCTTGGAACCAGAAACCATCACACATCCATTTAGTTCACATCCTCCGAAGTATTTGTAAAACATTTAGTTGGCGCAACTTATTTCTGAAGTCCTTAAAATTTCTACATGAAACCAAATGTTGTGAAAGTTGATTAAGCCGTCTAGCGGTTCCCAAAAAGAATGAACTAAATCCAATGTTTTCGATCGGACGGTTCAATTTACGGTGTTGTATTGCTAGAACTGTTGCTCTTCCACGACTTGGCTTAAATATCCAGTATTTACTGGCCCTCAATTGAACTTCCATGCGAAAAATGCGAAAGAAAAATACTAAATCTTTAACAACCCTTCTGTATTTCAGACTTTTAAACAAACTAAGTGAAGCCCTTCTCTGTAGGATGGTTAAGTTCGCGGGTAATTTGGATCGGGAAATGCTCTATAGTAAACTATTCTGGTGAAAATTTTTTAAACTTTTTCTAATTGCTGCAGGTATTTCTTAACACAAGGATAATCGCTAGTTTAACAATAGTTATGATGGTGGTGGTGATGAACGGAAGTTTGTTGTTTTGGCTTGGAAGCACATCTGTCTTACCATTGGGTAGTCAGGTTGTTTTTTACTACCGTAATCAACATCGTACCCCTTTTCACCCTACTAACTCCCATACCTCTCAATGTGGATGTTCTCGTTGAGCCACGGTGTGTTGGTTGGACCACAGCTGCGAATATTTATGTTTTAATTTTCTGTTTTCCTTCCCAGATCTTTTGTACACACACCTTTTTTCGTGGTTTTTCTAGCTAATCGTGATGGTTTCCGTAATGTTTATTTATCATATATTTCTTATATTCACTCATTGCACATGTTGTCCAACATCAGCAGGAGTTCAGGAGTTGGTTTGCAGCTGCCACATCTTTCATGGGATATTAGATTGTACGTTCGATACAAATACGTAGGAAAAGTTGGAAATCACATAAAAACAATTACAAAAAATGAACAAAAGTAGAACCCTAATTTCACAGCCGGCAACCCCTGCATGGCAGTGAGAGAGCGCGCTTGCCTTCTGTTTCTCTCTCGTTTAACACAGCTTTGGAAGTATGCACGACTATGGCATACGTTTTACTGCTGCGACGCGGAAACCTCTTTTGCAAAAGGTCCGAAACCGCGGTGTAGTTGTTGAAGTGCCTGTTGTCAACAGGCGGAAGCCCCTGCATGAGGGGCGAGAAAGCGCGCGTGTCTCGCAACAGGGGTGTGCGTTTACCGGTTAACGATTTACCGGTTTAACGGATTTACCGGGATTTTCGGCATAAACTCTTTTAACGAAAATTTCCGGTAAATTCCCAAATTTACCGGAAAATTTAACGACATTTTTCGTACAAAATCGTGTTCCTATCTATCGAATGGAGAAGGAAACGCACTACCGATCTCAGTTTAGAAGTGTTTGCTTCTATCTTCTCTGATAACTTGCTATTAGCGTTCGTGGTTCTCAACCTCATTAAAACATCCATGCCCATATCAGGAGGCGGAGACGGTGCGCGCCAGTGTGAAAGCGCGCTCCACTGGAATACTACCTCGCGCTGACATTCCCCACACGACATGAGACAGTTTGGACTAGAGATATTGAAGCTCTCAGAATATACGATCGCCAGAGGAATAAGAAGAAGATACGCTCATGTCTTGCTCCCGTAATTTAGTCCAAGATGTAAGGCATCCGAATGTACTCCGCTAGTCTACCTGATCTGATGGACTCTTAGGCCTCGTGCATACTTCCCGGCGACGAATTTTGCAGAGCGACGCGGAAGAATTTGAATCTTTCTGCGCTCGTCGCATTGCCCATCGCTCTGCAAGGGAGCGCGACGGCGATCCGTCCAGGACCAACACTAAACACCGCGCGCGGCGCAAAAAAGTATGCCGTGCCCGCGATGGGCGCGAGAAGCCATCGCGCATGCCGATCGCCACTGTTGCTGCGGCCGCGGCGAAGTTTCCTCGGCTCTTCAACCGCGTGCGGCGGACTGTCCATGAACTGAGCGCCGCGATGGCATCGTGGCGATGGAAGTATGCTCCCGGCCTTTAAGCTGTTTTCCCATATAAGAAGAGAAAGAAATTCGCTATCATGTCACATTTCATTCTTCTTTCTGAAGTGCCTGACTTTGCTCCAAAGTACAGCTCAATAGTTCAAAAAAGTGGTAGTGTAAGGAGTAAATCATTCCTTCATCGAAAAAGAAACGATGGTAATTGTGATAATTTCAAAAAGCAGTTAAACTGTTAAAAAATATAGCAATATTCGATTGAATATCGGATGTTCCAGAAATGTTTTTGAGTTTAATTAAGCTGTTTTAGAGTTTTAATTAAGCTTCTATCTTTTTAAAGCACTCACAATACAGATAATTACACTTGTGCATTGCTAGGCTTCCGCTTGCTTTGTTTGCTCTAGGATGACGTATGCATGATAAAATGAAGATGATGTGGTTTTTCTGAACGTGATGATGTCTCGGGAAAAGTTTTACGCTTTTTTTACATTACCGTAAAGCCAGTTGTTTTTAAGGGAATATCAAGTTTAAAAAAATTAACGGATTTACCGAATTTACCGGAATTTACCGGTGAATTTCCGCGTTAAAAATTTGCGGTAAAAAATTTACCGGCGGCAAGTCAGCGCACACCCCTTTCTCGCAACAAGCTGTCGCCGACGCTGTCGGCTACGGGGAGTGTAACCCCCCCCCCCCTTGGCGGTGCTGTCGGGGACCCCCCGCTTCGCGCTGTCGCCGAGTACTACAGAAGTATAACATGACATATGTCTAAGATAGATTCCAATTATCCGTGCAGAATTCGCGTCGAAAAAAAGTGTGCGTCCGCTACCACTTCTCCTACTCATGGCCCTTGATAAAATCATGTCGAAATGACACGAAGATTAACACAACTATAGTGAATAGAAGGAGACGAATGGGCTTTCCGAAAAAGAATTGTTTTCAATCTGCTGAGCGTGTGTTCCCTGCTAAGAAGCTTCTTAGTACGAGTATGATGAGACCAGCTGCAACGGAAGGATTATCACTTGCCCTTTGTGGCCGACTGAGTCTGTAGAGAGTGATTCCTGCGAGGTTAGAGTGATGCCATGACATTTGTGGGTACTTAGCGTAATAGACTTCTTTACGGCTTTAGCGAAAACACGCACAAAGCGCATTTCATCTTCTACAGCAACAAATCTTCGTAAATGGCCTTCAAATTTGCTTATTGTGCTGAAGTGCGTGCTTCCGAGAAGGATAGTCTATTTCAGGTCGTCAACAGACACCGTGGAGGCGGGCCAACAGTCATCGTTCGAGTCCACTCTATCCGGCCTACAACGCATCACCGAACAACGACCAACACTCTCCCTTACCATAAACGTGAGTGCTCACTTTATTCTAAGGCCTTCCAGTAACGGAACCTATTACCTCTGGTAGCGGTCGCTGCAATTACACCATCCTATCTCCTTTGGCCCCAATTTCCGGAAGAAGTACAAAGAAACTGTTCAAATCTATTCTTGGGACGACTGTTTCGCGTGCCAATTCTGCTGTGTATTAAGAAGCTAATCCTTCATTCTGTTTCCATTCGTTCGTACACGCAAAATCAATAGCCTCTGGAAAAGCCTCCCATTTCGACCGGCTTTATCGTCCTCTGCTCATGGCGAGCCGCTCGAGATAGGCATCAAGCAAACATACTGGCTTGTGGGCAGTCTACACAACAAATAAACAGTGTCGATCAACAAATCAGTGTCACTCGATATTGGTGTCATTCAGAAATGGCCGTTTGGGGTGGAAGTCGGTGTGCTAACCAGCTCAGACATTCGTTATCTAGGACCCGCACAGCCAGTTGCTATTGTGGTGACAACCTGTCTCTACTCGGACACTGGGTCACCACGGGCCGCACAACCAGTTGCTATTGGGGTGAAAACCTGTTCCTACGTATATACATATATATATACATATATATACATATGTATTTATATGTAAATACGTAGTATATACCTACTTATGTACGTATGCACATATATATGTAGGTACGAGCTGGATATACGTGGATATATGGCTTGACAAGAATCGGGGGTGCGAAGGCGACTATCCTGCAACACTCTAGCAACAGGAGCCGACCCTTAAACCCACCCACAGGGGTGTCAACGGAGTGCAGGTAATCGCACCGGGCCCCCTCACCTGGCCAATCGGCGCAGCCCGCCACTCCCACTGCAGCAGGTTCCACCCCAATAGCAAGTGGTTGTTCGGCCTGGGTTCAGCGAGTGCCAGAGTATGTGTATACCTGTATATACAGATGTATATACATGTGTATACATAGTATATACCTACTTATATGCGTATCGACATATATATGCAGGTACGAGCTGGATATATGTAGATATACGGCTGCACAAGAATCCTGCAACACTTTAGCAACAGGAGCCGACCCTTATCCCCAATGGTATGCTTCTACAGGAGCGTCAACGGGGTGCAGGTAATCGCGCCGGGCTCCCTAACCTGGCCAATCGGCGCAGCCCACCACACCCACTGCAACAGGTTCTCACCACAATAGCAACTGGTTGTGCGGGTCCTAGTGCTCTTTTGTCTGAGAGTGCTGATTGATAATAGCAAACTCTGCACTGATCCGCTATCCGCTCGAAGTGATAGACAGGCGAAGACCTTCGCTGGCTTCTGACCGTTAACCTAACAGTGCCGATTGGCCAACCAACATCGATCAACACCACTGACGGGAAGGGGACGGTGGCCGAAACATCAGCCAGCATGTGGATCAACTTTCAAAATTTTGAATTGATGTCTGATGTATGATGAAGTAAAGCGGCTTCTTGTTACGACACTGACAGGTGCATGTGCATGCGAGTGAGTACATTACCGTGATTATCAAATAAAGCTAGCTGAAAAGTGTTCGATTTTTCATTTTTTTGTCTCCTACATCTCAGACATATAGTTTACTTGCTGTCATTCATAATTAGTAACATCGTAATTCGTCCTCCGGAATGTTGATTCTCACCTATCGAGTGGAAGTGGAGTGCGTGGCGCATACTAGAGACGGGCAGATATCACGAAACCTTATCATTTTCTCTTTGAGTTGTCTAGAAGATATTTCCCTGGCAAGCCAGGAACTTTCGCAACTTTTACAGAAACTTCCTCACATCTTTCTTTTCCTACTGTATCTCTTTTAATCTGCGCTCTCTAACTAATATACTAATCCTAACTTCTTTTTAGCCATCTTTCCTGACTGACAACGTCTTCTGCCGGTTTAGCAACAGCTACTCTATCGTCGATTTTCAGTCGGAAAGCAGCAGCTCGGCTCAGCTGATCAGCCAGACGTCCGGAGAGGTGTCAATCGGTGACGTGGATCGTGAAGTGCTCACAGATTCGATAGTGAAGTGCTGTGCGCTTGATCTCATCGACCCGGATATTTTTAGTGTGAGTTTAATACACTAATCAACATTTCCTGTGAGAAGTTCATTTGTTTGGGTCGTCTCGTAAGAAATCCACTTTCTATCCGATTTCTTTGTTCATTTCTGGTATGCTCAGGCGATTTTCAAAGGTCTTCGTTCTTTGAGGCCCTTTTGGGATGATGAACTAAGAGAAAGTAATGAATATTTGACTTTCAGTACAGTAGTAAAAAGAAGCAATATGAGGTTTCACATCTTACAAATAGCCCTGTACAGCATATTAACTAGGGAAGGGTTTCGACCTCCCATGGAACTTCTAGTTGAGACCAGGATCATTAGAAAGAGCTCGGAATGCTGATTACGAATATGAGTGTCAAAATTGCAAAATGAAACTCCTGAGCGAGTTATAGCCTGCCGAAATCGGGGGCCTCACCCTAGGTTGGCTGTGCGCCGCACCGGGCGCGGGAGTGGTGAGTCATCGGGGCTCCGTAAGAAGGGCCCGCCAGTTGCGGTGGTGGCGCAGGGGTAGCGCTCGCGTTCGTCAGGTCCGACGTCGTTGGTTCGGTTCCCGTTGCTGGCCATGTTTTGCAACTCATAATTCGTCTTCGAAATGAGCTTTTGTTCTGATTTATGACACGTGTCTGATTAAATAGCCGGAAAAACTACCATACACGTTTGTAAAAATGCTTGAAGGCAAAAAACAGCTATGGAGACAATTTCATCTACTTTTTTGCACAAATAGATTCTAAACCATATATTAAGTAACTAGAGGTGTTTCCAACAACCTTGGCATTCATGGAAAGAAGCAAAAAAATGTGTAAAGTAAAAAGGTAAGTAGAATGTATGATAAGGAAGAACTAGATGTCGCTGATCTACTGTATTTTCTTCACTCACCATGTCCTTTTCACCAGCAAAGGTGGTGTCCATTCTTTTTGCTGAATTTGGGGTGCTAGAGTAAATAAAAATGTCACCGTAGCAGTTTCTTGCCTTCAAGCATTTTTACAAACATATATGGTAGTTTTCCCGGCAATTTAATCAGACACGTGTCTCAATTCAGAACAAAAGGTCATTTCGAAGATGAATTATGACTTGCAAAAAACCGGCAACAACGGGAACCGAACCAACAACCTCGGGCCCGACGAGCGCGAGCGCTACCTCTGCGCCACCGCCGCAGCTGGCAGGCCCTTCTTACGGAGCCCCGATGACTCACCACTCCTGCGCCCGGTGCGGCGACAGCCAACCTATGGTGAGGCCCCCGATTTCGGCAGGCCATAACTCGCTCAGGAGTTTTATTTTGCAATTTTGACACGCATATTCGTAATCAGCATTCCGAGCTCTTTCTAACGATCCTGGTCTCAACTTGAAGTTCCATGGGAGGTCGAAACCCTTCCCTAGTAAGTAAAAGGGTGAGCTACCATTGCCCCATGTTTATCACCAGTAGAGCAGAGAGAACCGTCACCTCTTCCAGAAGGACCATGGAGAGGGTCATCCACGACTTCTACTCCGATCTCTTCGATAGCCACGTCCACCTGCCCCCATGCCATCTTCCGCAGGATGGATACGTCGTCCCCTCTGTTCTCCCTTCCGAGATCCGACACGCCATCTCGTCGGTGAAGAAACGTACAGCACCCGGTCCCGACAGGATCAGACCCGAACACCTGAAGAACCTCCCGCCTACGCTCATCAACACCCTGGCGCGGCTCTTCACACGTTACCTGTCGGAGTGCAAGGTTCCATCTCAGTGGAAGACCAGCAGAACCGTCTTGCTGTACAAGAAGGGAGACGTGCACGACATTGGCAACTATCGCCCGATCTGCCTGCTGTCCGTAGTCTACAAGCTGTTCACTCGAGTTATCCTGAATAGGATTAGCAGAACGCTAGACGAAGGACAGCCATGCGAGCAAGCAGGATTTCGGAGAGGATTCAGTACGATCGACCACATGCACACCATTACGAAGCTCATCGAAGTGTCGCGAGAGTACAAGCTGCCGCTGTGCCTTACGTTCATCGACCTGAAGAAGGCATTCGACTCTGTCGAAACTGAAGCGGTCATCGAAGCCCTGCTCACCCAGGGCGTTCCTACTCAGTACATCAGAGTCCTTCGAGAGCTGTACAGTGGATTCACGACCAAGATCTCACCATTCTACAACGACGTCGTCGTCGACGTGAAGAGAGGGGTTCGGCAAGGGGATACCATATCCCCGAAGCTCTTCAGCGCCACTCTCGAAAACGTCATGCGCGAACTAGAATGGGAAGACATGGGAGTGAAGGTCGACGGCCGGCAACTACATCATCTTCGCTTCGCTGACGACATCGTGCTCATAACGCCGAGCATCAGCCAGGCGGAGCGAATGCTGGCCGACTTCGATCGTGTATGTGGGAACGTTGGACTGCAGCTGAATCTTACGAAGACGATGTTCATGAAGAACGGATGGGTTTCTGATGCCCCATTCTCGCTCAACGGAACGAACATCTCCGAATGCTCCAGCTATGTGTATCTGGGTCGCGAAGTCAACATGGCCAACGACCTAGCACCAGAGCTGAGCAGGAGGAAAAGAGCGGCTTGGGGAGCTTTCAAGAGCGTCGAAGAAGTCGCGAAGAAGACGAAGAACGTCCGACTCCGTGCCCACCTATTCGACTCCACTGTTCTTCCTGCCCTAACATACGCCTCAGAGACCTGGGCTATACGAAAGCAGGATGAACACGCTATCAGCGTCGCGCAGCGTGGAATCGAGAGGACGATGCTCGGAGTGAAACGACTCACGCAAGTGAGAGAAGGCCTCCGAAGTTCCGAGCTTCGCCGACGTTCGAAGATCAGAGACGCTGTCGCATGGGCCAAGTTGTCGAAAATTAGGTGGGCCGGCCACGTAATGCGCTTCTCAGACACCCGCTGGACGAGAGCCATCACCGACTGGATTCCGCGGGATGTCAAAAGAACACCAGGACGCCCACCAACGCGTTGGTCGGACTTCTTCGTGAAAGCCCTGAACGACCGATATGACGCTCTTCGTGTCCCTCGAGCGAGGAGGATCCATTGGACCACTCTGGCACGCGACAGGGACGAATGGAGACGCTGCTGGCACCCGCTCGAGCAATTCGATGATCAACGGGACGACAGGTGATACAGGTGATACAGAGCAGAGAGCGGTGCATACAAATAAGAAGCGGTGTGCGGAGCTATTAAAGCGGTGAATTCTGTGTCGAAAAAGTGCGATGAGCAAGAACTATAAAGGCGTCCGCACAGTTTTGCGCTTTCATCGTAGGGAAAGAACGCAGAGGTCGTCGTCCCAATCCCGCACACTTTAGCGACGACAACAGTAATGGTTCAAATCATTATTCCTGCTGCCACGGCAATGCCGCTACCAGAGACTGTCTGCGCTCTAGCCGACCGCGCCGGGGATTTACAGTGGAAAGTGTCTTGTCCTTTTAACTATCTAATCGATAGTGCCAATCAGCTGATTATTTTCTGCCTCCCGGACGACGTCTGTGGTGTTTTTTGTTTATATTTGTGTTGGATTTAGCTATTTTGCTTGTTTACTTCCCTTTTGCAAGCTTTTCAGAGGTCCTCAGCTTAGCGAATGAAAAAGTCACTTTCAAATTGCATTTGAACGCATTGTACGGAAGATTGTGTGCCGCTGCATGTCAAGAACCTCTTATACTGCTACGTTCTAGTTGCTGGATCGGAATTCTGGCTTCAGGGGTCAATAACTAGTAGTGGGTTGCAATAAGTGGTTAGGAAGCAATAAACCCTGAGTTATGAGGTAGAACGCCACTCCGCGTGCCCCACCGTAGCGCGCTGTCCTTCAGAGCGAGTAGGTCTCGACTGGAGCTGTGTCTGCGCCGCGCCCATGGGGTCAAGCGTTCTAACCCTCCGTCCCCCTGGCCCGCCCACCTCCCAACCCTTGGGCTTGCTCGAGAGTCCAGTGGCTGCTTTACGAGATAGTGGAGACACAAATATTTGCCACGCCTCTGTTTAGAGGTCGGGGAGTAGAACGCCACTCCGCCCGCGCCCATGTGTGCAACGGCTCTTTTGGGGAGGAGCGTCGTTGCTTGAATGCTCCGCGCCACCTTTGCCCCGTCTTTGCCGCAGAAGTGTGCGGACTCCTTAAGAGATTTGAAAGTTGAAGCTATTTGTAGGTTTACAGCACCTGTCATTGACTTCGAGTGCACCAGCTAGCCAAGATAACAGTTTATCTGGCGGACGCATTAGCATATCCCTTCTTCGGAGCCGGGGAAGCCAGAAAAATGCAAGATCATCTCACCGAGCACCATTTCAATTTGAGAGAACAAATTCAAAGGGCTGCGTGGACCAGGAAAGAACCATACAACTGAAGCTAGAGGGCTCACTCATTTGTGCAGAGAAGGGCTCGCTGGAGTCGCCCGTAGACCGATTGACCAGTAGGCGCCCAGGAGAGGTGCCGCTGCTCCTAACATGAGGATATCTGGAAGTCAGAATCCACGGTGGTCAGGTAATGGAGCGAGTTCTTTCAGAATAGAATACATAAATGCGTAGCTACAGCTAACAAACTCGCTTCATTACTTGACCACTGTGGATTCTGACCACCGGAGTCCTCAATTCAGGGGCCGCGGCACGTCTCCTGGGTGACCTACTAGTAATTCGGTCTGTGGGCGACTCCAAGGAGGTAGAAGGCTAATATAGATGTGCGGAGAAAGACTCCAAGGAGTCCTTCTCCGCACATCTATATTAGCCTTCTACCTTCGGCTGCATGCTTCTTTTCTGGTCCACACGGCTATTTGAATTTGTTCTCAATTTGAAGTGGTGCTCGGTGGAATAATTTCTCATTTTTCTGTCTCTCCAGGATCTGACGAAGGCGATAAGGCCGAGACGTCGGCCGAATAAAACTGTGCTCGATATATTCACAATTCCGAAATATAAGGAAAGCCAATTATGGAATAAACAGGATATTTCTCGACAAATCAAATTAACGGTTTTTTGTTGCAAAGCTGGGCCTCCGAATTACATCATTAAAGGATCGAACGGATTAAATCATCGACTAGATGATCTTATAATGTCTTCTTTACGATTAAAGAAAATCTTGTATAAGGCCTCTGTTATACTCTCGCGGGAGCATCCTCGGAACGTCCGCGGACTAAGGGTGCAGCGCGGACTGCGGGCGTGGCCGGGCACGGCGATTGGCCAGGTGAGGGATCTCAGCGCGATTCCCGCCCTTCCGCGAATGCTCCCGCGGGAGTATAACTCGGCCTGAGGTGTAATTCTGTTGGGACAGCCTGATAGACGAACACCCTATTCACTAAGCTGGATCGAGGGAACGCGTACAGCATACAAATGGGGATGCTCTAAGCTTTTTTAGCGATATACGTGGTGCAATCTGGGTTGCGCTGTAGATTTTGTAGCGCACTTACAAAGTGATTGATTATAGCAGATCTTTTATCCTTCTTTGGACCTTTGTATACGCTCAGTTACAATTCGATTTCAGGGCAAAGGGTTTCGCGCGTTGTTGGATCGTATGTGGCAGTTGTCGAAAAGATCCAGTACCTCACCACATGACGTCTTTCCAGACACACAGATGCTGCATTCGGTGAGTGCATAGCACAAATTTCTACTACTGAGATGCAAGTCGACTTCCTTCCACCCGCTACCTTTCCATTCATAAGGTGCCAGCCATCTGGTTGATTAGCTACCGGAGGACTTGCAGAATTTGGCGCTTATTCAAGATAAGGCCTTTGGGACACTCCAGCCATGCTCTTGGTAAAGCATTGGTCGCGGTGTGACTCCGAGAGTTCCCATACAGGACCCTAATTCCACTATGGCTGTGGTTTTTCCGACCACAGTCGTCGCGTCGTCGTTCACACGTCTTGTCGTTATGGGCTGTTGTACTCCGAATGCGGGATGAGAAACAGATGTACGTCTCGCTAGGAACGTGCAGTGCACAGCGGCTGGTGGCAGTCACAAAGGAGCACACGCCCATAGACTCCACGTAGCCTCTGGTCCTGTTGATCTGCTTGTTAAGGATTACAGAGTTTCCTAGATTTACATGGTTATAGGTTACCTGAATTTTCCATTTTTGTTTCTATTGGACGACACGTTGTTCGAGCGTAGTTAAGATTGGTATACATCTTTATTTCGGCTTACATTTCGTCGTTGTCGCCTTCTTCAGAGCTTGGAAAGTCGTTTCAGATACTACCACTCCATACACAGAATCCCATCCAAAAGGCTAAGGCCCCGTTTATACTTCTGACGCCGAGGGACGGGATGGCACGTATAGTGGCCAAATTGATCGATCGCGTCGCTCGATCAATGTGGCCACAATACGGGCGTCGCGTCCCTCGGCGTCGAAGTATAAACGGGCCCTAAGGCCAGTGTTATACTCCCGCGGGAGCATCCGTGGAACGTCCGCTGACTAGGGGTGCACCGCGGACGGCGGGCGTGGCGGGGCGCGGCGATTGGCCAGGTGAGGGATCTCGGCGCGATTCCCGCCCTTCCGCGGACGCTCCCGTGGGAGTATAACAGGTGCCTAAGAGATCACAAAAACGACAAAGGCTCCGAGATTCATCGAGAATCGGGCGGCAATGTTCGAGGCCGTTTTATTTCAGTGTTTTACTCATGAGCGTTCACGTTTTCTGTTTTTTGTCCGTGTGCCTGGAAGCGCACATTTCTGTGCTAGTCAGCTAGCTTGTGAATTGATGTGAGGTGCCTCTCAGAGAAGTGGTGTTTCAGCATCCGGTTTTTAATTTAGCTGACCTCCTAGTGGCATCATCTTCTTTCCATACGCGATTAGTTTTCTTTTTCGCATTCTTGGTATAAGTTTCTCTGTCCTTTATCATTCTGTGACGTGCGCAGCTTTTTTCAGTGTTTTTGAGCTGCTTAGACACTATTCTATGGTTGATGGGCATGTAGGTCCTCCAGTGGAGAATTGCGTCTTAACAGCTTAACAGCAATTAATAATGCAATGAATGAAACAGTAAGCCAAAACTACAATTCGCAAGTCAGCAACATGTGGAATGACAGAAACCTCAAGGAAAATCTGGAAGGAGATGTGTCTACTTCTGCAGAATTATGTAAACTATGTCAACCCTAGCGACCGCGACGCCGCGGGTCTCGTACCGCTGTCGCTCGCTGGGACGAATAGAATTAATTGTACCAAGTAGACATTGGATCCGAAGTCGATTCGGATAATTCGGATTCGTCATTTTTTAAAATCCGGTTAAAAGAATTATGCAAATAACGACATTTTTGAAAAGCCCTAGAACTTAGACTCAGAACTTGATTCAGGTAAGAATACCTTCAACAGGAACGAATTTTCGAATGGTGTTGCGAATCTGTGGCCCCGCTCGCGAGGGGACATACCCCGTTGAGCGGAATCCTTCATTCGCCCCGTGGGCGTACGAGGTCGACGTGGGACACAAAGTCCCAGGGAAGGTAAGGACCCCAAGATGTGATTAATCCACGCCTCTTTCCGGCAGATGCGGGCCTGCGTGGTAACCTTTTACCCCTTGCACAGGCCAATCCGTCTGGACTGACGAACCCACACGAGCTCGCCGCCTTCCTGTAGTGCAGCCGGCTATATTGATGGTGAGGGAGCGGCAACGCTGCGCTTGAGGATCCCTGAGATTTTTGGAGCCAACGCACGAGACCGCCGCTCCGGACTCGCGCAGGGGCGTGAGGCGACGACGAAGTAAGAACTGAGCCCGTCGAATATCGGCGCGTGGGGAGCCCGCTCGGATCGATAGCGCGCGCAAGTCGCATCTCAGGAGCGCCTCATCGAGATTTCGCGCGGATACGGTAGTCGGCTTGAGTTCGATATTAGGGATCGAACTATCGTCTTGGCGACAAAAGTTCCAAATAAGTGATTTATCCTCGGATCCCATATCGGATATCCGAATCAGATTTCTGATCAAAATCATCTGAATTATCCGAAAATCCAGTCTTGTGAAAATCACACCCAAGTGGATCGTCCAAAGATCCGGGCTTTTCGAAAATGCCATTGTTCGCACAATCCTTTTAACCGGGGTTTGAAGGTTAGCAAGGAGTTAAAAAAAATATAGCGCGTCCGAACTATCCGAAACGGTGTCGGGTTCAAGGTCTAATACCAAGTTGAGCACTACCAAGGTTGTTCGACAGTTACTGTCGTTCTTTCTCAACTGTATATTTTTATGTAGTGGATATTGCGTGGCTTAGATTGTTATGTACTATTTTAAAGGGTAGACCGCTGCTCTTCTGAACGCCAGTGTCAGCTTTGGCTTGCTGGCTTTCGCCCCGGAAATTTTAATATGCAAGATGCACCACACGCTGGTCGTAGAGTCACTGCTGATGACGACCAAATAAAGGCGTCAGTCAAAACTAATCGGCGTATGACAACTCGGGAGATGGCAGAATAGCTTGACGTATCGAACTCAACCGTTTACTTACACGCACAACAGCCTGGTTACGAGAACAATGTTAGATGTTTGGCTTTCTCACGATTTGGAGGAAATCCACCAAACCAAACGTATTATGTGGAGATGTAGTCAATTCTGAGCTGCTTCCAAGGCGCCAAACTATTGCCTCGAATGCCTACTGTCGTCAATTATCGAAATGTTATCGAAATTGAACGAAAAAATTAGGGGAAACTCCCTGAACTGGCCAACCGCAAAGGCGTGATGTTCCATCATGGACGGATCCCCACTCCTCTTTATTAACTGGCTAACAATTAACAGAGCTCAATTTGGGACCGATGTCCCATACACCCTGACTTGTCACCATCGACTACCATTTGTTTCGCTTCCTTCAAAACCATTTGAATGATTAACGTTGTGATTCCTATCAAGTTGTTAAAATGAGTTGCCCGAGTTCCTCGTCGCCTCTCAAAACCAAGGCTTTGAACGTGGAATTTTTCATGGAACTAACCGAAGGGAGTCAAAAGGTTATCCAGCAAAATGGTCAGTATATCATCGATTAATGTTTGTTCTCAATAAAAATAAATTTACTTTAAAAAATATGAAGAGGCGACAGAAGTTGTCGAAGAAATCAGTAGGACGCGGCGCACTCCCTTTCTAGTCAATGAGCCGTTCGCGTGATTTGTGTGTTCAAACGTCCAACAGAAAGTGAAGTATTGTGGCGCATAATACCTCTTTTTAGAAGCTATTTGCCTAGTCGCTAATGAGGGAAACGTTTATGGACGAATTGAACCATCCAATTATCCTTCGCACAGTTCCACTGAATAATATTGTCTCATTCGGCTTTCAAAAGGAAATTGAATACTGCGTTTCGATTTTAAACCGTAACCCCAAGCGCACTGCTGCACAACATTATACGATAAACCCGCATTCCTTCCTCTGCTTCAAAACTAAGTTACCAGATTTAGGATCCTATTCAGGAAGCTTGTTCCGGCGTAAACGTCACATACCTTCTTCTGAGCTTGCATCGCATTTTTGTCGTTTCGGAAGCAAAACAAAAAATCGATAATGCTCTCTTCGATTGTCCATTTTCAGCTTAATTTTTTTACCCAATTTGTTCTTACTAGTGACGCTCTGTTCTTGGCAGAAAGCAGAGTAAAGTTTAACCTTTAAAATAAATTAAAATAATATAGATAACGCAATTGCTATTACATAAAAATATACAGTTTAGGCCATTTATGAGAAAGACGCAAGAAAAATGGGAGCGCAGTCGGAGGAGGCGCCGCTGTCGCCTGCACCCGGTACCAGGTTACTGGTTCGGATTTCCCGCCCAGGCCAACCAAGCCTTCCATCCCTCCGGGGTCGGTGAATTGCTACCAGACTTGTCTAGGAAGGATAGAGCACTGACTTGTACATCGGGTGGCCACCGCAAGTCATTGTATGGCCACATGCGCATTCAAATCGCCTCCACGACATCCCGTAGAAGTAGGATGCGTGGCGCATCCCAAAGAGGATTGAATAACGCCGTCTGTTATCCTTATCCTTATGAGAAAAACGACATTAATTAATGAACAACCCAATACATTGCGGCGACATCATGGTGATACTGCTAAGACTTCTGGCTCTTTTTCTTCACCTGTTGGTTGACATACTTTTTGACAGCATTGTTCTATAATTGTCTTCCTCTTCCTGTTATGTGGGGAGGTGAACTGACTGACTTGGACATTACCAACTGTTCGGTCGGTGCTTTGATTTAACGTCCTGATCTTACCATGTCAAAGAAGCATCAATGTATAAAGTCTGATAGTCGCGCTGCGCGCGCTAACCTCCCCAACCTGACGTTCACCTCTGTACCATATTAAAGCATTGACGACCGCGCGGCAAATCGCGTGTCCGGCGCGTGGGACCGCGCGCTGGGACCGCCTTGAGGCTCGAATCTTGGGCACTCACTACTTCACGGTATTCCAAATGAAGCTCCCTCTCCAGTGGGTGAGCCACATATTGGAAAAGGCTGGAACAGGTTCGAAGCAAAACGTAGAAGATGTATTTGCTGCCACAAAAGGTCAGCACAGAAAAGGGCGCACGTTCATCACGAATCGTGCAAATAAGGTGACCACACGATGTAGCAAGTGTTTGAAATATTTTTTCTAAATTGGGTTCAAGTTTTTCGCAAGAAATTTGACTAGATGTCTTAACCATGACCATTTTTGAAAGATATACGTAGCTGTTCGTGAGTAGTATCTATTTATTTGAGGTTTGAATAGTGTGTTGTGCTGATTTTTTTTTTATCAAAGCTTTCGTTGATTCCCGGACCACTGTGCAGGTAGCATTGGTAGGATCCAGCGAATCTAATGAATACTAGTAAACTAGTGTTACTAGTAACTGAAAAATCGAGGAAGTGCGCCGCAGCGAACATTTTTTTAACCGCGGGCTAAAATTGGACCGCGCGGTCCCACGCGACAGAAAAACTGCGGGCCGAAATTGGGCCGCGCGGTCGTCAATGGCTTAAATATGTATATTTTCCATATTTTTGTTCTTATTAGAATTATTGATTCTGTGCCTTATGCTTATGCTTAGGTCAACTCAAGAGAGTTCCCTTATGCATATTCTGTAAAGTGTCTTCGATATATCCTAGTCGGGAGAGGGGGCAACGGTAAACTGTCAATTGCGGACGTCATCCCATACTACACAACCATATCCCCTAAATTAAAATTAAATAATTCCTGTCATTGTACAGTAGCTAAAGTTTTTCTAGAAGCTTAAGCAAGGGATTGGAGACGCAAATCGCTACAGTGCATTTTAAAACCATGTTTCCACCTCATAATTTGCCCATATCTCGTTTCGTGTGCATTTGTGCAGGGCCGCGCTAGCTCCAGTAGATTCGCCGCAGTCGAAAATAATTAGGCTTTCACTTTCAGAAAATTTGTCAAATGTTCTCACACGAGAATCAAACTTTCATGGAAAAAAGTAGGGTGTTTGGGTGCTTCAAAAGTATGTATCCACTTACGAAAAACAATTTTTTATTGAATTGGAAAGTCGATTGGATCTCCATTACTTCTTATAACATCTTACATCCGATCGTATTATGCATGCCGTTGACAAGGTTCTGGATGACTTTATCTTCGATAGTGTCCCAAGCAGTCAAAATCGACGCCACGTCATTGAACCGTTGGTTATTCGCGCAGGCTCGTTGAACCAAGAGTCCCCATATGTTCTCCACCGTGCTGTAGTCAGGACAGAGGCCGGTTAATCCGTTACTTTAATGCTGTGACGGTGAAGCCAATCTTTGGTTGACCTGGACCCATGAACTGCAGCGTTGTCCTGCTGCAAAACATATGTCTGGCGTCTTCTGCCTATCAAAAAAAAAAGCAGAAGACTAGACTCCAGTACACCTCAACGCTCCAGACTATCCATGCGACACGACGAAAGAGTAAGCTTCAGATTTCCGCTGCTAAGAAGCTAGTCCATCTCCTTACTGATCCGCCTCCGAAGAAGCGACCACGGGACTTCTCGCTTCTAACTATTTCCTGTTGGTAAAGATGAAAAATTATTCTGAATGGTTCCGACGAAAGCAGACATTACGGGAGAAACCTGCGAGAGGGCCCGTCGACGCAACTTCGGAGGCGGATCATTAATTATATGGACCGGCTTCTACAGTAGCGGAAACCTGAAGTTTAGTCTACGGTCGTGTCGCATGGACAGTCTGGAGTGTTCTGATGTACTGGAGTCCAACCTTCTGCTTTTAATGAGAGGCAGAAGGTGCCACATCAATTTTCTGCAGCAGTACAGCGCTGCGGTCCATGTGTCCAGGTCGACCAATGATTGACTTCACTTCTACAACATTCATGTAACGGATTAGATGACCTCTCTCCTCACTGCAACACGATGGAGAACATGTGAGGACTCTTGGTTCAACGAGCCCACGTGAGTAACCGACAGTTCAATGACATGGTGGCGATTTTGACTGCATGGGAGACTATCATCCAGAACCTTGTCAACGGCATGCATAATAGGATGTGTGATGTCATAAGAAGTAATGGCAGTCCGATCGACTTCCCAGTTCAATAAAAAATATGTCTTTCATAGGTGGATACCTATGGAAAACACATTTTTTGTATTTTTGTGGTAGTACATATTGTTGAAACACCCAAATACCCAGCTTTTTTTCAAGAAAGCCTGATTCTCGTGTAAGACGAACAATGTGCGATGTTCCTGAAAGAGAGCACCTGTCTATTTTCGACCGCGAGGAATCTAGTGAAACTAGCGCGGCCCTGCAGAAATGAACACGAAACGAGACATGGACAAATTATGAGGTGGAAACATACTTTTGAAACGCACTGTAGATGCCCCCCCCCCCCGATTATGATAGATCCGTAAATTCTGTTTACTAAAATGGATTCAAATACTTTTTGCCTTACTCGGCAAAGCTGCACCGCGAAGGTAGTCTGCATAGTATCAAGGTAGCCGGATAGTTCTCAGAAAAGGGAAAACTTTTTCATAGGACTTCTCTTTACACATCTTCTGAGATTTTCTAAGCGATTGATTTGTTTGATTTTCACTCCCTACTATGTGTGTTGTTTATAATGATTCTTTTGACGAGAAAGTACCTCTTCACGTGCAAGCTAGAAAATAAACGATTGAGTATATTGGTTTTCGTGCGAAAGTCTCTTCCCATGTCCCTGTTTGTCGAGCGCAGCCCTTAGGTTAAGTTGGTAGAAGACGTAGCCGCTAAGATGTATAGAAATCCATTGTGATTAGATTTCGGCACAAAGTGGAACGGTCAAGGCCTACACCACTGCCTGTCGTTCTGTTGATGTAGAGCTCGCTTAAGAAGGAGAGCGCATGAAAGTTTTTGTCGGCTGGCTACCTCAGTTCGTATTATATGTTCAGCCCGTTACGGTACACTGAGGGGACAACGGATTTCATGCTTGCATTAGAGCGCGAAATTGACATTGGAGCACGCTTCTCCACAGTCGACGCATCGACTGCATTGGGGTCCACTTGGAAATTCTATATCACACCGACGCCGTTTATCCCACGTTGATTCCGACTATTGGTAAAGCTGGTTCGCCGCAGACGAGAGCACAGAGCAAACCAGCGTCTGGAATAAAAAAGAAGAAGAAAAGCCTCACTTCGTCAAGCCGTGCTCGCAGAGACGAGCATATCGAGCCACAGCCACAAGGTGATCCCCTATCCAGAGTCACTTAGCACTAGAAAACTTGGCAAGGGCAGGTAGATGGCCCACGCCCAGGAGTCCCTGCCCTCGTCTGAGGCTGCACTCGAAGAGCATTCGAAGAAGAGGAAATCGGCTAGGGCAGGAGGGTGACCAAAAATTTGCTCGCTCTATCTCCAACTGACGTGTGGATCAGTTGTCGGCTCGGTGCACTATAACTGCACTCAAGATATGTAATCTGAATACCTTAATAGAAGTCATCCTACAGAAGGCTTTAGTTAACACTAATTGTAAGCTACATTCCTTATCTTTAAGCCAAAATTATTCAATTCAATCAAGGCGACCTAAGGCTTATCTATACTTCGTTTAAGGCGTTGCAAACGAACCTTCGATTTTGCATGGAGGATCTGAAGAACGAGTTGTCCCGAACATCACAAGGCGTCTGTCTCGCGGTCGAGTCTCTGACTTACTACAATAGGGTTCGTTTATAGATTCACTCACTGCCTCTACTAAATGCTCCTTCCTTCTGGTGTGGTGAATCATATATTGCTTATTAAGGAGTTCCGCGTTGTACATGGGTCAAGAATCAGTCACGACTGGAAATGGAGGAGTAACGTCTTGGGGTAAGTCCCTTGCTTTTTCTGTTAGACTTTTACATTGTCGAGCAAGGGAATGGTACGCGTTCCTTGGGTTTGTTGTATAGATTAGATGAAGTTATGACCATATATTTCACTTATTGATGTGTAACTTGACCACACGCGTAAATAAAATAAAAAAGATGTGACAACAAGAACGTCAGATAAACAGTAACTCATAGAATAACCAGATATGGGAACTGAGAAAATACTTGTACGAAAAAAGTAGGCAACTATAACACATTTCTAAACAGCGTACCATAAATAGAATTAAACCAGACTCTTTGCGAACAACCAGACTTTGAAAAGCTTGAACGGACAGTCCTAAGATATCTTTATTTTCAATAGTATTCCTATTAGGGGGGGGGGGGGCAGAAGTAATGAGACAAATTCAACAAAATTCTTTATTTCTTCATAACTCAGTTGCAACCAAACGGTGCTGAGGAATGCATTCTCCGTTAAGGTCAATGAAGAGCTACCATCGCTCAGCCAACTTCCTCATCCCATCTTTCCAGAACTGCTTAGGCCTAGTGTTGATCCGCTGCTCCATATGGTTTTCAAGCAGCTCCGCTTGGGTCCTTGTGTCTCATTCGACCATGAAGTCCTCTGTAGGCTCAAGAATGCCCGAAGAAATACGGTAGGAGAGCCATGTGAACGTAGTCCCGCTGAGCAAGCTTATCCGTGGTCACTTTTGCTCGATGGGTTGTGGCGTTGTCGAAGAGGAAGACCTTCTTGAAGCGCTGAGACCGAATAAGTGCGAGTCGCCGGTCCATCTCTTCTATTTCTTTCACCATGGCCTTGGAGTCCGTCGTCGTGCTTCTGGAAAACAGCTTCCAGTATACCGGTCTATGGGCGCAGACTCGAAAGCTCAGAAGGTGCTTCTCGCCGTGAATATCTTGCCGAACGAAGTCACTAACGGGTCAGCAGGCATCATCAAGACTAGCTGCTTGGCAGCGTTGAGATAGAAGACGTACTTGTCACCCTGCGTGACGATGGAGTCCAGGCTGCCCGGGGTTGAGAATTGGGCGAGATTTGCACGACACAGGTCGGCTCGTCAGGCCGGGGTTTCGGCACGAGACAGACTGCGGTTTTGGCACGCTTCTAAAAAGGGCGAAAATGGTAGCTTCTCAAATGGCCTTCAGTAAGTAGCAAACAAACATAAACCGGATTCCATTCACGAGATGTAGAAAATGGAGCGTCTCATTATTTTTGCCCCTCCCCTAATATAAGTGAAGAAACTGAACTTATATAGAGTATAGAGTGGAGACATAATAGCTATAGAACGCGGGTCTTACTGCGTGTACCATGGATCGATTTCAAATTCAGGTGGTCCATACATCTCTTTTATCAACAGAGCATGCATTCCTTGTGTTTCCACGATGTGCCGCAAAAGTGGAATACGTGGCGCACACCCACGGAAAATAACCAACGATGAGTCCTAACAGCTTCAGAGTGTTTCGAGCGCGGGAGAATCAGACGGTGATCGAGATCATCAACAGCATCGTGAACACCTACGACCTTGACAAGAATCTGTTGCGGATCACTTGTGCTGGTGCCGGTGAAGAATTCTCCCCAGCGAGGTTGTTTCCCGACATCAAGGAGAAGCTGCGCGAGGTGAGAATTCTTTCTCGTGTTTCTTCTACTAGATATATGCCTCATCCCTCACAAGCTCATTTGTGTGTGGCTGAGTTGGCATGGTAGCCGGTTTATGGACAAGAATTGAGGCGGATTTGATTTCGTGTCACAGCATTCTTTCCTGCTAAGAATGATATCCTATATATATATATATGTATATGTTTATACTATCCTTGACTGGGAGGAAAATGACACCGTTTCGATCATTGGCTGGGAAGCGGTGAAATTTGTATTGAAAAATGTATGCACTTGAAGTGACTATCTGGGATCATGTGGAAGACATGTCGTTCTCTAGAAGAGACTTACATATCTGTGCCGTAAGATTTCCTAAAGTTGTTGAGGCAAGATTGGTCTATTTCTATTTTTTAATTTTTTATTTTTGTTTTCTACACATTTTACATGTACTTATATATTCTGTATATTTTCTGTATAACTTTCTATTAGGTTGTTACGAAATAAATGGCACTGAACCACTGTAAATTTAAACAGTTAATATCTCGGCTTGTAGGCAAGTTTATTAATCGAAATAAAAACCTTCTGATTCTACACATCTTTGCCAACGTGACACAAGCTTTTTTATCCCAGTAGCGTAAAAATCAGAAGTTCTGGAATTGACGAAATCCTCGAAGGCACTTTCGACATCCTGTTGGTATTTGAATATTTTCCCTACCAAGAAGTCGCCAAGATGCTTGAAGAAATGGTAGTCTGTTGGGGAGAGGTCGGGAGAAAACGGAGGATGTGGTAGAGTTTCAATGCTCAGCTCATTCAATTTCTGCAACGTCGTTCCTGCCACATGGGGGCGAGCATTGTCGTGCAAAAGAAGGAGAACTCGCCTTCGGTTTACCAAGGCCGGCCGGATATCCTTCAACTTTTTCATCATAACCGAACCTTCGCTATCCCCCTGGTACCTTTGTGTGGATCCTCCTCTACCACATCTCTCAGCTTGTCCTCATCAACATCACTATGCCTCCCACGACGACCTTCATGTCCTTCCAAGCTCTCATCTCCATTCCGGAACTTCTGATACCAACGATACGCCGTCCGAATTGTGGAACATCCTTGACCGAATGCGGCGTTGTTCTTCTCGTACGCCTCTTTAGCTGTAGTGCCCAGCTTGAATTCATACAAGTAAATGCCTCGGATTACCCTTTTGTCCATCTGCAAAAAAGTCAATAAAACTCTAAAGTTTTCCCACTTTTACATAGAAAATTTGGTACTCGCCGGTAGAGCAAAGTTTGCGCTTCTAAATAATATGCCACATGTTACGGTTTGTTCTTGGTCAAACGCGTAAAGACGCGCCAAATATGGCGCGAGCGAGCGCCATTTAATTCGTTACAACCTAATATATAATTTTATATATTCTATTTTTTTCTATTTCCATTTATTTACCTTTATTTTCATATTCTATATGTTCCTATTTCTATAAGTTACATGTACGTATGTATTAGGTTGTTGCATATGAAATGGCAGATTTTAACTGAAAGCTTTGACAGATCATAACATCGCTCGAAAGCAATTTTATTGAGCGATATAAACACCATTACAAATAAAACGCTTTTCTCAAAGCGACTATATAGCTTAGACATTCAACCTTTGTAAAAATCAGAACTACAGAACTAATAAAACATAAGTCGTTTTCGACATCATCTTGGTTGCTGAATTTTTTATCCTTCACACTGCGATCCAAATGCTTGAAAAAATCATAGTCGGTAGTGGACAGATCCGGTGAATATACTGGATGTGGCAGCTTCGTATCCCAATGCATCCGGTTTCCGAACAACAGTTTTTGAAACATGCGGACCCTCGTTGTCATACAGTAAGATTGGGCCTCTTCGGTTGACCAAAGCCGGCTGTTATTCAGTCATTTTCTGGTGCACCACTTCAGTTTCGGCACAGCTTTTCTCGCTGTGATAGTCTCTTCAGTTTTCAAGAACTTGTGATTCTATACCAGCCATTTTCCACGATATGGTCACCATGGTCTTCTTTGGATGGAGACTTCCTTCGGACTCTCATTCTCATGCAGAGCGACGACGATTGTCATAAAGGATTTATGTTTCGCCGCATGTCACGATCCTGTCCGAAAATGGCTCCCTTAGATTGTGCACACAGCCTCAACGAAACACGGGTGTCGTGGCGCTTCAGCTTCTGCCCGACGGTCAGTTCGTGCGGGATCCATTTATCCAATTTCTTCACTTTTCCGATCGCATCTAAGTGGCGAATGGTAGTGCTTGAAGTAGAATATGTGAGTATAGTCGTTAAACGATAAGTCGATACTGTAGTCGCGATATAAATACCGTGCCACGCGGGACTTCGATATTCGACCTCAAACTTGGGTAATTAAACGTTTATAATTAAAATACATAAATAAAATACATAAATTATTCACGAATATACAAACAGTAGAAAAGGGGTCAAATTTCTAATGATTTACCTAGTTTCAGCTTCCTTTATTGTGCCTTGTGCGTAGTGGACTTTTATCGTGCACTTTACCTAAACCTACTAAGAATAGCATAGGGATACAGCGATACAAGAAATGAGAAAGTAGGAGAAGAGAAAATGTTGTGCACAATCTCATGCCTGCTTATATAGAGCAACGGATCAGATAACAACGGTATGTGACACATAGAGAGCTCGAGAACGGCGAACATTCCAAAACATTCACATCTAGACGTTACAAGTGATCAATAATTAGAAATACTGAATTGAAGATCCAGTATACTCCCGGCGGGCCCTCTGAGTCGCTCAATATGGGTCTCTCGATGAGCCCGGTCGCGGACCATGCTCGTCAGCTGATCGTCGACGTGGGTGCAATCTCCGCGTACCATCGCCCTCACGGTCTGCGGCTCCTCGTGTTTTGTGACCTTCGCCTTGTGCTCGTGCGATTTGTGCTCTCTCTGGTCTCACAGTGTCTCCGTCGGATATCGCCTTCTTGCACTTCTCGATGGTTCTTTTCAGCTCGTTTCTTCTTTTCAGCATGCTCACATATTCCTCCGGTTTTCGGCAAATGCTACTATGGTGATCGTACATGTGTTTACTGTCGCCACTCATCTTGCAGTAGAAGCAGGGCGCCTTCTTCCTGCAATTTCCCGTGTGTATCTCCACGCACACTGTGCAGCGTCCCTCGTTTTCCAACAGCTCGGTTCGGTCGTCGACGAGGCGAATTTCGGGGCACGCGTCCGAATAGTGCTTCCCGTTTTCATTACAGTAGACGCACATGAGCAGTTCTTCGTTCGATTTCATGTGTCGGCTTCCGAAGTGCCTCTCCCTCCAAATGGTAGCGTTGAGCGAATGCTCAATTTCCTTCAGTTCCTCCTCACTCTCCATCAGCAATCTCTCATTACGCTGTCGCTCAGTGAGTTCGTCGTCTCTGTGCTTCCTCTTGTAGCTCGACCTCGCAGAACTCAGTCCTTCCTCGTGGTCATCTTGGCGATAACGATCTTCGCTCCTTTTTATAGTGCGTTCTCGAGTGAATTCGCCGTATCTTGCGAGTGTCGTCATGATTTCCCTTTGGCGTTCGGCATTCTCCATCAGCATAGCGATGATGTCATCGTAGCTGGCTGCGCAGTTTGTAATCCTCGACATAATGGACGTGTATACGACTTCCACTCTCTGCATCCAGTCAGCTGCTTCGTCATGGTGTCGTCTGACCTCATCTTGTAGACCAAAATAGGCGCTGCGCATATCTTTCAAAGCGGCTTCTTCTAGTAAAGCCTTATGTCTCGTTTCGGTTTCGGCAGCCTCCACAGCTTTCTTTTCCTCTTCCAGAAGAACGTCGAATCGAATCAGCTGATGCCTCATCATCTCAACGACATCCCTGCGCTGGTGACTACGTCTCACGGTGGCTGGTTCGGGATAGCCCTTGTCGCCAGGTTCCGTTGGCTCTTGAAACTCTTCATCGCTTAGAAGGTTCACGAACCCTAGTCGAGAGAGTTCATCAGCTTCGTTCGCAGCAACCAGTATTTCGTACCAGTCATGGGCTAATGCGAAGCATTCGGCGGCAGTAGCGAGATCCGTTCTCTGCTGCTTGTGGGTTGCGTAGAGCTGCTTGACTGTCACGAGGTAGTGATAGGCTCCACCTCTGCGGTCGTAGAGGTCCTTCTTATTGTGCATTAGGGAAGCGTACTCATAGCGAGCCTGCCGGATCATAGAACAAGCTTCGTGGCATTTCTCCCCGTAGAAGCGGAGTCTCTGCTGGATTACGGGTTCGGTTGGTCGTGCCGTTGAACGCTCGACGAAGGAGATCTTTCGCAGGAGCTCGCGCTTGAGACGCTCTTCCAACTCTTCGGACGACATGCTGAAATTGAGTTTTTGAATTCGCTTTTTTTTTGCACGTCACTGTCATGCATGCAGACATGCAGAATATTCTGATAGTGAAACCGATGTTGGTGGACATGCATATCAGCCACGTCAGAGAAGTTTTTCTCTCGACTTGCTCGTGCTCGCGCTTGTGATTCGGCCATATAGCAGTCTCAGTGGTACGCGGACGAGTGTAAAGACTGTTCGTGCGACCATGCGTACTAGTAACGAGACGAGACGAACGACTTTCTGAAGAATAAGGAAACATGCAATGTTTGTGAAACACAAATATGTAATTAAAAGAGCTAGTATTACTGCTACAGCAGTAATAATGAGTGTTCCACTCCACTTTAGGAAGACGTCTATCATGTGACCGAAGTCGGGCAGATTAATTTCTGAAAATACCTCACTTTCTCCATTGAGGACGCGTCGTACTGCCATATGCATACTGCCGGTGTACCTCAAAATGCCGACAATTTCGAAGTGATGACGGGCACTTCCACATTGCACGGAACAGTTCGCGTGGAACCGTGCTTTGCTTGAAACAAAACGAAGTTCGGATTGAGATCCTTGAGAAGAACAGGGAACGGTGAATGCTTCGTTTCCGCATCGGATTTCCGCTATCTCGCTTTGCGTCGAAGAGGTGCATGTGATGTTCGCTCGAACTCCTTTCGCGCAGTTGTAGCATCCTATGCATTGGGTATTTTGTATAGTGCAAACTGCATCCGAAGACAGTGAGATTGTGTGGAACTGTCCCTTTGTCTTAAGGATGAATTCGGCAGTCGGAGAGTAAAGTATCCTTGAAATAACTTGTCTATGACGAGTCCTGAGCTCCATATTTGGGCGTAGAATTGGTAGTCTGTGGTTCAGGTCGAGTATGTGTGACGTCAGGTTCACGTCCTTACAGTCATACAGTATTTTCACTTCCGCAGGTGAACATTTGCAGTCTTCCGTTACATTGCACGTCAGGTTGCTTGCATGTTCCCATGTACTGCATCTTAGTGGTGGAAGATAGTTGAAAGGAGCGATTGCTGTGCGCGTGCCGTCCGTCAGAAGACGTGAACTCAAGAATGGGGTCGGAGGAATACTCAGTGATGAAAGCGTGATGGTGAAGGGAGGAATCCGTTTAGGTTGATTGGGTTTGACGTAAAACTTGTGGACATTTGGTGATGCGCTGTGTCCACTGACAGTCATTTGCAGGTACACGATTTCTCTCCATCTTGCGCATCGAAAAAATTCGTATACAGCATCGTCGTTGGGAACAAGGAATATCCTGTAAAAGAGGCATCCAGAGCTGGGGTAGAAGCAATCACAGCCGGGTCCCCCACAGCTTTCAACACATCCTGTGACTCCTGGGTAGTCGTTGGCCTTGTGCAGTTCCATTATCCTGGAAGTGCGATTTACGGCTCCGCACTTTTGACCGGTGCATGATCCTGCGTGGGGACACCTCTTGCTGTCCAGTAGCTCATATCTTGTGCTGCGAGAAAACAGTATGGTTTCCCTTTCGCATATCAATTCAAGATTCTTCCACTGAAGTCTCACTTCCATTAGGCTGGTGCTATTGTTGTGAAGTCTAAGGCACACTTCCTGTTTGAAGGGGTTAATCTTCAAAACTTCCGAAGTGTCAACGGAGCACAACTCTCCCTCAGCTGTCTGACGGCATGATTGAATCTGGTGATCATAAATGTCGACGTCCTGGCAGCCATTCAGGGGTCTGCTGACAATCGCTAGAAAGACGGCGATTTCTGACCATAAACGACGACGCCTACTCCGGCATATCTTCGCCATGAAGTTTCCTATCACATTCGGTAAGAGCTTTGACAGGAGTTTTAGCGTAGATTTCGTTATCAGAAAGCCGATTCTTCCAATCGTCCTCAGAAGGTAAAGAAGTGGATTGCCGATGATGACGGGGACGTGGAATAGGAAGTAACATAACGTTACGAACATGTAGATTGATAATCCCGTGAGGAAGATCGCAGTCCGAGGCCAGCATTCTGGATTCGCTATTGTTGCCACGCAAAATGTGCAGTCAACCTGCGTGCAGAATGGTGTGGCCCTGCACGTAGTTTCCAAAACGTTGGTTTCGATTCCGTCAAAGATCATCCATTTAACTAGGTGATCGTGCAGCGTAACTTGAGATGGAAATTGTACCATTTCTCTTCTTCGTGGTGATTTGATAGTCAAGCAGTAATCTTCTGCACAAACTTCATACTGATGGTTTGAAGGTTGCGTGAGTATAACACCGCCGTTAGTGCACTGAAGATGATGGCTTTCATTCAATCCTCCTGAAGCAGCAGCATTCATGAACAAGCTGCATAGAAGCGTCAGAAACAGCGGTAGTCTTCTGATGACGTTCAGCGTGGAGCGGGGTTGTCGCCTGTCCGATGTAGTTCCTTATAGAAAGTAGATATCCCAGTCGATATGATTAACCACTGTTCTCGTAGGTGTGGTGACAACGGTGTGTCCCAACTGTATTCGTCTTTCCACAGTGACTGAAGAAACACTTTAGCCGGTAGAAGTACAGGGACCAGTAATCCAAGAGGATCGTAGACCGATGCAAGCTGCATCGTCACAGTGCGTTTGGTCACGATGCTTGTCGTGCTCATCGTGCCACGGAGGACGATTGTGTCCTTGCTTGGATTCCAGCTGACTCCCAATACTTTTGGACAACTTGTTTTTGATCGGTCGTCGTCCGCTATCGTCTTGTTGAAGTCTTCGTCATTTGATAAGAACTCTCTTAGGTTCATATTGAGTCCTGTAAAGATGTCCTTCGCGATGTAATACTTGTCTAGTGCCTCCTGTTTTGACTCTGCTCCTATGATTAGGTTGTCAACGTAGAGATTCTCCTTGATTTCCTGGCCCATACTGCTTCCTGAGGTCGTATTGTCCAAATGAAATTCGATCGTGGACGCCAAGAGGAAGGGTGATGTATTTAGACCAAAGGTGACTCTGGTGAAACGATACACCACGATGTTCTCGGGTGTGGGGGGACGTCCTATGTCTCTCACCCACATACAGCGCGTAGCGTCTCGGTCGATCTCCTGTAGGCGTACTTGTAAAAACGCCTTTTCGACGTCGGAGATAATTGCTATCTTATGTGCACGAAATCGTAGCAGAATGGACACCATATCTGGGAGTATAAGAGGTCCTTGATGAAGGACATCGTTCAAACACGGTTTGTCCTTGTAGTGCGCTGATGCGTCAAATACGATCCGCATCTTGGTAGTTTCCTTGGCGGGGGTTATTACCGCTTGGTGTGGAAGATAGTGAATTACCATCCTTTCAGTAGAATTATCTTGCGAAACTTCTTCAATGATGCCTTTTTCAAGTTGGTCCTTGAATATGCGGTCGTACTGCTCCAACATTGGTTTGTCGTGTGAGAGCATTTCTAGAACCTTGTGAAGTCTTTTCATTGCGATGGACTTGTTGTCCGGGAGTGAAGCGTAGTGTTCTTTCCATGGCAATCTAACGTAGTAACCGTCGTCTCTACGTTGTATGCTGTTACGAAATTCTTTCAAGACCTTGTCATGGGTCTGCTGCACTTCTGATCGAGTGGATCCTGTGAACTCATTTGTGCCCGAAGATTCTAGTGCCCAATATCGATCCCATGTTTCCTTCTCCTCATTGGAAGTAGTGATCGTGAGGGCTCTTGCCGGTTCCGTTGTCACTTCTGATTGACAACCGCTGACTATATACCCCAACTTTGTTGGTATCAGCTGGAGACCGGACGGGAGGATTAATCTCCCTATGGGCAACATAAAATTCCACAGGTAGTCACATCCTAACAGGATCTGTGGTTGTAGTGCAGACATTCTCCTTTGCATGGATAACGCAATGCCATGTTGGGCGATGAAGTTAAGATCTTCTTGACCGAGGTCTGCTTGCTCAATCGCACCCGTAATGTATTCGCTCCTATATAGTCGTAGGTCATGTTGGCGACCTTCAATATCACATAGCTGCAGTGTAGTTATGCCATATTCCTTTGATGCAGGCGACTGCGAGCTAAATGTGTTAATGACGAGTGTCGTATTGTCGATTATGGGTAATTCCAAATCGTCCGCAAATTCATTACTGATGAATGACAGTTCTGATCCAGTGTCCAGAAGTACGATTGCTTCGTGGATCCTATTCTGGGAATCAAGAACTTGTGCGGAACCCACTAGAAGAACAACCTTGTTCCGTGGAGTTGTGTTGTCCCGTTGCTGTCTGTAGGTTTGCAGTACTATTGTATCCTGCTGCATCTCAGTTGGGTGTTCTGCTTCTGCTGTGACCGCCAATTGCTTGAACAGCCTCGTCGGTTTACGTTTCGGAGTGTCCGCTGATGCCTCTTTATTTCCACGCGTCTGGTGTTGCGTTTCTCCTCTATTGGTATCCTTGGCTCGTGGATGTCCTGTTTTGGTGCAAGCCGCGGTGTGGTGCTTGTCTACGGGATGTCCTGTTTTGGTGCAAGTTGCGGTATGGTGCTTGCTCTGACAGTTGCGGCAGTTGCCGCTCAAACACGATGCGACACGGTGCGTGTCCGAACCACAGTTCAGGCATCTGTTTGATTCTATGAGAAACGCTCTTTTAGCTGACGGTGTTGGAATTCCCTGGCAAGAATTCCATCTATGTCCCTTTTGTTTACAATATTCACAACAATTGGGAGCTCGAATAGTGCTTGGGCGTATAGTATTTGGTCTCTGATGAGGTGTGTCCCTTAAGAAATCTGCGGACATCATCTCCTTCAGTTTCTCTTCTTGAGAAATGATATCGTCTATGGCATTCAGCCATAAATCCAGTGTCCAGTCGGTATGATGTGGTGCTTCTTCGGCTTCGTGGTGCGCGGAGTTTACTTCATGTCGAAGGCACTTCTCCATGGCTGCCTTCTGGATTCTGCTATGGAACTTCTGTAGGAATGTATGGATCGTGAGGTAACTGTCTAGATGTTCACCGTGGTCCTTCAGTTGAGCTGCTATCGCTGATACCTTCTCGAACAATTGACGCTGATCCTCCGTGCGAGGGCCTGGTGCTGTACAGTTCTTCAAGGATTTGTGCAAGTCGCGGACTATTCCGTCTCTTTGTCCGTAGCGCTTCTTTAAGTGTTCCAGCGCTTTGAAGTAGTTAGCTGCGGTAACTTGGAATCGTGCGATTGATTGCTTTGCTTCGCCTGTGAGTGAGGACAGTAGGTAGTTGAATTTATGCAGATCTGTCAAATCCTGGTTGTGCACGTTCGCCTGGAACAGTGCCCAAAAGTTGTCCCATTCCCATCGCTTACCACTGAATATTGGTATGGGAATTGCTGGGAGCTTGCTAAGTGAGAGTAGGCTCGTACGTCCTATCTCTTGTTGTGCGTCTTGATCCTTTCCATTGAGATCGCCTTCCAACTCGTGAAGAGTGCTTATCAGATTGTCCTTCCGATCCTGCAGCTTCATCACGGTATCTTATGCTTTATCCACATATTTTTCAAACTCCTTGTCCTCCTCCTGTGAACGGTCTTCGACGTTGTCGTACGCTGCTGCCAGCGTGCTTAACGACGATTCCAAAAGTTCGATATAGTCATCGCACATTTTCAGTGCTAGACGACATTTACTTGCACGTTTCCTTTTATCCTCGTCTGGAGGTGTATACAGCAAGGTTTCGTTATTGTGCAGCCACTCGGAGATCGCGTTGAGGCGTTTAGTCATGAGTCCTTTCTGCGTTCTAACCACTGTAGCCATTTTACGGTCAATACGCGGAAAGTCAATGATATAATGCTAGTGTGACCTTAGGAGTCTCCCGTTATAGTGCACAAACTTCGATCAGTAAGGTGCGAGGGTGCAGTTTAGTGTCGAAGTTGTGAAGCAGAAGTGAATAGCAGAAAATAAGTGCGCACCTTCTCCAGTCGTCCTTCGGCCGATGCACCAATTGAAGTCGAATATGTGAGTATAGTCGTTAAACGATAAGTCGATACTGTAGTCGCGATATAAATACCGTGCCACGCGGGACTTCGATATTCGACCTCAAACTTGGGTAATTAAACGTTTATAATTAAAATACATAAATAAAATACATAAATTATTCACGAATATACAAACAGTAGAAAAGGGGTCAAATTTCTAATGATTTACCTAGTTTCAGCTTCCTTTATTGTGCCTTGTGCGTAGTGGACTTTTATCGTGCACTTTACCTAAACCTACTAAGAATAGCATAGGGATACAGCGATACAAGAAATGAGAAAGTAGGAGAAGAGAAAATGTTGTGCACAATCTCATGCCTGCTTATATAGAGCAACGGATCAGATAACAACGGTATGTGACACATAGAGAGCTCGAGAACGGCGAACATTCCAAAACATTCACATCTAGACGTTACAAGTGATCAATAATTAGAAATACTGAATTGAAGATCCAGTATAGTGCTGCCGTCGACGGCAAATGCTGTGCCAGCTCTCTCGCACTTTCTTGCGCATCCGGTTTCACCATGGCTTTGAGTTGGTCGTCGTTAAGGAGTGGTTATGACGGCTGCCTCGGTCTTCGTCTTCGAGCCTTTCATCTTCAGATCGAAACCTTTCGAATGAGTGGCCTCTTTAGCCTCCCTAAACGCAGCGTTGATGTTACGACCTGCGGCCGCGGTGTTGTGTCCATTTTTTCACTTATATAATTAGAGGAGCGCGTGTAGCGCAGTCGGAAGAGGTGGCGGCTGTCGCGTGCCAGGTTTCTGGTTCGGATTTCCCGCCCAGGCCAACCAAGCCTTCCATCCCCCAGGGTCGGTGAATTCGTACCGGACTTATCTGGGAAGGTTAGAGCGCTGACTTGGACATCGGCTGGACACAGCAAGTCATTGTAGGGCACGAAAAATCGACCAGAAATTGAGATTGCGAAATCGGCCTCATATATGCAACGACCTAATATATATGCCATTTTTACATCATTATGAAGCTTTACAAATCAAATTGGACACTCTTCTAGCTAAGTTCAAGACTTTTGAAATCAAATCGAACTCTTCCAAATCGAAATTCCCTTCAGGGATGTTAAACTACAGACTCAGTAAGACGGTTAGATTTTTTTCATGGAAAATTTGGTATAACTTTCTCTGTAAGTGTAACATATTTTTAGAATTTTTATTTTTAGAGAAAAAATGTTTAATTTAATTTTGAATTTCATGAATTTTATGAATTTTGAAGCATAACAAAGCCAGCAATCATATTTTGTTTTGTTTTAAAATACTGGATCGCGCCATGCACATGGACGGCTCTTGCGGTGTTTATTTGGTTGATAGTGTAATTACTGCTCACCTGAAGTGTTAATGCGAGGATATTTGTGTTCTTTACAGTTGCTTTTGTCGTATCGTTAGCAGGTGTCAAACCACATGCGAACAGAATTCTGCTGTCAATCGAATAAAGATCGCAACGCCTTGGAAGGGTGCATGGCGTATCCCAAAGGGAATTGAGTAATGCTGTCCTCATCCTTCTACATTTAGGTGCTGCATACCGTCCTGTCGTCGTGCTCGGTGCCTATACTACAATCTATGGCGCTGGTCGACCAGATAATAAAGACGTTCCTTGAAGCAGATATTCGGCTGCCGTTCAATTTCCAGTGCTGTGGCGATGACATCTTCAACTTCTATCCGCTGCTGAGGGATTTCAATTTTCATTTCCAGAACATTGAGGACGTCATTCAAGCGAAGTTTCAAGGTGATTTTCAGCTTAACTTACTGCTTCCTCCAGCACTTCCACTGAGTTTCCTAATCCAGCGTTATTGCAGGCCTTCAACTTTCTTTTGCCAGTCTAAACGCGGAACATTTGCGAGAACTGGAAGAGTTTCTTGGTCCTTTCCAAGAAACCTTCGAGTCGCTGGCTCAAGAGCAACCGAACTTCCACAAGGTTTGCACCACTACATACATTCCTTGCTGACCGACTGTGTAAACTGAGCGTCTGTTGTTAGGTGCTGCCAGAGTGGTATGCGCTCATGCACGAATGTCATCCTGCATCTGAAGAGACTTCTCCGCTGTTGCGCGAACTCAAGATGGTTGGTGATTCGTTTATTATCTTCCACTGCACTTCGAGTGATGGCGTATCTCTTCAGAAGGCCAGCGAACTTCTGGTTCGGGAGCAGTCCTCAACAATCACCGTTGAGCATCGGATAGCAGCGATTCTGAATCCACGGCACAACCGGAAACTGAACCTCATCTGCACGGATCATGAACGGTGAGGTTGCAGCTGTTATTGTTGGGTCTCCGGCGTTCGCTGGAAGCGTCTCTGCTGTATGTCTGGAGCGCAAAAACGAATACAACTGTGACACCCTCCATCCTTGAAATAGTACGGATGTAACTTTGTTCAGTTTTGAACCTACCGAATTCGGGACAAAAAGATCATTATGGAGTGGAACAGTGAACGAAACAATACATTTCAGACACTCTTTTTTCTATTTATTCAAATATAGCAGAATATAGCAAACAAATGGGGATAAAGGACGGTGTTACTCAATCCTTTCTGGGCTGCACCACGCATTCTACTTTTTGCGATGTCGTGGACGCGATTTGAATGCGTATTTGGCCGTACAAGGACTTGCGCTGGCCAGTCGATGAACAAGTCAGCGCTCTATCCTCCCCAGTCAAGTCTGGTTTCACCGACACTCGAGGGATGGAAGGCTTGCTTGGTCTGGGCGCGAATCCGAGCCAGGAACATGGTATCGGATGCACGTGACAGCCGGCACCTCCTACGGCTGCGCTAGACGCACCCAGTTTTGGAATAGTTGTGCTAAATGAGACTTTTATTGCCACACCTTACGTGAATGAGCTCTGTTTCGTAGTCTTTCTAAGGTTTTCTTACCCTAAAGGCGCTTTACTATTGTAGATCGTTCAGGTCTCATGCGTGTGAACGAATACGCGCTCTGTGTGGCATTCGAACTCAACGTGAACCGCTGAGCAGAGACAGCTCGTGCGAAGGGGAACCACATCGAAAACGTCGTCTGTTCTTGAACTCTCTTGAAGACGATCCTGTCGGGGACGACGAGCTGGAGTGTTACCTCCGGTCACAGTATCCCGCTCAGCAAACAAAGTAATCACTTGATAATCGACGTACGGTTTCGGCTTCTTTACAACAGTATCAGTATTTCTTTCAGAGATGTGGTCTCGTTCTGGAGCACTGTCGGCCAGGCGCAGTTTCCGTCGTTGGCATCGCTGGCGCGGCGAATACTATCAGTGCCGGCTTTGGCGCCGAAGACCACCTTCGAGGAGCGACATGCCAGTGTCCAGCCGGAGCAGCTGCACACCTTCTTGATGCTACGTTCGATGTTCGACACAGAGAGAGAGGAGTAGAGCTCTAGAGTTTCTCCAAAAGCTCAATGGATTCAATAAACCGAAGGATGCCGGAAGGAACGCGCAGCCGCAGAAAGCCGTTCGTTCCAGAACCATGCGGACTACTGCTGCCGTCGTGTGCTCGTGTTGTTTGAAGAGGCCTGTGGCCCACGGAGCTTTCTCCAGCTGCTAATGTCAGCGGCCTTAGGTACTTCTTGTTTCAGTGTTGATTTCATGTGATAGCATTAGAAGTCTCGAATTAGGTCCTAATTCCCGTCTAGCTCGACATCTTGCCTGCCGTCTTCCTCAGCACACGTTTTCCACCATTATCCTCAAGCAATAATTGTTTCTCTCATTGTAAAGATGACTTCTATCCAGGGCTGCTTCATCATAGTCTATGCAATAGGTACGCGTCCATTCGGCTTTATTATGCATTTTCGGGAATTACTCATCTAGATTTTGTTATATATAGATATATATTCCTTTTCCTGACATTAACATACGAGTACGGTGCCATGTGAGTGTTGGTCTCGGTTTCGATATTATTGGAAATATTGACGTAGAAGACTGACTTGCGCTCTCAGATTTCTGCACACATGCATATTCGTTTTCCGAAGCAAGAACGCTAGTCTCGTCCTTCAACGATAGTCGTGTATTTCGGCAATAACTTGTGCATGTGTATTGTAATCCCGTATCAGCATCGGCGGATCTCATCACATATCATTTCAAAGAAATGCATTCAAATTCCATTTTGTGATAGTTGATATGATAAATATCGTCTTTGTTCACGCTATTTTTTAGCTTTGTATGAAGCGCCCCTTCACGACGAAAGCCGACTCTGGTCGATCCACTCTTACGACGAGACTGTCCGAACGGTAGTTCTGAACAGCGAACGTGCGGTATGTGGACTTTGCCTCAGAAATGCGAAACTGAAAATGGGTCGACCCGAGTTCTGCACTAAAGACACATTTACAACTAATACGTCGAAGTGCAGCTACTTCTAGGAGGCGGGGAGTTGCTAGACATCGGTCGAGGTGGTGGGGTGGCTTAAGTGGATACTTACTTTACTTTGATACTTTGATGGTCCTTTTGTCGGCTGGAGGTCTTCTCAGCGGGGACCACAACTCTTCCAGACCGCTCGATCTCTGGCTCTTGCATCCAGTGAGGCAGACTTCGCTCTCTGAAAGATCTTGAGAGTGACTCTGCCCATCGCGTTGGCGGTCGTCCCAGTGGCCTCTTATGGTTTCTCGGGAGCCATTCTGTGACACGGAGACTCCATCTATCGTCCTATCGTCGAAGCAGGTGTCCGGCCCAGCGATATTTGGTCTTCTTCATGTACTGCAGCGGGTCTGCTAATTGCGACTTCTCCCGTAGCTCCGAGCTTCGTAGGCCTTCTTGCCATTGCTGACGAAGGCTTGTCCTCAGAAGACATGTCTCCAGTGCACGATGCGTAGTTTGCATCGCTCTGGCGATTGTCTTGTTGTCGGGCCAGGTTTCCGTCGCGTAACACATCGCAGGCAGTACAGAGGCGTTGAATATCGAGGCCCTGAGGCCGGGACCCTTGACCTGATCGGTGACTTCGCGAATCGAACTGAAGGCTGACCATGCTGCGCGTCTCCTGCGGACGATTTCTGAAACGAGGTCGTTATCCATGTTCACCTCTCTTCCCAGATAGACGTAGGGGACGAACTGCTGCAGAGCGACTCCATTTAACCTTACGATTCCCGTGTCACACCACTGGTTGACCATAAACTGCCTTTTGGACATATTCTTGTCCAATTCAATCTTCATACCTGCCACATTGAGCTCGTTCAGCATTTCCTCGACTTCTGCCGTGCTGGTAGAGATGAGAACAATATCATCGGCAAAGCGAAGGTTGCTGATCCGTTTACCGTCGACAAGGTAGCCTTTATCCCAGTTCAAGTCTTTCATGGCATCCTGGAGTGCCGCTATGAATAGCTTGGGAGAAATCGTGTCCCCCTACCGTACTCCTTCCCCGATAGGAATTTTAAGCTTTCGATCGAACAGCTGGATGGTAGTCGATGTGTTCGAGAAGCATGCGTCAAGAAGTCGGATGTTGGGCGATGGTATACCAGCGTGCACAAGTGCGTTCAAAACGTCGTTGATTTCCACAGAGTCGAACGCTTTCCGGTAATCCACGAAGACAAGGACAAGTGGGAGGTGGTATTCGCGGCTCCTCTCGATGAGCTGTGAGACAGTCTGAATGTGGTCCATGCAGGAGAAATCCTTGCGAAACCCTGCTTGCTCCACTGGCTGATATTCATCCAAGCAACGCTCCATGCGCTTAAGCAGTATCTTGGTGAAGATTTTGTACACAACCGAGAGAAGACTGATGGGTCGATGGTTGTTGATATCCTCCTGCTGACCTTTTTTGAAGATTAAAACTGTTACTGCTTTTTTGAAGACTAAAACTGTTTTTAAGTGGACAGTATAGTATAGTTTCATTCGAACAGCTATTCGATTCTGAAGACTCAAATTCGAATACTCACAAAAGATCAGATTTATGCGAGCTGGCCAAGCCAAGGGTTATTGCTTCACATTCTCAAATCGTTACGATGAAAAGTAAAAGGTCGCGAGACAAAGTGACCATGCTGGCAATCGGAAGCATTTGCGAACTGCCAGGTTGTTACTGATATATTAGGTTGTATGATTATAAATGCGGCTTCTGCTCAAAAAGAAATTTCGCTACGCTTCTACGGTTCCACCAAGCAGACAGCATGACTTTTTTTCCGTGAATGTCATGCTTTGTCGTTGTCTTCGGAACGTCACCGGAGCTAAACCACTGCCGCCTTCGTGTGGTATTGTCGTAGTGGACCCACTTCTCATCCGACGTAACGAGGGAGTCATAGAAACCGCTGTTCTTCGCTTTGCGGATGAGAATTCTAGCGATGGCGACCGTGCTGCCTTGTTTGTGTCGCTGAGCTGATGTGGCACCCATTTTCCACACCGACTTGACTTTCCAATTGCACGCAAACGACCGGCAGTGGTAGAGTGGTGACAAACGAACCTCTGTGCGAGCTCATGTCTAGTTTGCGTTGGATCCAACTCGACAGCTTCCTTTAATTCTTGGCTCTCCACAAATTCAGGACGTTGTTCTTGATGTTCTTCGTCTTCAGGGCTGCCATCACCATTTGGAAACGATGGAACCACTGGCATTGACATAATGATGGAACTTCGTTACCAAATACTTCAGACAAGATGCGGTGGGATTCTGCAGCAGTTCTTCCTTGCTTGAAGTCGTACAGCAAGCAAACCCACATTCGGTACTTACTCGATCATCGTTAATCTAAAAAAATTCTTCAACACATTGAGGAAATGTCGCTCAATGGGGCGCGGCGGTCTACTTAGTTGAGAAGACGGCATCAGGTCCATCCAAATTCCGTATGGAGGGGTTATTTAGAATTGTGAACATGATGTCGATGTCCGTTGTATCGATTGACCGGTCAGTTTTCTACCAAATCGATAAGTGGAATTTTCATGTCGTGACCTTCGCTATTGCACAAAGTCCATGTGGAAGGTTATTTGAAAAGCTAGTCACAAATCTCACGTTTTCTTTCCGGGATCTCAATAGATTTCACATCTGTGACAATATACTTTTTTTAGCGCACTAAAAATACTCTCCTAGACGAATTTCTGGTTAGATTTGTGACCCTGTCCCCGTCATATCGTTTCCCAACCATATCACATAGTTCACGTAGCCCACGTAGCTCACTTGTTGCCACCTATGGTAGTTGGCTAATGTTTGAAAAGAGAGTGTGGTATTCGTGATAAGCACCTCCAGTAACCCCTTAGACGAAGTTCAGAACAACGGTGACTCTGAAACGACCACCCTAGTTATTGATTTGGGAGATAAGTTTACGTAATGGTCGAAACAGACACCACCATCTTGTTCATTATACCAAATAGCCCTTGAGAAGAAGTTTGGGTCACAGAATCTCGTATCATACTTGCGTGGTGCGCTTCGTCCCACGGGTCAACAAATCGGAACGAAACATTGGCGAACGATGTGCTTGCTAAACGCGTAAACTTACATGATCCAATAAATAACAGTAGCAGAGAAATGATGAAATCGAAAGTACATTTTTAATTCGACAACCTAACAACACCTAATCGCTCCATAAACAGAAGATATTAATCGTTAGATAGCTCTTACATACTCGATTAGGCGCGTATCCCTTGTGGCCCCGCCCGTGCAGACGACTTGTCATGCGTGGGCCGTACAACAGATTAAAGGGGTTACAAGGGGCCAGGTTCATCAACAACTTGCAGCACGTCTTTAAGAACTGCCCAAGTTCGGCTTTCAATAAATCTTGGCATGACGTGGTCAATCTATAGATGAGATTGTTCAGCTGTTGACCAAGATTGTCATCAACTTTATCTCAGAGATCTGACCCCCGGGGTACTTAAGCCGGGTGGTCCCTAGGACCACAGCTCATTCACCCACGATTCCTTCCAGCTACGGGTGTCTGGTGGACAAACGTCATCCACCTCTAAGGTTAGTTGTATCTCGGATCTCGGATCCTGCATCTATTTTCCTTAGAAAGAGGGCTCTGTAGTAAGAAATGGTGTTTGGGGGAACAGTTCCACAAGTGTCTCCGACTTTTCCATACTCTGAGGAAGGCGACGACGCCGAAACGTCAGCCGTAATAAAGTTGATGGCAATCTTGGTCAACAGCTGAACAATCTCATCTATAGATTGACAACTTACAGCAATTTAACGGAGAAAATACAGCCGAAATATCTGATAGCGTGGCTTGTCAGGCGATATGGTGTAACACTTCACCGCGCAATCAGGGGTTCCGGCTGTATACTCTTCGTTACATTGCTGTAAGTCGTTGATGAAACCGGCACAAGGGGGGGGGCAGACATTACTCCAACGAACCCTTCAGGACCTCGCGCGCAGTGCGCAACAAAAATGGACGAGTTGTGCAGATGTCACAGTGAAATCGTCGTGCGCAGCGAGCACACGACGCCGCGATGGTATGAACGCTTCAAATATCTGCGTCTCTTCGCATGGGAGGGCATGTAGACGATAGTATTCCCGCGGTATCGTTTAGTGTAGTTTTTTCAAGTGTACTTTTTAATGGATAAATGAGTATTGCAAAGATCAGGTTGGTGCGTTCCAAGGACTTTATAACTTATACCTTCAGGTAGAATTTTTTAACCCTTTCAAATTAATGACGTTCAATCACAATTTCTCAATCATAAATGTCTTTAGTTTCTGAATCTGTTGCCATTTAGGAGATAGTGCCTTCACTAAACATTTTGTCCTGTAAACAGAACCGACCAACTTGGATGTAGCACTTGCCTGCATTCCTAGAATCTTTACACCAAGTAGGATTTAAGAAACATGCTTTTTTCGGTTAGAGAAAGTTTTCGAGGTTCGAGCTTCAGCAACATTCGAGAACCAGAAAACTGTTTGAACCATAACGAAAGCAAGGCAGGCTGGACACGCAATGGGATAGCTGAGAGCCGACAGCCGGAAGGAGCTCGATTCAAAGAAAATTAAAACAAGGCGTAGAAAAACTAGTTGAGAAGCTTGAACACTGACAAAATTTCATGCTCCGTGACGGACCATGCGTCACCGAGTGCACGTCCGCGTTTAAGCGCCGCGACCTCGCTTTGAAGTAATGTCCTGGAGCCGGTTACCAGCAGTCACCTGTTTTGTTGGACTGGACCTATAGTAGAAAAACATTTTTTAAGTAATGGGAATAAGAAGGCCTAAAGAGGAAGACTAACTGTGATGGTCTGTTTCCAGGGCTTGAGGCGAAGCCGCCAGCCAGACGTTTCGCGGCTGTTAGTTAGTATGATCATTGTACGCGGCAGACGGGATCAGCTGAGCGCTTTAGGTCTCACGTTTTATATTTCACTGAGAAATAAAGGATATGGTCAGGATTAAACAATTCTTTTGTTTTGTCTAGTTCATCTAGATTGGTCTGAAGGAATTAGGTAGAAGTGGCCAATCTGACTTTCGAATTCAATGCCTATATTGAGCACCTATGCATAAATTAGAAGGGAGTTCATGTATGTTTTTTTTAAAAAGTGAGATCCACGATTCACTTTGACTGCATAATGTGCTAGAACCATTAATAATTGATATGCTCCGAATAGGGCGCGTAGCGCAGTTGGAGGAGGCGCGACTGTCGCGTGCACCCGATACCAGGTTCCTGTTTCGGATTTCCCGCTCAGGCCAACCAAGCCTTCCATCCCTCCGGGGTCGGTGAATTGGTACCAGACTTGTCTGGGAAGGATAGAGCGCTGACTTGCTCATCGGCTGGCCACCGCAAGTCATTGTATGGCCAAATACGCATTCATGTCGCCTCCCGTAGAAGTAGAATGCGCTGGCGAATCCCAGAAGGGATCGAGTAACGCCGTCCTTTATCCTTTTATTAATGCTCCGAAGAGTTTATGGCAAAATCTTCACTACCTTTAAGGCATCTTCAAGAGCTATTTACGTGCTCTCAGAAATTCCTGAAATTTCTTTAGATCCACGCTTTACCGATGCTGAAGGAATTCATATAGCAACCACTAATTCAAGAACCCAAGAAACCGAAACGCTCGAGGTCCATATCAGAAAAGTACCTTCAACTCGGTTTCCGAGGGTTGACGGAACACGCTAGACTTCAACTCGGTTTCCGAGGGTTGAGGGAACACGCTAGACCTTTCCTTACGTGGAGGTACGAATTAATTTTTATCCTATATCTTTTTCTCTTGCTCTGGAAACTAATTTTGTCAGCCATAATTTGTACACTTCCATAGCATGCTTCATAACCCAGTTTGGGATCCGCCCTTTGAAGGCAGTTGGCATTAGAGGCAGGTTGCCACTGGCTGATCACCCTCCTTGGCTGTGCAAACTCGCTTGCGTAAACAGATCCCACCAACTAGCCCCTTCCTCTGAATATTCAAAGTGCAATAGAAACAAACTTGCAAGTTATTCAAAGAAAAACTCGAAATGGTTTTGAAAGCTTTGTCGCCTCCTTTTATTAGTGTCACTGAGATTATCGCATTGACCCTATCTAATCCATTTTGAATGCCGATTCTCGGAAAGTAATAGTTGATTGCGGAACTAGCGAGGGTAGCCCGAGCGATTGTTGGTAATTATTAAAATAATAGTGGAATATTTTAACGTTTTAGGAATTAGACAACTACAGACCAACTTGCATAGGAAACTAGCGCCATAAGTAAGTAGCTCGTTGATGTTGTAGGTCGTGCTTAAGGAATTGTTAATAGTTTTAAAGTTAGGAAGCTCCTTCGCTATTCTACTATTCTACTACTAAACAAAGATTTTGAATTCGTGAATGACGCGGTGGTTGTCGTTTGTTATCCTCTTATTGCACTGGATGTATAACTATAGCTATCCGAATAACTTTACGATTTACGAAATTTCGGATTTTGTTTACGCACACCCCTGCTTGGAACCCTAATTTATGAAATGCTTCCCATTTCTAACTGTGAAATCGAAAAGAATTCGGATACTATAAAACAAGTTCTTTTCAATTATCCTTTTGCTTTCAGCTAGGAGAACTTTATCATATTATTCAGCTTGTAACAACAACTATGTATAGTGACTGGTTTATACACAATTATTGCATGAATAATTTTGCCCAGCTGCAAAAGGCTGCAGTCAAAAAGTACAGCGGCACTTTCGTTATAAGACGAGTGATACTACTTTTGTTGTTCTTGAAGAAAGTATCAGCTCGAACACTTCACGACGAATTGTGCGATTCACCGTAATGTAGATGATAGCTGCAATACCTGTGAACAAGCAAGTTAAGTTGTTTTCATGAAAACACGAAGAAGATCGGAAATTTACCAGAACTAAACTGCCAAATGATTTGAGCGAGGACGACTACCCAACTGGGTGTGAGAGCATATTGCATGCAAATATTAGCAACGGCGCATAAAAGCGTGACGAGGCATATAAGAGTCGACTGGACATACACCGAAAATCAGTGAACTTGTAGTATGTGATGGAACAGAAAAAAAGCATTAAAGGACAAAAGGATAAGGGAAGGCGTTACTGAGTAAGTCCCTGTTGGGACGCGCAACACATCTTACTTCCACGGTATGTCAGTAGGCGATTGAATGCTTATTTGGCCTAGACAGAACGCACTGGTCAAGTGGTAAGGCTCAAAAACCCAGGGTGCAAAGCATTTCGTGAAGGATCGATTGCTGGTCAGGGTACCCCTGATAATACGAAGGTATGGACCTGACACCAAGCCGTGAAGAAGGCGAGTCGGAGCGGAGATCCGGCCGACGAGCATTGTACTCAGGTCGAGCTTACAGATTCATAGAACACGAGTGGGGCAGAATGGCAGGAAATATCAATTGTCTTGGATGCCCTTCATATTATATCAGAGGAAAGCACTTGAGCTGCAAACAAATGAATGCCAGGTGGATCGTTTCTCGAGCTTAAAATAAAACGGGGGGTTATGGGAAGGAAACGAAAAGGCTGTGAGTTCGAGTCGCTAGCAGTATCTAAAACGTAGTGGTCCGAATGGTACAAGATACTTCTGCTGCAAACGCTGATGGGTGAGCAGCCAAAGAAAGCACCAAAGAAGGCTCCACGTATTCTCCCTCTTTATAGAGCAGCTGAGACCCTTCAAAAACGTGGAAATCCCTTGTTGCTGGTGAATCTAAATGATTCTCGATGTTAACGTAGGCTCTCCCCCAACCTAGGATGCAGTTAGAGAAACTCAGGCGCTCGCAATGAGTGACTTCGAAGTGTAAAAATGCAGCCTGAAATTTGTGTTCAAAATCTCCGTAATCAACGTCCTTGAAACAATAAACGACGGTTTTCCTATACAGGCTGGATAGCAATGCATTTGAGCATTACTATACAGCTTCTGGCAGTAAAAGCTGTCGATTTTCGCCTAATTGTAGCATCAAACAATGTAATTTTCTGATGCGGCGCAGGAAGTGGTCACTGTTAGAACAGCCGTCTCATTCTCAGGTTTGCGTGCAGAGGTGTCGAAGAGTGTAATAAGAGAAGACGCAGCTCGTTTACGAGTGCCCTCTGGTATTTCGGAAAAATGAGTGCTCAAAATTTAGGTAGAACAAAACTAATTTAGGCCATTAGATAGTTTTTTCAGTCTGATCTGATTTCTGGAAAAGTTTCTAGAAAAGGATGATAATGAATGGAGCTGTGTCAAAAGAACAGAAAGAACGCGGATAACGCGACTACAGCTCCCTTTTTCCAATCCTTATGGTGGGTGTTGTAGAATGACTTTGGTCAGCCGATGAACAAAGTCAGCGCTTTATCCGTTCCAGACACCAAATCATCGATACCGGTGGGATGGAATGGAAGTTTTGTTGGTTGGCCAATGCGGGAAATCCGAACCAGGAACATGGTACCGGACGCACGCGATAGCCGGCATATCTTCCGACTGCGCTCCACGCGGTCATTAAAGCATTAATTATTGATTACAATGTTTGATATTATTTAATTGATCATCATTAGTTTAGACCAACATTTTATCCAGAAAAGCGTTGCAAGCGTTTTGGGTCGGATTCATGAACGTCTTACCTTACCAGGTCAGAGCTGGCAGCGGGCCAGGTGAGGGATGCATTGGGTCAGGAGTTTGCGGTGAAGTAAAGCCCTTGCTTTGGTCGTCATGAATCAGAAACAGAGGTAAGCTTAGAGAAAGTGGCGGTAAGTGGCCGTCGAGAAAAGTAGGGGTACGATTTACCTTCGGCCGCGTTCATGAATCCGGCCCCTTAATTTCTGCAAAAAATTCCAGCACTCAAGTGTCGCAATGAGGTTACTATTATAGTAGACATTGGATCTGACGCCGATTCAGATAATTAGGATTCGTCATTTTTTTCAAGCCCTGGCTAAACAGAACAATGGGATTTTTGGAAAGCCCGAATATTAGAGCAATCGGATCGGGGTGAGTTTCACCAGATCTAACTTTCGGATAATCCTGATCACTGATTTTGAACAGAGATCTGATGTCTTATTTGACACGGATATCCAATATGAGATTCGAAGATAAATCAGAAAATAAATCAGTTATCTGCACCATTCCAAGAACCGGGGCTTTTCAAAAATACCATTATTCGCTTAATCCTTTTAACCGGTTTCGAAAAAATGGGAGATTTGAATTATTCACAGCGGCGTCATATCCCGTGTCTTTGCCTACTCCTTCGGTGTGGTCTTTCACGTCTGACCTTAAGAATGACACTGACCAGTGAATGATACGGTTGGCCTCAAAAGGGAAGGGTGTGGATGTCTGAACGAAAGAAAACTGGCAACAAATACCGCTTACGCTCAACGTGCTTTTTGAAAGTCGAAAGGTGAGAATTTTTGACTTCCAGGCTAAACAAGTGAACAACTGATGCCAGATTCGTGATCATCACACCAGGTAGCCCCAACGCACAAAGACTTGGCGATATTGGTGCTTCTGACCTCATCACCCTTACTCGATCCTGAGCCTAGAGCGGGTTCGCACCTCGGCCTTTATGCTCAAACAAGGGCGGTCATTTGAGGTATGAGGCCATTCGAGGTGGAAATCAGTTGAATAGCTAAGCGGTGGAGAGCGACACAGAAAGTAAAATATCGGTGCTACGACGTCCTTGTTTGAACGGGTGATAGATAGAAGCGCAGATGTTCAGTTTGTGAGCAGCGTATTTCGCTCATATGTATTTTTGCAATCCCTCATCATTGCTGAAGGTTGTTACATCATTAGCTATTCTTACCAGTTGGTTACTACGCTTTTGAAAAAATGTAGTAACCAACTAAATTAACTATTACATTACCATTACTTACCAACTACCTCAGTGTAATGGAGACGAAAATGCTGCGGTGGAAGGCTAGAGTTGCGCGTTTGGACCGCGTTCGCAACGTCGCCATATGACGGAGGTTCGGTGTCGCCCCGATAGCCGAGAAACTGCGCGAAGCTCGTCTTCGATGGTACGGCCATGTCCTCCGCGCTAACGACGACACCGTCCGTGAGATTGGCCTGAATCTTGAAGTCCCTGGAAAGCGGCCCAGGGGACGCCCAAAGCAACGTTGGCTATATACGTTGCACCTGGACTTAAAGATGGCTAGTGTGCGCCCTGATCAAGCATTTGATCGAGAGAACTGGCGTCATCACACTAGAAGAGCGGACCCCGCCACCAAGCGGGACAGACGCTAATGAAAATGATGATGATGATGATGATGACTACTACGTTTTCGACTCCTCCATGTGAAGAATATAACAGAATTTGCTATCTACAACACCTTATCATCTTGAAACAGCTTGACTGTTCGAAAATCAAAAGGGACCCATGCACTGTACTAGCGATCTTGAAAGAAAAGGTTATTCATACATCGGTTACGGGTGTTACTTGGAGCGCTCCAGCTATACTACAAGCGAATAAGGTTGTACATGGAGTTTAATATTAGGTTGTCCGGAAAGCTCTCAGAATTTGTATGCTTCACTTCGAACTACCATAACGTCCTCAAATCTTATCGGATTTAATCGAAATAAGCACAGTTCGAATCAGCGCTCTTTTAGCAACTGGACACCAGTCGAATTATTCCATTAGTGAAAGAATAAGTGGTCAAGATTCCACAAAATCCACGAAAGCTGCTTTGGCTCGGTCTTGATTGATGAAGGTTCCACCAGCGAGAATGTTCTGAAAGTGTTTGAAAAGGTGGTAGTCGGTTGGTGAGAGGTCTGGAGAATATGGCGGGTGAGGCAGAACTTCAACCCCTAATTCGTTCAACTTTCGAATAGTGATTTGCGAAAAGAGTGGCCGGGCGTTATCGTGCAGAACAATCGGGCCAATTCTGTGGACCATTTTGTGAGTTTTGCGGACCAATGCTGGCTGAAATTGACGCAATTTTTGGTGCATTTCGTCGACTTTCTTACAGTAGGACTCTGCTGTGATCGGTTGGCCTTTTGCCGAAAAGTTGTAATGGACCACACCAGAAGCTGACCACCACACAACGACCATTACCTTTTTTGGTGGAGGTTCGCCTTTGGAAAGTGTTTAAAGAGTTCGTCGGCGTCCAAACACTGTCCGCAACGTCTCCTACTTTCATACATTTCACTCTTCATCACAAGTGGTGATTCGATCCAAAAACGTGACCTTGTTGCGTAACAGTAGAGAAGAACAAAACAAAACAGTTGTTAGTGTTTTACTATGTGCCGTTCGAGGTTGTTATGGTGGACGTTTATTGCCAGGCCTAACATTTCGACGCTTCCGTCTTCCTCAGAGGCCTGAACGTGGTGCAAATATAAGATACGCGATTTACCCCACCAAGCGCTAGCCCCACTCTAGCGGTTCCGCTTTCTTAGAGGAACCACCCATGAAAGCCCACTCAAAGAGGGATAAACTTACGTGGGTCCACCAAAGGAGCCGCAGCTCTCTTCGTACGACCGGGCGAATGAGACTTATTGTGCAGCGACGGATAGAACGGATAACAACATGCACTTGCGCCCTTTCCATTCTACAGTTCGTATTTTGTCACAAAAGGAAGAAAGCCATTCGTAATTGACGGTCGTTCATGACGGTCGTTCATGCCAGGGTTTCTTGCAAAAATTCAGAACTCCTCCAATGCTTTCCTTGCCGATATTTCTGTTTCTACCGCCAACACCTTGCACCTAATCTCAAAGTCGCTACCGTGATGCTCCTCAGCTCTATGTTTTCCGAGAGGTGTTCTGATGTTACCACGTTGTTTACTAGTCAGGTGTTCTTTAGCTCGAATGGCTAGATTTCTCCCTGTTTCCCCTATATATTTGTAGTCACATGTCTGACACTCAATCTGATAGACTGCTCCCTCCCAAGAACAATCTCTGATCTTACTGTATGGATATATAACACAATTATCCGATTAGCGCTGGTTTTCGTAGAGTCTATTCCTGACCAGTTGACGTTAAATAGTGTCGTTTGGTATGTTGACTAAAACGACATCATTCTGCAACTGGGCTCTAACTATACTCTTTTGAATTGCAGCAGTAAATTTATCAGATATGAAACTTATAGATAAGGGTATCCTGTTATCTCGTGGTCCATTTTGTCTGCGGGAAGCACAAACTCGGCGTCGATACCGTGGCGATACATAGCCATTTTCCATGGCTATATGTAAAGCCATTCGCAGTGACTCTTGTCGCTCCTCCTCACCTGTACATATCTGCGAGGCGGTATGAAACATGCTTCTGACGACGCTACGCTCTATGCTTGTCGGATGCGCAGAGGTGGCATGAATCAATATGTTCTTCGAACTTGGCTTTCGGTACCACTTTACGCTAAACATGTTGTTGGAAAATTTATCTGTGTATTAAGGTATGGTAGCCAGTCATTCTTTGAAGTTTCCCTTGTAAGCCTAATGTACGCGGACTGCTGATTCAATAATCAGAAACACTCGTCCATTTCAGACTGTGTTGAAGTCACAATGCAACAGTCGTCTTTATACCTGCAGTACATTATTGGTGCTCGAGCAAGCACTGGTTCCTCTACATTGCTCATAAAGCAGATGGCAAGTACTGGCGCTAACCGCTGTCCCATAGCCAGTCCTCTGACTTGTAAATAGTACATAGCTGACCATTTGAAGATGTTACAAGATAGGCTTTCCTTCATTAAGGTCATGATGTGCGCTTTAATAAGTCCAAATGTGTTAATACTATTAATGTGCCTATCCAGCATTTCTGATAATGCTTGCAAGGCTCGATCGTTTTGGACGTTTGCATAAAGCGATGTCACATCAAAAGACTCCACTACGCAGTCATTTGTAATGTTAGAGGTGCGTAGCTTTTCGAAGAATGCTTGCGTATTAATCAGGTGAGAGGAGACCATGAGCAATAGCTGGCTTACAATTTTGCTTAGGAACCACGATGTTCTATCGATTGGTCCATCCACACAGCTAATGATGGGACGAATCTTAAAAATTTCCGGCGACGTGGATAGCATATCAGCAGGAGACAGTTTGTGAGTCTTTACAAGGCTGTAGAAAACTGGGCAGCTAGGGCTATCCAGCTTTAGTCTACTGATCAGCTTTCTATCTATGCCCGCAGATCTTCCTATAGTAATCCAAATACGATTTAGCCGTCTGCACTGCGAAAGAAATTTGCTCTCAGAGGTTCGGTAGTATTAGGTTGTCCCAGAAGTCCCCGCCGTTTCTTTCAACGATTCACTGCAGATTTCACCGGCGGTCTCTTGCATAGCTTTCGAAAGAGAATGATTTGCTCTATCAGAAAATGTATTGCATTTTTTTTATCATGAATTTTGTCAATTTTTAGGTCGTTGAAGTGGAAAGTGAAAAAGTGAAAAAGTAGCCATTTGCGCACTTGTTCTCTCCGCTTAGGTCTGTAATTTTTTGAACAGTTTTTTATAGCGTTTGGAAGACAATGTTCTGTACTACAAGAATATGTGTTAGTGCTATTTGCTCATTTGTCCTTTATTGATTTTTAGGTCACCAAATTGGGAATTCCGACTTTTCCGCCCGAATTTTTACCAAAACTCCGGTTCTGTGGTTGAACTTTTTTGCGTGGTGTTATATGTCGTTTGGAAGAGGATGTCCTGCTCAGTAAGAATTTGTGTCGCGTTTATTGGCTCCCGCTGATTTCTGTCGAACTTCAACAACTGAAGAAGGAGAAGGAGTTGTTGGTGAAGACGATTTTTCTCTTTCTGGCATTTTGTTGATATTCAATAGCAATCAATAAACGCAACATATATTCTTATAGAGCAACAGATTTTCTTGCGAATGACATATAACATCAACCCAAAAAGTCCAACCACAGAGCAGGAGCTGTCGGCAAGACAACCATCCTCCTTCGGACGTCCCAATTTGATGACCTAAAAATCAATAAAGGACAAATGGGCAAATAGCACTGACACATATTCTTGTAGTACAGAACATTTTCTTCCAAGTGCTATAAAAAGCTGCGCAAAAATTACAAGCCTAAGCGGAGAGAACAAGTGCGCAAATGGCTACTTTTTCACTTTTTCACTTTCCACTTAAACGACCTAAAAATTGACAAAATTCATAATAAAAAAAAGAAACGCAATACATGCTCTGATAGAACAATTCATTTTCTTTCGAAAGCTATGCAAGAGACCGCCGGCGAAATCTGCAGTGAATCGTTGAAAAAAAACGGCGGGGACTTATGGGACAACCTAATGTAAGGATTCGTCTCGTAGGTGGAGTTCCGTTATTGCACGGTCGAGTGACTGAGGTATAACGACGAACTCTCCACCTTTATCGCTAACGGAGATACGTATAGTACCATTTGATCTTAGCTTGCGCAATTCCTTGAACCCCTCCCACTGGGCAACAGTTAGATTACTGTTTCGCTGTGCAGTACGACGGTTTAGAATTGCAAACACAGCGGATGACAAAATTCTGAACCTAACATCTGCCTCGGGTGTGGGTTGAGGTTCACTATAGAATGAGCGCGGAAACGGTACGCTTGGTAGGAGGCTCTGATTTTCATTTGAGGTGGTTTCGATCTGCACGCTACTCCTGTTTCTAATGCGTAGTAGATCTCGCAGCCTATGCAAAGCTCCAACAACCTTACGGAAAGTCAGAGACTTAATGTTACGTGCAGGTGAAAAAGATGGCCCGAGATTTAGCAAGCTATATGCGTTACTGGACAGCTGTGCGTCGCCAAGAACAGTGACTCTCTGCGATTGTGCCTCATTTTGAGCGGGAACGTTGTCGTTATTTTGGTGGATCGTATGTGAGCTGCTTCCCCCTACCTGGGAACTTTCACGAAGTGCACCTCTAAGCCTTTCGTATTTCGCACAAAGAATGGTTTAGCCCTAGATTGGATAGAATCGCAAATCAGTCTCGACTCTCTCTCAATCCTCCTCCAAAGACGGTCACTTAAGACGTTCAGGCCTCTGAGGAAGACGGAAGCGTCGAAACGTTAGGCCTGGCAATAAACGTCCACCATAACAACCTCGAACGGCACAAAGTAAAACACTAACAACTATTATCTACAATGCCGAGGTTTTATGACGAGAGAAACTGGAGACAAAACGTGACATTTTTTCCCGCTCACTCAGCTCGTGGGGCACCTACACGTCGTGCTTTTCACCCTCCCTAGGCATTTCAAAGCATCCAAAACAGCATTTTCACTAACGTTTAGTCTTTCCGCGATCCCGCGAACTGTTTCGGATGGCTCAGCTTCCAACTATTCCTTCAACTCGTCTTCCAGAATTGCTCTGGGTCGACCGCTACGGGGTCAGCTTCGAAGCTGAAATCTCCGGTCCAAAATTTGCTGTACCTCTGGCGCACTTTGCATTCAACACTATTAGGCCCCACACTTGATTGATTTGTCGAGCTGTCTCCGCCGCGGATTGTCCCAATTTGAAGTGAAAATAAAATATCGTATCGTTCGGAATTGCTCCTTCGACATATTTCAATAAGCCTTCAAGGAAAGACACATAATGCAATGTTGAAACAAATTATTGAGTCAGATAGAGCGAAAAATTCTGCACATGAGAGTAGCATGCATGCTTAATTTTTACTTAATAATAGACGGATGAAAAATAGTAGCACAAAACGCTGAGAACACTCTGGACAACATAATATAATAATAAGATTAGGGTTTCTGAAGAGTTACCTGTTTTTCTCCTTGGCTGAACGTATGGTCAATTGTATTTTTAGCTTTAAAGCAGATGATTATGCATATATACAAGTACATCAGTATAAGTGAAACCGCCGTAACGAAATTGTTAATGACATGATAATAGTTTGCATAAATAGCAGTCTAAATCTGTTCATCGGTTAGCAGTTGTTAATTCGTGCCACACCCGTTCTATAAAAAAAAATTGTGAATTAACATCTGTCTTGAAGTCCACGGTCTCAAAATCAATCATAGGATTATAGAACCATGAGAGGTAGTTTGAATTGAACAAAACCGTCGTTGTGAATAACGCAACAAATACTGCGTAAAGGAGACAGACTGATAACACAACGTATATCCGCGCTCCGTCGAAAACCTTAGTTAGGAACACATTGTGAGAAAATTCCATACAGCGGTTGAATGCTAGCATAACACATAAAGCGCATGACAAACACCAGGTACCTGAAAATAAAACTTCTCAAGATCTGATTTTTTATGGCGATCGGGTAACATAACTTGACGCAGAGGTACGACTGTGGTTTTTGAAATTAAAAGAGAAGAGCACTTCCCAGGCTAGCTCCTCAATTTTCTTGCGACTCACTCGAAGTGAGGACTTGTTTTGTCGTGTAGGAAGTAAACAAGTTCCTGCTCTGGGCGCTTTGCCCCATGAAGTCGATCAGAGTATGAAGCTGGAAATCGATTAAACACGACACTGTTGCTGTGGTCCCATACTCCAGCAATTTCCAGCGAACCATTACTTCTGAATTTTACCAGCAACACAGAAGAATCTTCTTTTCACGTAGTCCATCTTTTAGGTGCCTTTCAGTAGCTCTTCGGATGGTAGCCATTGGAACTTGCAAGTGTGATGCACGTTGAGAACCCAGATTTCGTTTCGTGTCAGTACTGATCCGACATGCCATATCCAAGTCCAGCGGCTTGCGTGTTTCCCATGACGGCAAAGTCTTGCGTTTTGTAAGGACCTCTAGATGTCTCACTGCAAAGCTTTAAGGACGTTAAAGTGTCGCCGCCAAGTATCACACTTGCAAGCAGTGAGTCGGTCAGAGGGACGCCAACTTTTGAAAGAGGCAGCTCTTCACCCATAAAGCGATCTATGACTGAGGAGGAGTGAATAGTATCCTCCTTGAACGCAGCGCAGATGTTGAGGGCAGCATTCCTCGCGGAATAGCCTTGCAAGAACTCTTAGTTGACGATAGGTCGTAGGGTGCTGTTGCTTAATGGAGTATCGTTGTATATTCCATGATCGTCTGTCATTGAATCTTGGCATGACCTTGATCTCAATAGGACTCTTTGAGCTGTAGAGCTAGGACTGTTATCTACATTTTATTCGGCTGACCTTTCAGCTAAGCCAAGCCAGGCGAGGTTTGAAGAGTTACTCGTCAAAGAACTATTTCAAGTTACAAGAGATTCAGGAACTAATAGGAAAGGGGACCGAAGGGAAGTGAAACAGCCCAACTGACCTTATGGAAGCAGCCGACATGCTGGTGAGTCACCCTCGCATGGAGGCACTTTGGTGAATGAGACGTTGGGGAACGTTTAGTGTGCGCGCGACGCGTGACGCGATGCATGTGTAGTGGCCAAATTGATCGATCGGAGCGACTGGTCACTTCGGCCACTACACACGGGATCTCGTCGCGCATCGCGCGCACACTAAACGACCCCTCAGAGTGAACCCCTCAACGATCCTCCGGCTGTCGCCCTTTGGGATCAAGCCTACAGAGGTCAACAAAGTGGGCCAGCTCACGGGTTAGCGCTACGCGCTCTTCCTTCCTATTGATCACGGGATTCTTGAAAGCAATCCAGAGCGACTCACTATTGTTTTAATCCTTGAACTCCGAGCAAGTTATGAGGTATACCAGTCCTGAAGCCGCACGTACCGTTCGTTTCCAAATAGGCAGGACATGCAGGACGGGGTACTACAAACGCAATCATGCAGCCGCTTCCTTCCTAACAAGTTGAGATTTTGAGGTTGGCCTGAGGTATGCCTACAGGCCTGGCCGCACCCTCTAGGTCAACCTTGCAGCTACACTCAGTTACTTGAGCACTAAGAACATTCGTGATGAAGAGCACCAAGAATGGACTTTTGGTGCTGTCTTGCTCTCTCTGTCTTCGTACTGCATGCAGACCGACGACTTTGCTTCGGCAGATTGTCGGAAGCACACCCATTGGACAAAGCTAACGAGATGACATGTTCCTTGAAGCTGACTCGAAGTAGTCGTTGGAAGACACCAACACTGCTGTGCGAAACATTTTCTTAACAATGGTCCTCTTGGTGCCTTTGTAAGCCATCGTTACTGTTGCCGTGAAGGGCGTGACTTCATATGGCATGATCAAGAAAGCCTCGAGAATGTGCTGTGAAGTCGCCGTACACGATCCTGCCTGGACAGGCTTTATCAAATTTATTAGGCAATACTATACACTCTAAGGTAGCGCAGTCCGAGGGGACGCCGGCAGCCAATGCGTCCAGGTCCCTCGTTTGGATTTCCGCACAAGCCAACGAAGCCTTCCATCAATCCCTCTGGTGTTGTCGAACTGACACCAGACTTCCCAGAAATAGAAAACACTGACTTGCGTGTCGGCTGGCTGCCGCAAGACATTATTTTATTTTATTTTTTCACATCTGTTTAATCGCAACGACGCAAAAAAGTATTCTTTTGCGAAGCGTTCGCCATTTTTCTTTGCGTTCCCTTCAATCACGGCGGTCCAATTTCTCATGACTTCTTCTGTTCTTGACCCTCTGTATCTTGCGATATCGTCGAACCATCTTATTCATTGGTGTTTCTTTACTTGATTTTTTTTACCAGATATCCAATCGGATACAATGCGAGCGCATGATGCCCATGCCGCAAACCATTGTACAATACCGCTAATAACTAGTGTCGCATTTTGCCTCGCAAAACTTCGGAATCGTTCGGAGTGATCGATATGGAAAACGGTTTGTACCACTCAAGTGGTCTTCTCAAGGAGATACTGACTGCACATTTATTGGCGCACCGCTGATCTTATTGCAAAAAATACGTAGATCGTTTCAATCAGCAACTCGATGAGATTGTAACTATATATTTTTGTGAAAATATCTCATGTTCATTACTCTCGAATGATGAAAATATACCATTTCGATGAACCACAATTGGGAAGATCCTCTACCTCTGCACGTGAACTCGTCTGTAGATTATACAAAATGGTGTACATCCGTGCTACAGAAAAATGTATAGGCAAAAATATAGCCGACCTCAAATTACCGCTACGATGTGCTGTAGAAGTAGAATGCGCATCCCGAAAATGGGATTGATTAACGCTGTTCTTTATCCTTTAAACGTACAGTGCTGCAAGACTTTTTGATCAGCAGCATATGAATAGTGCTGGATACCACAAGAGTGTTAGATAGAGAATGGCAAAGGCCTTCCTACTGGCGTTATACGTTTTTCCCTTCGCCTCGCCATCCGAGCAGATTTCAGGCATCATAAAAAAGACATCTCTACTTGAAAGATTTTTTGTCGATATTTTTGGCAATTTACATATAGGATCGTATATAAGGGGGAGATATGTTTGCACACTAGTACGAAATAGAAAAGTGAACCAGGCTTGGAAAAATCTTTGAAAACTAAAAAATTCGACATTTTGCTGTTTTTTTTTCAATCTGAACGTGCTTTTCTGGATTTTATTCTTTCAGTAAGTTTTTTTTATAATGATACGCTCAACGCTTTAGCTGGAAGATGCACTCGTTAAAGTATTGAATTCTAGCAAATGCCGTGAATGAAAACATGAATCCCAAAACCCATTACACCTCGAAATGTTATGAACAAAAGATCAGGTCTCACCTGAAGCAAATACACCACATATGTATATAGATATCGGATTTGTGCAATAAACAGCACCAATTATGGCAAAATAGCCAGTTGCAAAGGACGTGATTGAAAGTGACAACATGTCAGAAATTCCCAACAAAAACATAATTTTGTAGCACGGCAGCTTCAATAAATGTTTACTCGCCATTGCAATAAGACATAGGCCGTATATAATCTGAAAAATGTCTTTATACTACTGTTAAATTGGGTGATTGTCATATGCAGTTGTAATTCATATATATCATTTTCACTTCGAATTGGACCTTTTCAAATCAAATTGGACACTTCTTAAATCAAGTTGGACACTCTTCTAAGCCTTTAAGACGATTGAAGTCAAGGAGAGCTCTTCCAAATCAAAATGACCTTCAGGCAGGTTAAACCACAGACTCGATAAGATCATTAGAAAAAAATTTTGTTCAAGGAAAATTTGGTAGTTTCTGTTCAGAATTCTTTGCTCTATTTGACTGAATAACTTATGTTTCAACGTTGTTTTATATTTCTGCTTTTGAATGGCTTATTGGAAGGAAAGCGTCGAAGCGTCGAAGGAGCAATTCCGAACGAAATTTTATTTCCATTTCATGTTGAGACAGCCCGACGAATCAATCATGTGTGGGAGCTAATAGTCTTGGGGAAGCACTGTGCGTTAGTGGTTTAGCGAATTTCGGACCGGAGATTTCACCCTCCATGATGGCTCCCGTAGCGGTCGACCTAGAGCAATCTTTAACAACTAGTTGAAGTAATTGGTGGGGGGCTGAACCATCCAAAACAGTTCGCGGACCGCGGAAGAGCAAAACGTCAGTAAAAGTGTAAAGCTGCTATTGCGGATGCTTGCAACGCCTTAGAAAGGTGGAAAAGCTCGAAAAGTATGTGGCCCACGAGTTGAGTGAGCGGCAATAATTGTCCCGTTTCGTTTCGAAGTTTGTTCGTCTCTACCTTCAAGCAACTAAACTGACCCGAATCATCACTTCTGATGAAAAATGGATTCTGTATGAGTATGAGAAACGTTTCGCACAGTGGTTACACGTCAACGAACTCCCTAGGCATTTTCCAAAGGCGAACCTCAACCAAAAAACGTAATGGTCACTGTATGGTGGTTGGCGGCTGGTGTGATTCAATACAACTTTTTGGGACCAGGTCAAGCGATCACAGCAGGGTTCTCAAAATCAGGAAGTCCTTCAAGATGAAGCGCTTAAAATGCTGAGAACTTTCCGGACAACATAATAGAAGAAGCTTGTTGCGATTCGGAAGGATTCGATTTGATTTCAAAAGTCTTAGAGGTAGCCTAGAAGAGTGCCCAGTTTAACTTGAAAGTGCCGCGTTCGAAGACAAAATGATATATATATATATCTTTATTGAAAACGACAAAAAATAGCAACAAAAATACAGGTATACGTGTGACAATATAAGACGGAACAGTACCTCGAAGAAGACACCGCTGACAATGAAGTAAATTCCTAGCGGAAGCTGTACTTCTCCAGTGGCGTACCATTCCTGGCTCGTTTTATCTGAACAATCGTATAGAGGTAAGTACGCCTCTCCATTAATTATGGTGCACAATGGAGAGGTTTTTAGATCAATCGACATTCTTCCTAAAGTTCCAGTTTAAAAATATGCATAATGTTTTTAGTGTCTTACGTTTTTTATCCACATTTTTCGATAAATCTTCAAAAGTTAGGATCGGAAAGCAAGATAACACGTGAGTACACTACCTAAACATATCAAAGTTCTACTGTTGTCCTTGTTTTCATGTTCAGGGCTCCTTGTTTAGGGTCACGAGTTCTTCGTTGCTAATATTGTATACTGTACTCGCTGTTGTCCGTAGTTCCTGCAGTAGATCCAAACGTAGGCACGTGACTCGTGGTAGTAGGACCCACTGTAGCCGCGCGCCAAGCGAGGGCATAAATACCCTTTGCGAAATCTCTGCAACTCACGCTTCCATTGCACTCGGTGGAGGATTCGACAATAAAGGTTAGTTAGTATCCGCTCCCTCACCTAGGCGTTCACAATAAAATGTAGTGCAGAAGCTATTAGGCTTGTGATCTTTCTGAAATACATCATGTGATAGATAACGTGTTATAGGAGTCCATTGAAAAAATACAGTAGCAAGGAGTGACAATAGTGGCTTGCCACTTTGGACCTTCGCTCAAGCTTTCTCCATCTAAGCGAGTTTGGAGACTTTGGAAGTTGAATGGTTAATCAGTTTCAAGACATTTTATATGACACCATCACCAATCAAAAAAGAATGTATAGGAAGTAACCGCTAATCGGTAGTAGACTAGGCTGTAGACGATGCACTCTGAACATATCCATAATGCTATTGACGGATTTTTGAGTAGTAGCTCATTAAATGCACACATCACAAAAATAAAACACAATAGTTCCATCAGCTACTTTGTGAACAAACGAAGTGAGAAATAGAAACGCCTCGAACAGCAAATCCGACAGGGGATACAAATTTCGCAGCTTTATTGTCAGATTTTACTGTACATGCCGCGGAGGTTAGCAGCGGAGGGTGCGTTGACGACAGCAGGGTGCGGCGAACTCGTCATTACTTCTAAAGTAATCGCGACAGCCACGGCATCGATCGCATGCGCCTTATCTGCGAGGTGCTTTCGAGGTTGGGAGTGACCAGGTGGGTCATTTCAAGACGTGTAGCTTGGGTGGCCCCCGTGGCGAGTTTGTTGATCTTCCCAGATGGACGCAGACGTGCCCTTCGGGCATGGCTTTGGCAAGGAAGGGAACTCCGAATTGTGGGCCATTTCAACACGTGTAGTTTAGGTGGCCCCCGTGGCGAGTTTGTTGAACTTCCCAGATGGACGCAGACGTGCCCTTCGGGAAAGGCCTTGGCAAGGGAAGGTACTCCGAGTTATGGGCCATTTCATCACATGTAGCTTGGGTGGCCCCCGTGGCGAGTTTGTTCAACTTCGTAGATGGACGCAGACGTGCTTAGGTGGACTGCGTGGCGGAGTTCCTCCGCATGCCTCGTCTCAACCCCTCTCCAACCTAACGGCTGACCGTTTTCGATATCTCACGGGCTCTGCCTGTGCGGCTGAGCCTGGCAGTGCCATAGAAGGGGCGTGTTCGTTTCGGGTTTGATTGGCTGGAGTGATTACGGTACAGTGCGTGAGTACGGTCGGTGCTCTGCCGTTACCGCACCCCCGCTCCGCTGCTCACCTACGCGACTTGTACCGATTTTGCTAACGATAAAGTAACAGAATATAGAAGCCTTTCTCTGCAAGCTGGTTGTGAAGTTACGCCTGCAGTGGTGCTGATTTGGTGTTACAGTATTGGGTTTATTCATTTATTTATTTAATATCAAAAGTGCGCTTGAACACAACAAACTAAAACAAAAACGCACTAACAGCAGAACATATCCTTTGCGGCGTTCATAACAACATCGCTAACAAACCCAGATCGTGAGACATCACTATGAATACAATAAGGTAGGAAGTCTATCTTTACCAAGCAATTGAAGTTTCAATTCAAAGTACTAGAGCAAATTAAGAGATATGACGGGATACAGTAGATTTATGTTGAAATGCCTAAAGAAAATGTTTAGGCGAAACAGTTTATTACAAGCGTCAGAAGTGAGAAGCATGAAGTTCAGTATAGCTATGGCGTGGTTCCGAGTGGGTAAAGGAATCACTTTCGAGCAACTTTACGAGAGCGATACATAATTATAGCGGTTTTTTTCAACAAATTTTATTTGATAGGCACAGTAACAGTAGCTAACAATAAAAGGTAAAAAGGATACAGGGTGCCGTTATTCAACCGTTTTTGGGATGCGCCACACGTTTTATGGTTGAGTCATAAACTTTGCATTTCTGTTCTTTCAAGTGCTCAAAGCCAACCTGCGCAAGTATGAGAACTGGTTTGAACGCGTACTCCTCTTTACACATATCAAGGTATGAATCCTAGATTTTTCATGCGCTGTTTGAAGGTTTCGCCTTCTAAATATAACAATGTCCAGTGAATGTTAAAAAATGCGCGATCCCATCCTCGATTGGTTCAATCTCGTCAGCAACCCAGAGACGGTGGCCGTGGACATCTAGGCAGTAACCGGCAAGTCCGCTCCTGACTGAACGAGTTGTTAAAGATGGTATCAAAAGTTCGGTTCCGGCCAGAGAAGCAGGAAAGACAAACCACGCCCGGCCCGGCCAACTACTTTAAACAATGAGCTCCTGTGCAGGTCCATCAAATCGAATATGACCCAATCCACGCGACAATTGGCGCCAGAGCTCCACTTGTCCAAGTCGTCGCCGCTCGCCAATTGCACACGATGCGAAGGTCGCCAAAATCACCATCTGTTCCGAACAATGGATCACTTCCTTCGTGGTAGACTCTTCACCAAAGTAGATGAAGACAGAGAGGCGCTGCACAACTTCTTCAGGTCGAAACCGACGAAATTCTATAGAGATGGAGTTCACTCAATGCGTGGGAAATGGAAGAAGGTCATTGACAATAACGGTCAGTACTTCGTTCAAGTCAATTTTATTTCATTTGTTTGTAACACTATTTTTTGCTGGAAAATAAATTTTGCTGCAGAATTTATGACTCAACCTAATTGCTGTCGTGGTATTGGGTTGATGCATAAGCGTAGATGCATAGGTTAAAGCATATATTGTAGCTTTGGTGCCATCTTGCCTTCCTCGATCTGGAGGCCTTTGACCGCGTACCGCGTGAAGTAATATGGAATACCCTACGACAGCAGACGATGTTCCTGTAGAACTTGCAGATTGGCTTGGAATGCTCTACTCTCGCCCAAAGAGTCTAGTTCAAGCTGCACCTGTAACCTCGATGGCATTTTCCACCTCTGTCGGAGTACGCCAAGGACCTGGAATTTCGCCACTCTTTTTTGTTGTCGTCAAGGATGCCATTACAAGTGATCTTCAGTAACCGGTCCCAAGGGCGTTGCTTTATGCTAACGATGCAATGCCCGCTAGCGAGGTTAAAGATGAACACGAGCGACAGGTGCAAGCTTGCGACCGTTTGGAGATGATCGAGCTCAAACTGAACGGAATCAGTCAACAAGACGGATGCCTAGCCACGGACGTAAATGAGTCCATCGCTATTAAGAACTTCTACGCACCTCAGCTTTCCATTACCAGGGGTTAGAGTCAGGCGCTCTGATGGTAGAAGGGAACTCACGCGTGAGTGCAGCTTGGTCCAGGTAACGCTCGTAAAGTGGACTGCTCTGCCACGAGGAGATGCCAGAGCGCTTAAAGCCAATGATCCATACAGCAGTCGTCCGGTCGTCGTAGCGATGCACGGTGGTGATTGCTGACCTGCGGCGAAGGAAACAGAAAGCCGTCTCAGTGTAATGAAGATGAAGACGCTGCGCCTGAACCGCATCCGAAACGATGCCATTCGACAGAAGTTTGATCCCGCGCCGATAGCTGCAAGATGCGCGAAACTTGATTGCGGTGGCACGGCCACGTGCTGCGTGGAAAGGAAGATAGCGTCCGCTAGATAGGTCTTCATTTCGAAGTGTTTAGGAAACGGTCTAGAGGGCGCCCGAAACAGCGTTGGTCTGACACGTTACCGAACGACTTTGAAGCAGCTGGTGTACACCCTGGTTTAGAACGGGACATAGCACCAGAAAAGCGGACCCCGTGATGAAGAGGTATAAACGCTAAGAAAAAGAAGAAAAAGCACATAACAAGGAAAGACAAAAAGAAAAAAGGACGGCGCTCCTAAATCCCTTTCACTAAGCGCTACACATTCTTCTTCATCGGAAAGTCGTGAAGGCAGTTTGAATGTGTTTGGCCTATACAATGACTTTCGGTGGTCAGCAGATGTACAAGCCAGTGTTCTATCTTTACTTAATATGTCAAGGAACCTCGTTGACACCGCAGGGATGGAAGGCATGGTTGAAGCTCAGAAGCTTATCGGCAGCTTATCAGACACGCCTTTTACGTGGTGCCACTTTTTTCAACGTAAAGAGAGGCTCTTGGAGATAGCTTTTTTGTGGCTAGTGCGATGCAGAAAAAGCCTTACGTTTGTGAGGTTCAAGATCTTCAGCGGACTAAGTTTAATCCGAGCCTGATCCTTGCATGAGATCTGCTGAATTGTGTGCGAATATATGGTTATTTGTATATTATTATTGTATTATATATTATTATATTAAATTATTATATTGGTATCACCCTGTTGTCAGTGCCAGGCAAAGTATTCTGCACCGTATTGTCAAGAAGGCTTCGAGATGCAATTGATGATCGACTGCGGAAGGAGCAAGCTGGATTCAGAAACGGAAGATCGTGTTGCGACCAGATCTTTACGCTGCGCAACATCATCGAGCAGTGCCTGGAATATCGCTACCCGCTCTACATAAACTTCGTCGATTTCAAGAAAGCATTTGACAGTGTCCACCGTGAGCCACTATGAGAAATACTCAGTCTCTATGGAGTCCCTGCGACCTTCGTCAAGGTGTTTAGAAGTCTATACCACAACGCCTCGTGCTGCGTGAAGACAACTCTCGGAAATACAAGATTCTTCGAAGTCACCACAGGAGTCAGGCAGGGATGTGTTCTCCCATCGTTGCTCTTCAACATCGCACTCGACTACGTACTGAGAAGAACGACAGCCAAAGTACAAGGGGTATCCCTTGCTCTAGCGGTCGCCTTATGGACCTGGACTTTGCCGACGACATTGCCATATTCGCTGAGGACAACGATACTCTTCAAAGAAGCACGGAATGCCTTAGCCAGGAAGCAATTAAAATCGGCCTCCGAATTAGTCCCGAAAAGTCAAAGGTCATGCACGTAGGAAATATGACCTCGGGAGACGGCATCTACGTAGGACCGGATCGCTTGGAAATAGTGGATAAGCTCACCTGCTTGGGAAGCATGATCATCAGTAACGGAGATGCTGAAGCTGACGTTCGATGCAGGATTGGGAACAACGGCAGTGTTCCGGAGGCTTAAGCCACTATGGACATTGTCTTCAATTTCAAATAGCGTCAAGTTACGTTTGTATTCATCGATAGTCGTCCCCACTGCAGTGTACGCTAACAAAACATGGAAGATGTCAGCATCATCAGACGGATCAACGCGTTCCACTGCAAATTTCTACGACGAATAATGAGGATACGCTGTTCGGACCGCTTGACGAACGAAGAATTACTACAACGCTGCCGCTCGTGCAACCTCTACGAAACCGTAGTGCAATGCCGACTCCGCCTGGCCGGACACATTCTTCGAATGCCGGCGCACCGCCTGCCAAGATCAGCCATGCAATGGACACCGCCAGGAAAGCGAACCAGAGGCCGCCCGAAAAACACGTGGCGTCGCGCGTTTTTGAATGACTTGGAAGTTATGAATATTTCTAGGCAAAAGTGTGAAGAAATAGCCCGAGACAGGCAGCGGTGGAAAGAGTTCGTCGCCCTATGCGCTCAACAGCACGAGAAGAACTAAGTACTAAGTAAGTAAATGGTTATATATGATTGGCGATCTCTTCCAAATCGAAATTACCTTCAACTACATACACATACATAAGATGGTTGAAACAATTTCTCTTTAAAATTTTTTGAAAGAGATTTTTCTTTTGAAAAATTCGTACAAATTTCTTTGAAATCAATTCACCTTCCCCAATAAGTGTAATAATTTTATTACATTTTCATTTTTGAGAAAAAATAAAAAATTAAACCTTGTCTTAAAGCACAGCAAAAATATAGCGCAATATAAGATCAGTTCGCGCCATGCACTCAAGAAGTTTACCGCAGCTACTATTTGATTGATAGTGTAAATGCCACTTACACGACAAACCAAAATGAGGATATGTGTGCTCTTTACAGTGGTTTTCGTTGCATTGTTTCAAGTGTGAAATTTCATGCAAACAGAAATCTTGCTACTAGTCGAATAAAAATCGCGACTTCTTGGAAGAGGGCGTGATGCAATCTATTTTTTGGCACTAAAAATGGCCGTCTTCCTGCTTTTTACAACCAGCTTTAAACTATTATTTTTCTCAAACAGCAAAAATTTTATAAAATTTCCTTCAACAGCAAATTATTCTAACCTCCTTGGAGAGTCTCTAATTTAACGTAGAAGAGGTTCATTTCGATTTTGAAGAGTTTGCTTTGATTACAAAAGTCTTAGGCTAGCCTATAAAAGTGTCCAAGTTCATTTGAAAAGTGTCCAAAGTGAAAATGGTATATATTGATATGAGTGTATGAGAACGCAATCGCTTCAAAGAAAGCGCTTAGTAACCGTTATTAAGTTCTGCTTCGAGGAAGGAGAAAAGTTGATGACTGGCCTGATTGAAGTATTAATGGCAAACGATAATGGAAAACATCAGGCAAGTACGCCAGGATAAATAAACCCATGCTTGCAAGACAGCGGACAATGTGGAGAGGCAAGGCTACAAAAGCTTGTGCAGTTTGCAGACACATTTGCTCATTATTAGTCGCTGCACAGTAGGGTATTCCTTCGAGGTCATCGTATCGAAACCGATATTATCTTACATGTGACACAATGTAAGATATAAAACATAGGAAGAGGTCAAAGAAGCGATCAAAGGTGTGAAATGTTGAAAATTTTAAACCATAAATGGATGAAACAATGTTACATGATATAAAAGATATAAAAGACACCGACACGTACACACGTACAACGGTTTCTTAAAAGTAGTTTTTTCATTGAAGCAAAGTGGGAAGATGAAGATTTAAACGATAGAGTCGAGTCGCCGGCAACTATTGCGTGAGCGATTTATAGATCGAGCTACCTCTATTATAAGCAGAACTTTTAGATTCTATTTTCTTCATTCAGCTAGAGTTCGCATTGCAAAGAATTCCTATAAACATTGCGAATTCTGGGTTTAATCTATTAGTCACATCCAGCCTCCTATTTGCTAAAACAAATTAGAGCTACAATTATATATTGAAACGAAAGGTTCCGCCGTTTTCGACTTCTAATTTCCGGTAATCATAATTCACTCGGAGATCCATTGTAACTATTATAGGAAGCACTACATTGGCCCCAGCTGGGTTAATTAGAGTTACAGGCAATAATTCTCCGTCTATGTACGCTTGGGCTAGCGATCCTGAACTATCAGAACTCAATGTTTCAACACATTTTTTTAAAATTCTTGAGCGGATGATATAGAGGCTATATGTGTTGTTACAGGCTGTGTTGCTGCGATCAAGAAATTTGCATCAGGCGGGACTCAAACTCGCACCTTCTGATTTCCGGGCAGCGATGCTATGGCTTGCAGTACTGTTCCCGTTTGATTTATGCGCCTCGAGCATATCGCGGATGTTACCTGAGGTCAGACAGCGCCGGTAGTGTAAGGCGTAGCATCGCTGCCCAGAAAGCAAAAGGTTCGGGTTCGAGTCCATGTGGCTTATCAGGTTGAAGGATAGCGACTCCTTACCTGAAGAATCCTACGGAATACCTGTTCCTATGTTCTAGAGTAAAGCTCAGTATGCATCTTTATTAGGGAGGCATTCTGTATTGGACTATGAGCAAAGGGAGAAGAAAGGAAGGGAAGAGAGGGCAGGCAAGCCCTCTCGAGGCTGCAGGCGACGGGGGAAGGGAAGAGAGGGCAGGCAAGCCCTCTCGAGGCTGCAGGCGACGGGCGACCTCCCGGTCGGGGCGACGTAGACGTGACTGCTTTAGCAAGGAGCTGCTATCTCTAGTAGGTCGTCGCTATCAATGGCAGGGGGCGTTGGCTTCGAGGGTGCAGATTGGGTACAACCCGACATCTCCATTCCTACAGTAAGCTCGTCCTCGAGCTTGAGTGCGTCATCATCGTGTTGTCGATCGATAATCATGCGAGATACAGAAGTGTCAGATATACAGCAAAAGAATATAGGAACTACAAAGTAGTTACGCTATAGCTTAAACTATATGGTGAGTTATTGACTGTAAGAAAGAACATGTGAAGTTATGATCTGCGATTAATTTACCAGACGGTATTTGATGATGATGGAGGAATGAGGTCCGCACAAACATTGAGAACAAGCTCGTCCTCGAGCTTGCCTAGGAAGTTGTGGGTGAAGCGGATAAGGAGTCGGAGACGATGTTCAAGTCTTTCGTCTCGGGGATAGGCACGTGGGGTGTGATGATGAAGAGCAATGAAGTGAAGATGAAGAGGTTTCAAGTCTTCAGTATTCATTGCTGGAGTTGATGATGAAGATTATGGTACATTCAGTACCTTATTCGGTACAGCATATGAGTTAATAGGTTATACATAATTGAGTACCTTATTCGGCACAGCACACGATTTAATATGTTAAACATAAATCAGTACCTTATTCGGTACAGCACACGATTTTAATAGGTCATACATATCTACTGTTATGATGAAGACAACCATTATTTTGTATAGAACCATGACATTGTTATGGATGTGAAAAATGTGATAAAGATTAGGGATGTTACAATGTTTAGAAAGATATGATGTGCTCCTTACTGCGCACACATGTGCGAGCTAGAGAATGTGGAAGAGGTGTTATTAATACACCATTGAGAATAAAATACATTATTGTATTGAAATACTGTTAGAAATCATTAGTAACAGAAAAATCATTCACATGTGACGGGATCAACTTATTCACATTTGTTGGTCGTAAGCTTTAGGTAAACGATTTGTCAAGTGTCCACCTCAGGATTTTAGAAGAAGTTCGGTTGACACAGGGGCGAGGTTTTGAAAAGAAAGAAGTAATTTAATTAATAACGCGAATTTGAAATTCTTTGAAGTGCCCATTCAAAGAATTTGGTGTCTAATTTTGCGCGAAGCAGCGCAAATGATTCGACGTAATCTTACAATACACTGATCTAGCTACCTTTTAAGGTATAGATCAGTGTCCATAGTCCAAATGTTGTTCTGCTGAAGTATATTTCGCCTGTAAGCGTGGTGGGGCGCGTGTAGCGCAGTCGGAGGAGGCGCGACTGTCGCGTGCACCCGATACCAGGTTCCTGGTTCGGATTTCCCGCCCAGGCCAACCAAGCCTTCCATCCCTCCGGGGTCGGTGAATTGGTACCAGACTTGTCTGGGAAGGATAAAGCGCTGACTTGTTCATCGGCTGGCCACCGCAAGTCATTGTATGGCCAAATACGCATTCATGTCGCCTCCACGACATCCCGTAGAAGTAGAATGCGCTGGCGCATCCCAGAAGGGATTGAGTAACGCCGTCCTTTATCCTTTATCCTTTATAAGCGTGGTGATCGTCGCAATTGTTGTTCCGCAGTGTCCGGTGCTTCTTTTGAGCTCTCCAAAATAGGAGCTGGTGCCGTGGCAGAAGCACTGGCTACTGTGGAACGTGGTGAATATAACTTCAATCGGTTCATATGCACTGTTTGTCGCTTTTGGCGACCCACAAGATCTAGGATCGTCACATTGGGTCGATCCACTACTTCGACACTGAACGGGCCTTTCCACTGATTGGTTATTTTGGGACGCACAATGTCGTCTCGTAAAAGTACTAGATCACCAGTGGAAAGCTCCGTGGGGCATACCTTATGAAATTGATCGTATCCCGCCTTGTACAGTTTCGTCTTTTCTGCAATTTGGCGTCTCACTGCAATGATACGGTCTTTCAGACCAGCAGAGAATTGCTCCGCGAAGTTGTCTGTGGCGAATACGAGTGTGGACGGCAAATTGTGAACGATATCACACCATGTGATCGGGTTCCTTCCATGTATGACGAAGAATGGGGTATATCCTGTAGTTGAACTTTTACTGCAATTATAAGCAAACACAATCGGCTGAAGGAAGTCTGACCACAGGTCTCTGGCTTCTGAGCAATACGAAGTTAAGAAGTCATGAACAACCTTAACTATTTGCTCCACCTGACCATTAGCTTTATGGTTATAGCTTGTGGTAAACTTGTTTAAAATACCAAGAGTGTTGTTGATTTTTGCAAAGATATCGCTAGTGTAATTTGAACCCCGATCCGAAACTAACTCATTCGGAATGCCGTGCTTGGATATAGCATCATTTATTATAGCTTTGACGACTAATTCCGTCATTTGATTGACGCAAGGAGTACAAATTACAAACTTGCTGAAAGCGCATACAGATGTAGATATAAACGTATTTCCGTTTATACATTGAGGAAGAGGTCCGATTATGTCCGTATGGATACGTTCAAAAGGTCTTTGGGGGATTGGAAAACTCCCCAATTCTTCGCGTATGATATTTCCCGAAGGGGTTTTGACTTTTTGACAAAATGGACATGTATTTTCACATGTTGTGATATCTATATATATAAAGTTGGCCAATAATATTTAGCCTTTACCGCTGCATAGGTTTTTTCTATTCCTAAGTGAGATCCCATCAATGGATTGTCGTGGTGCGCAGAGATCACGACGTTTTGCATATGTGGGTTAGGAATCACAGTGCAGTCGTACTACACGTGTAAGTACAGACAGTCCAGAAGAACATGATTTTTATCAATCATCTGAAATTTCTTAGGGGGTTGATTAACCTTTCTCTGAAAAAAATCTTAATTACCTTCCCTATTCAGAATCCTGTGCTTTTCTAATGTCTTCCAAAGTGGGTAATAAGCATTGATGAATGGCGCAAACTTTGTTAATGGGGTAGCGGCTAAGAAAGTCACATAAGTTATTGTGTTTCCCAGCTCGATATGGTAACATCGAAAGCTTGTATGGATATCTCGCATTTGGCAAGGCGGCCTACCAGATCTGACCTGTGCATCAGAAATTTGAGGGATGCATGGTTAGTTACTAATGTTATCTTTGCGCTAGCTGCGTACGGGTGAAACTCTTTCAGTACAAAACTATGCCTAGCACTTTCAGTTCTATAATTGCGTAATATTTTCTCGTAATTACTCACGAAGCTACTGTAGTGCCTTTAGTGTTCTGCGTTAGTTGGGAAATTTGTCTGAACCAGGCAGGTATCTGGTAATAGATGCTCTAACATAAATGACGTGAGAGCGTCAAAGATGAAAAGACAAAAATTGTGGTCCGGACGAGTACCTGTTTCCGGTGTAAGAAGGTCTTTTCTGCGGTTTGGTATAGTTAATATGACATTCCTAGACATAAGAGCGTTTTACAGTTGCGCAGTCAATGCGGACTGCCCACTGTAACGGCAAGAAATACGAAGCTGTACCACGAAAGGGTTTTAAAGCTTGCGCATTCATTAACTAGGGCATCTGAGTGATGCTCGATATTTTATTCAGATAACTGCAAGATCCAGATTTGGTTATAGAAAACCCCAGATATGATTTCGGTCTCGAAAGATTCAACATCTTCGGATGCAAGCTCACATGAAAGCTTTGGGTGCGTTAAAAGCATTTATTGAAATTGCGCGTGAAGTCACCCCGCAATGGACTTCCAATTTTTTTGTGTCAATACGAAAAATGTCTAAACTAGCTGTGGCACCATTGTTTGGGTGTAATTTAGCTTTCATAAGCCAGCATTATCTTTTTGAGAAGCACATCTTTTGTGCGAATGTAGATTCTTAGTTAGGTACATCCCGAAATTTTGCCTGAGGCAACACTGCTGGGAAAGGCAGAAAAGGACAACTGTTTATTAGAAATTCTGTATGAATTTTATTTGGTTTTATTGAAAAAATGGAAGTAAATAGCGCTGGTGAAGAGTTTGGACAGTTATAAGCTCAATCGCGTGCTGGCAAAACTATTGCTTGAGAAAGAATTCGAACTCTCGTTGTGCATTTTCTAGATGCGGGTGATCCGGTTGCGCTATGCATGTCTGATTTTGTTGCTGTCTAAAGCTTTGATGACTAGGACAACGAGTATGACTTTTCTGAAATCAAAATCGAGCTTGTGAGTTCCTACAAAAATTAAAAGTGATGGGACATCATCACCGTAGGTAGCTCAACATTTTCTTTTGAAATGGGTTTGATTGGGTAAAATTTGGCTTATGATTCTTGAGCAACCGTAAGTGAGCCCTATTCTGTGAGTCAGTTTTTTTAAAATTAACTTAGATGGGATATTTATTTTGTAATTTAACTTAATGTATTTGTTTTCTTTTTTTATAATTTGACAGAATTTGAACATCACATTAGGATTGACGAAAAAGGTGGTATCCACGTGAGAACTGTTTGCCTTTAGTCACTTGTGTGAGGATTGGCTTGTTGTAGAATTACTGCATACTACAAAAAAAAACGATGCGAAAACACTGAAAATATAAACGTTTATGTTGCTCCATGACAATTTTCTGATTGTAATTTTTTTCTGTTTCGGAGATTGTAGAATATCCGAAAGATGCAAATTAATGAAAGCTGCTGCTGAAAAAATATATACTTGCAAGGAGTCAAAGAATTCTCAATTAGCTACGCTCCGTTTAGATGTTCATATAACAAAATTTTGAAAAAAATCACTGATTTTACCAAAAAAATATCATTCAGAAGCGTGGCTTACTCAGAATTATAGAAAATCTTGATGTGTGAAAGTCTTGGGCAAGTGTTAGTCTGAGATTGTTTATGTTTGACAGGGAGATAATTTTATGTCTTTTGATTGCAAAATTTTTTTTCAGAGGTTCCTATTCTTCCTTAGCTTTACTTTAGTTTCGAAATAGGAATTCAGCGATTTTACCAGAGAATGTCAAATGCATAGCCTACTGAGGAGAGAAGTGAGGTGTTTTGTAGAAAATCTCAATGAGAAAGTGTTTGCTAGATGCTAGATTTCTTATTATTTGAGAAAAATAATGTTTTATGAAAATATTGTTCTAAATTTTTATTTGAATCATTGCAAAAGAATATGCCTCGTCGAGAATTGGAACTTTGGGTTGCACTAAAGTGATTTATCACAGCGTCAGGATGGCTTGCTGTTTTCCTCTTCTTTTTAACCTAAAATAAAAGGAAAATATAGAAAAATCGTGAACCAGCTATTCGTCTATCATTCTTTATTTTTCGTGCAGTTTTACCGCACTTTGCTAATTGTTTTCAAAGAAATGATGCTTCAACAAAAAATTCATTTTCTAGTTAAACTTGAACCATTTGTAAAATTGTATTTGTATTTGTATTTTTTCCGCTCGATTCCAAATCAAAGTTCATATTTAGTGGTAGGTCACTTGGGCAGTACGCTTTCGAATTGTAAATGAATTATTCCCGGCAGAGCTGACATTATCGAGTACATGCAAAAATTGTGTCTGTTGCACGATTCGAACCTACACAGCTTATTCTACATGCCAGAGCTTTTACACTGTGCCACTGAGGCGTTAATTTGTCGATGTCGAAAATTCAGATGCCTTGGAGGCGTGGCAAAAATTATACCCATGGCGGGATTCGAACCTTAGCCGCTTTTCTACAGTTTGTTCATCCCACTGCTCCACCTATGCGTCTTTAACGCTTTACGGTATAAAATAAAGTTTTGAATTCATTAAATGTATTTACGGTGTAGTAGGTTTTGCTAAATCGGGCTTGAAATAGCTTTTGATTCATTGGAAAAATATATTTCGAAACAAAGAATGTGATTGAAATGAATTGATTTTAGCTCATAGCAATGACTTTCTAAAATTTTATCTAAAATTTTATTGGGTAAGACGCAGCAAAGCAAAAATTGATCAAGAAACTGTTTTACGAATATCGTGTTTTAAACAAAATTGTAATTTGAGAAGAGAAAATTATCGATTTTTCCCTGAGCATTTAGTGCGCCGGTGTCGCAGTGGTGCGCGTGTGGTCGCAGGGTGGGGTCTTCACCTAGCCAAAAAATTTTATACTGCACTGATAAATATTTTGCCGTACACTCCTAATTAGAAGGTTATAAGATTGCTTTTAGATTCGGTCTTAATATGCATTTTTTTTTTGATAGACAAAAATGTGAGTTCGTGGATAAGTCGAAAAATTTCCGCGGCCTGTTTGGTTTTTATTTGACTACGCCTTTAGGAAGATCAGTTGCGAATACTTCGTGTGGTGTAAGTGCGACTAGAATTGCACGATCATTTAATTTAAGATGTCCGTTAAATAAATTTATTGGTTCCTTTTTTATTTAGGGCTATGGGGCATTTCCTAGTGGTTCCTCATAGTCTATGAATAAAAGTTGCTGAGGCCTGTGTTCTGCACTGCTTGCTTCCTTCTTTTATTCAGATAAGATACTGGACTGCTCCTATGAAAATTTAGAGCCTAAGTTATTCATAGGACAAATGCAAAAATTTATGTCTTATCCGGGATTCGAACCTTCGAGTTCCTCTTGTTGCCGCGAACGAGGCCCACTGCGCCATATAGACATATATGTGTTTTCAAGTGCTCTGACAGTAATTGGGACGGAGCAAAAAAAATTTCGGCGTGTGATTCGAACCTCTCAGCTGCCCCTCTTTGCACTGCGCCATGAGGGTCGCAGTATTCGTCTGGGGTTGTTCTCTGACGAGATCTGATAATTGTTTTTAAATTAAACAGTGATTTAATTGACGAACTCCTCCAGCTTCCTCTCTCGACTTCTTCTTTTGAAAATTTAAAATGTCGGAAAATTTGAAAATTTGAGAATTAAAAAAATCTGTTTTTAAAACTTTGAAATGTCTGAAAATTTGAAAATAAAAAATCTGCTCTTAAAAATTTAAAATGCCCGAAAAGTTTAAAATTTTAAAGATTCGCTCCTTCAAAATTTAAAATGTCCGAAAATTTAAAAATTAAGAAATCTGCTTTTAAAAATTTGAAGAAAATGTTGCCTGAGTCTTGAAATTAAAAATTTCCGAAAATTTTGAAAATTTGAATAAAAATTAAATCCTTTAGGAAAAAATTAAAAAACTTAAACTTAAAAATTTAAAGATCTAAATTTGAAAATTTTTAAACATTTGAAAATAGCTTAGAAACTATCCTTTTTAAAAACAATTTTTGTAATTTAAACTTCGGCGCTTTACCTGGTCTTGGATCTGTAATAATTTGAGAAAGGGGAACAGCAGTGCTGCGGAGTGCTATGTCGCTCCTTTGTTCAGAACCATGCTGGCCTCTGCTCAGGACCATGGGGTCCTCCGACCCTGGTCCCTCTGTTGAATAAAGATAATGCATAACGAATGTTGTTCTGTGATTCAGTGTTATCTCCGTGGGGGTTTTCTTGCGTGCTTCTGCTGCCGCAATCTCTAAGCGGTGGGTGGTAAGTGGGTCATGTGTGCCCAACACAGTCGTCGGCACAGCGCTATCTCACGGAGCATGGCCTCTGGACTGCTAGCGGGTCACAGCATAGAGGGACAACACTATCTACCTTTTTTTTTTTTGTTTGCCAAGGCCTTTGGCGTTATGGTTAATGTCGACGAATGGCGAACGAGTCCTTTCACATTTTGGCAGAAGAAATATATAAATCTAGTAAAATGAAATAAATTTAAATTCTCGGCGTCTCGGCGTCTCGGCGTGTCTCGGAATCTCGGAAAGCGCGGCCAAGGATGCTTAGAAAACATTTAAAAAATTATTTAAAAAATATGTTGCAAGTCTCGGCGTGTCTCGGCGTCTCGGAATCTCGGCGGTTCTCGGAAGCGCGGCCAAGGATGATTACAAAATTATTTAAAATAATAAAAAATGCGCGGCGTCTCGGCGTCTCGGAATCTCGGAATCTCGAAATCTCGACGTCTCGGCGTTTACATTGTAATACTAAAAAATATGGATCCAAAATCCTATAGATATATTGTTACATTTTTAATGAAAGCCTGAAATGTGGGATCTCGTCGCCTGGACTGATATGCATTGAATAATAGTTAATTTAAATATTTTTCGATTATTTGTTTTTTCACATATTTACATATTAACATAAAAATATTCCTATGCCTGCAGTGCAATAGAAAGAGTCATCAGACTACAAACACTCACCCATCCGGTTGTGGACATCGGTCGTCGGGTGCCAGCGGGGTGTGGAGGATAATGATGGGTAATTAGCGATCGCTTAGTTAATCGAAATGAAGGAGAAACAAAATTTAATCTAGAATCTATACAAATCTCCCCGGGACCTCCATATCAGGTTGAAGGATAGCGACTCCTTACCTGAAGAATCCTACGGAATACCTGTTCCTATGTTCTAGAGTAAAGCTCAGTATGCATCTTTATTAGGGAGGCATACTGTATTGGACTATGAGCAAAGGGAGAAGAAAGGAAGGGAAGAGAGGGCAGGCAAGCCCTCTCGAGGCTGCAGGCGACGGGGGAAGGGAAGAGAGGGCAGGCAAGCCCTCTCGAGGCTGCAGGCGACGGGCGACCTCCCGGTCGGGGCGACGTAGACGTGACTGCTTTAGCAAGGAGCTGCTATCTCTAGTAGGTCGTCGCTATCAATGGCAGGGGGCGTTGGCTTCGAGGGTGCAGATTGGGTACAACCCGACAGGCTCAAATAAATGACTTGTGCTATCGAGGGAATGATACCAAGTCGAAGTGGCGCTTTGAGACGGGATTTATTAGTTTGGTCAGAACGTCTTGAGCGACTTTGTGATTTAGAACCATAACTTTCAATTCTCCCTCCGTAGGCATGGCCTACCACATGGTCGTTGCAGATCATTCTCGAAACTTCACTGATACGTGTAATAATGAATTTTTATAAAACCTATGCGATTCCAATCATAGAGAATAGTTTCCAAATATAATATATCCAAACAAATACGAAACACACCAGATCCAAATTATTACACTGTTCGAACATTCAAGTAAACGAAAAATGGGCGTATTCGATTTTCGATTAATCGAAAAAATTAATGAGTTCATTCGCTCATTCGCTCGAAATTTTTCGATATCGAATAAATTCGACCATTCATTTATTTGATAAAATTCTTCAAAAGCACAACTACAATACCGCTCATAACTAGTGTCGCATTTGGCGTCGGCGACGCTCTAGAGCGTCGCCGACGCTTGCGAGCGTCGCAGCATCGGAATCGTTGGGAGCAGGAAAATTGGAAAGCCGAGCACACCGTTGGATTCGGCTCTTCGAGAAGAGTTCAGACCACTAAATAGTTTTCACCCTACTCAAAATTTGACCTACTTGCGGTGATTTGTTTAATCGCGTCGTTGATCCCAGTTCATCGTAGTTTACACTGTTTAAAGAGGTCTGGTTTCAAAATGAACTACATATTCGGAGTCCCCATTCAAATACCTTTTCAAAGGTTAAGTGACTTAATAGTTGTTCTTGATGAGTATCTCCGTTCACCCAAATATTCCACACTGCGGCAGTTTCTCGTCGTCGTCTGAGATAATTACGCCCACAGGATACGTTTAGCTAATCACACGCCTGCTCCACACACAACTTGCAAAAGACTTCAATTTCGTTAACATTCTTCAACAAATCTAGATTCACTATTTCACTGTGACCTCGTCGACAGTAAACACTGCTGAATTTGTATTTTCTGCCATTAGATGTAGAAAACGATTTCATCCATTCTAATTCTCTCCTTTACCGGTACCAAGCTGTCCTAGTAAGTTTATTTCTCTGATACTTTGGGTACGGTAGAAACTCTTAACTGTGGTAAGGAAGCACGCCCTGAAACCCGTATGACCATTATAATTTCGACCCACAAACTCACCCGTTTCGTCTGCTACAGCGGATTTTTTGAATTTGGGAATGGCTATAACTAATTTCTGAAATAGATTGAAGAAGCAGGCTTTTTTCATTTTGTAGCATCCTTAGCTGGCTTTGGTATAGTTGCAGTAGGTAGTACTGACGTCTTTTAGATCAGCTGTTTTTGAGCGCTTAAATGCTGCAAAAATCTATATTTCTTTTTGTTTCCTCCCTTTACCCTCTCAGTTTGCTTTAATTTGAAAAATAGACGCGACAGCGCTTTTATCCGAAAGAAGACCTTTCCGCTGATACAACTTAGTGGTTTTTTGAGAGGTTCTAGATTTTCATACTTTCCATCTGCCGGAGTGTTGGCTGGGATTGCTGCTCGACCTCGCAGAGTGCACCTCAGTGGGGTCGCGGACCTGCCGCCCTAGCGTCTAGGTGTGAAAGCCAGCGGTACCGCGATATCTGTGCCCAGCAATACGGGAGGCAACAGTGAGCCAGATGCGATCTCGCATCAGTGCTGCTGATTACAGATTTTCTTCTCAAAATTGTGCTAGTTTTATTCGATTTTTTAAAGTCTATTATTGCGCATATACTGTAATTATACAGGTCAGAGAAAGAAACCATAGTGGTGCTGTGTTTCACGGTGACTACTGTGGAAAGTCATATAGCAAAAATTTGGTCTACAAATTTGGAATATAAAATGCTAAATGCGCATTTGATGGGCTCCGCGATATTATTATCTGGACGAATGTTGTGCGGGGGACCTTATTTTGCATTGACATGGTGGAGTCACGCTCATGCCATGCGCTTAACAGGTAAATGGATGCCTTCAAATTAGCATCTTTCGCTTATATAGTAGATTCTATTTTTTTATAAATAGTCGATCGAATTGAATTATTTGTAGTCGCACAGGAATGTTTTCTGATCTAGTTTCAGGCGATACATTTTCTCAAGAGATTTGGTTGATCAAAGAAAGATAAAAGAATTAATTATCAAGAGCCTGTGAATCACATTTTGAGCTTGTATACACGGCAGCTCTAATGAACCTCATGAAAAATGAAATGAGCAAATGTGGAGCTGCATATATCGTTGTTCTGATGGTCTCTTCTTAGGTATTGTGAACAGTTTACCATTCTCAAGTATGGCTCGGTCAAAATTTGTTCCCGGTCTAGAGTAGCAGCATTTGAAAATCGAAAATAAAAGAGGCGTAAACTAAGTGTGGAGGGAATAGAAATGATTAGGGTAGTTTTGTTTAAGCATTAAAGTTTTACGCTTATTTCAAATCAGCACTGGTATGCGCTTCCTAGAAATCCATCTAACCGATCGGCACAATTTACCGGATTTTAATTCTATTTCCTGTCATTACACTCGGGAGATTACCACTTGGAGCGCTCACTCAATAAAGGATGAACGATAAAAGGCGGAGTGGCTTATCCCTCTTGGAATGCTCCACGCATTCTTCTTCTATGGGGTATCGTGGAGGCGATTTGAATTCGCATTTGGCCATACAGTGACGTGTGGTGGCCGTGTGGTGGGATAAATTCGATTTCAATCTAATATTGAGCTCCTACGTGATGCGAATACCCTACATGATGCCGGCCAACGCATATCACTTTGACTACTACCTTGCTTAGTTACCATTGGGAAGAGATGCAGGATGTTGACCACCGATGTGAAGCCAGTCAGACGAACGGCCATTAATTTTGGTTAGACGAACCAGTAGATAGAAAAACGACCAGACTAGCTTTTACTTTATGTGGCAAGAAAGAGCCTAGATTTGGAGGTATTATTCCTGTATCAGAACAGTGTCATTTAACTGAACGAGAGACGCGGAAAAGTAGTGAACAAATGATAGCTATAAAGCATTTCGCCAAAGCGCAAATCACTGGAGTCTAAGCCGATGTCCGTGCTCTTTTCGTGAAATTAGATTTAGTATTATTTTTGGCGCAGAACTCTCGAAAAATCTACTTTCCCGATCTCTCTTTCCGCCTTTGGTACGTTCGTGATTTCGAACCAAATTCAGAGCATTTAACCCCGTTTTAAGCAATGCATGATACACTTCGTAGAGTTTACTCCTTGTTAGCACAGCTAGTCACTACTTGTGAGTATTGCAGTCACACTGTCTCGTAGTTCCACTACAAGTGCGATACAATTTATGAAACTAACCACAAGAGCGAGCAAACAGTACTCATATATACTTTTTCCTAAAAAAACGATTTTTTTTCATTCTGCACCCACGCTATCCATAGAAGCAGAATAGGAGACCCAGAAGAACCTTCGTCTACTTATTCAAATAAAAGTATAAAAGATTGGGTGGTGCATTCCAAAAATTTCTAAAAAAAATCTAAAAAGGACTCAACGACTAACGGCGTTCTTATTACCTTTGTATATATTTTAATCGTTACTGAAACTTCAAAGCCCATTGTGAAGTGGAGTGCGCCACGCAATATTTCTTAAAAATATACCGCGGCGTCCTGTCCAATTATTATTTAGCCAATGTTGTGAGGCGGTTGTGTGACGACCACTTGACAAAATAATGAGCTAACATGCAAAAAGCTAAACAACCCAGCACCACTATGGTTTCTTTCTCTGACCTGTATAATTACAGTATATGCGCAATAATAGACTTTAAAAAATCGAATAAAACTAGCACAATTTTGAGAAGAAAATCTGTAATCAGCAGCACTGATGCGAGATGAGCTTTCCTACAGAGCCTACTATCCAAAGGAGCCGCTACCGTAATTTGTCGTTGGGGCGCGCCAACTATCTCACGGCGGCGCCAACTATCTCACGGCGGCGGTCCTTTAATTAGGCGCACCGTCTCGACTGTCACATTGTGCCGGCTTTATGTGCTTAACCCAACGAACTACGAATGAGAGTTTTACTTATTGAATACAGAGTTAGGCCAAGACGGCTAGGGGGAGGCTCTCCGTGTGTTAAGTGGTTATCCGCCTTGGTAAAAAGGCACACAAATGCTTAATCATATCAGAGGTGGCCTAGCTCAGTTCACAGCTGGGGTATAACCAGTAGAACACACCAATGTTGTGTAAAAATTTTGATTTAGTGCAACACAGAACATCGTATAAGGCACACTGCCTTCCCCCGAGCCGCTTTGCGCCAGAATTTATGGGGAACAAGGTCCTTGTTTCGACTCCTTTCGCTGTGAATGAGTACGACTTGTATGCGAGTTTTTTGGATATGATACTACGACTTCAGCGCAGATAGGCTCGGGGAGGAGGTTACCATGTAGGAACGCTTAATACGTTTTGTGATCGAAATTAAAAATTTTAAGCAGCCGTACGGTGAACTGAGTCAGGTCGTTTCTTACGTAATTGGACATACACCTGCCCTTCTACCAAGGCGAATATTCACTGAGCATATGCCGAGCCTATTTGCGCCATGATTTCCTCAGTAGAGCAAATACGAATGTGTTTCACCGTGTGGGGGATATGGACTTCTGGAGGAGCAGTTTCCTCGGATAGGAAAGTGCGAAGCAATGCTCGCTCATAGTCTAATACTCTGTCGTCGGATAATAGTTTACTATCAGTCTTACTCTAACAGTAGCGTGGCGTGCACTAGGATAGGACTGCAAATACTGTATATCAGATGTCGGAAGTGTAGCTTTTGCTGTATAAATTCTTGCAATCCCTCGACAGATTTTATTCTCATGCATTGAGACTATTACTTAGTTAAAAACGAATAATGGTACGACCGACATGGTAGTACTGCAGGTATACTCGATATTCAACAAACTACACTAACAAGCATTAAAGGAGCACTAAAGGGGTTTAAAAGGATCTCGAAAAGTTTACCTGCATGTGCTTCCTTCTACCATTTATAGAAAAGTACGTTTTTCCACAAAGTTAACATGGAAATTTGGAATGACCTTCAAATTTTTCGACTTTGACATCATCCCTACTGTCTTTCAGCTCCTCAGCACCGCATTTGTGAACGTTCTTCATATGTCTGTACAAAGTGCTCAGCGAAAACGGGCCCTTCAGGCAAATCTTTCAGTGCGCTGATGTCTTTATGCTCAACTCAAAGCTGTAAATATTTCAAAACTAGCGCACTTTGAAGAAGGAACAAATGACCAAAATTACAACGAAGCTACTGGTTGAAACATAGGCGAAAGTGGGAAGCAATAACCATGTCAACATGATGTAACATAAAGGAGAAGAGACGATGTCGAGGCACTGCCGTACGTGAGGTACTTTAAGGACCGCCGCCGTGAGATAGTTGGCGCGCCCCAACGACAAATTACGGTAGCGGCTCCTTTGGATAGTAGGCTCTGTAGGAAAGCTCATGCGAGATCGCATCTGGCTCACTGTTGCCTCCCGTATTGCTGGGCACAGATATCGCGGTACCGCTGGCTTTCACACCTAGATGCTAGGGCGGCAAGTCCGCGACCCCACTGAGGTGCACTCTGCGAGGTCGACCAGCAATCCCAGCCAACACTCCGGCAGATGGAAAGTGTGAAAGTCTTGAACCTCTCAAGAAACCCCTAAGTTATATCAGCGGAAAGGTCTTCTTTCGGATAAAAGCGCTGTCGCGTCTATTTTTCAAATTAAAGCAAACTGAGAGGGTAAAGGGAGGAAACAAAAAGAAATATAGATTTTTGCAGCATTTAAGCGCTCAAAAACAGCTGATCTAAAAGACGTCAGTACTACCTACTGCAACTATACCAAAGCCAGCTAAGGATGCCACAAAGTGAAAAAGCCTGCTTCTTCAATCTATTTCAGAAGTTAGTTATAGCCATTTCCAAATTCAAAAAAACCGCTGTAGCAGACGAAACGGGTGAGTTTGTGGGTCGAAATTATGATGGCCATACGAGTTTCAGGGCGTGCTTCCTTACCACAGTTAAGGGTTTCTACCGTACCCAAAGTATCAGAGAAATAAACTTACTAGGACAGCTTGGTACCGGTAAAGGAGAGAATTAGAATGGATGAAATCGTTTTCTACATCTAATGGCAGAAAATACAAATTCAGCAGTGCTTACTGTCGACGAGGTCACAGTGAAATAGTGAATCTAGATTTGTTGAAGAATGTTAACGAAATTGAAGTCTTTTGCAAGTTGTGTGTGGAGCAGGCGGGTGATTAGCTAAACGTATCCTGTGGGCGTAGTTATCTCAGACGACGACGAGAAACTGCCGCAGTGTGGAATATTTGGGTGAACGGAGATACTCATCGAGAACAACTTTTAAGTCACTTAACCTTTGAAAAATCCACGGATCTCCCTCGATAGAGAGCCTTCGGGCTCTCTTGTTAAGAGGGATCTCGGGCCGCTTGTCGCAGGGCCACGTGGCGCGTCCCCGGGTGGTGGATAGGGGAATTAAACGCGAACCAAATGCGACCGTGTACTGCCCAGAGACGCAGGTGGGATGCAGGGGATGGACTCCTTGCTCCTGCTGTGTCGGGTCGATGCGTTCCTTGTGCGTGGGAGCGGCATGTTCGTGCACAGTGTGCGTGGATGTGTCCGTGACTGTGCGGATTGTAACTGTGTCGGCTCGGCCAAAAGCTTGCACTCGGTAGACTGGGAGTACACGTAAGGCAATTCGAGGCCGCCTTAAGTCTCGCCCCGTCCCTTCGGGCAGTCTGGCTGGCTGCCCGGAGTACCCCGCCCGCACGACAGAGCCTGACTAGCTACCCGTGTTGTATTCCAGTCAAACACAGCAGCACTAAAGGGCCTCATTCCCCTGACCCCAAAAGAGCGCCCATTTCTGCAGCGATGGGAAGGACGAGTACGGAGAGGCTGCTAAAATCTCAGGGCCTAACCAGGCTGCGCAAACTGAGAAGGACTAGGATGACGATCTGTACTTACAACGCCCGCACGCTTGCGTCCGAAGCATCCGTCGAGGACCTGATGATGCAAGCCAGGAAGATCAAGTACGACGTCATCGGACTGACCGAGACGAGAAGACACCACCCCCTACACGCCGCCTACGACTCCGGAGAAGAACTGTTCCTCGGAACATGCGACAACAGGGGAGTAGGCGGCGTTGGTGTCCTCGTCAACACGCACTTAGCCATGAACATCGATTCGTACGAGTCTCTGACTAGCCGAATCGGACGTCTGCGACTGAAGCGATGTGGCTCCGTGCCAGCCTTGACTGTGTTCGTCGCGTATGCCCCAACATCCGACTACGACGACGAAGACGTCGAGGCCTTCTACGTGGAGCTGGAGAAGTTCTATAAGGAAGATCACACCTTCTACAAGGTGATCGTCGGCGACTTCAACGCCAAGATCGGGCCACGAAGGTCGCCGGAAGAACTTCACATCGGAACCCACGGTTTGGAGTGGAACGAGCAAGGTGAAAGGCTGTCTGAGTTTATCATGTCGACCAAGACCATCCATGGAAACTCGCAGTTCCAGAAGCCTCCCTCCCTACGATGGACCTGGGAATCCCCCGGTGGCCAGTTCCACAACGAGATCGACCACATCATCTTCAATCGCAAGTATTGCCTGACCGATGTCTCCGTTGTCCCCAAGTTCTACACGGGATCGGACCACCGCCTCCTTCGCGCGAGGTTCCGCTTTTCGCGTCAAGGAGAGAAGGCCGCGAAGTTCAAGAAGAGGAATCCCAGAACGACCATCAACTGGGATCTCTACACCTCTCTTGTCGGCCTTTGGGAAGATGCCGTCATGGACAACGTCGACGAGGAATATGATCGCTTCGTGCACCATCTCCACGATAGTGCTAAGGGAGCCGAGAGCTTGAAGACCACCAAGAGACGCCTGTCTCCGGAAACTCTCGAGCTGATACGCCAGCGTGGAGCAGCACGAGCGTCAGGCAACTACCAACTGACGTCCGAGCTTGCAAAGCTATGCAGAGCGGCGATAAAGGAAGATCTCAAGGAGAGAAGGGCGGAAGTGTTGCCTGAAGCAGCAGAGGCAGGGCTGAGCATTCGCAATGCCCGCCGGAACTTCGCCAACTTCAAGACCAAGATGACCGCTCTCCGACGTCCTGACGGAACCATCACCTCTTCCAGAAGGACCATGGAGAAAGTCATCCACGACTTCTACTCCGATCTCTTCGATAGCCACGTCCACCTGCCCCCATGCCATCTTCCGCAGGATGGATACGTCGTTCCCTCTGTTCTCCCTTCCGAGATCCGACACGCCATCTCGTCGGTGAAGAAACGTACAGCACCCGGTTCTGACAGGATCAGAGCTGAACACCTGAAGAACCTCCCGCCAGCGCTCATCAACACCCTGGCGCAGCTCTTCATACGCTACCTGTCCGAATGCAAGGTTCCATCTCAGTGGAAGACCAGCAAGACCGTTTTGCTGTACAAGAAGGGAGACGTGCACGACATTGGCAACTATCGCCCGATCTGCCTGTTGTCCGTAGTCTACAAGCTGTTCACTCGAGTCATCCTGAATAGGATTAGTAGAACGCTGGACGAAGGACAGCCATGCGAACAAGCAGGATTTCGGAGAGGATTCAGCACGATCGACCACATACACACCATTACGAAGCTCATCGAAGTGTCGCGAGAGTACAAGCTGCCGCTGTGCCTTACGATCATCGCCCTGAAGAAGGCATTCGTCTCCGTCGAGACTGAAGCGGTCATGGAAGCCCTGCTCACCCAGGGCGTTCCTACTCAGTACATCAGAGTCCTTCGAGAGCTGTACAGTGGATTCACGACCAAGATCTCACCATTCTACAACGACGTCGTCATTGACGTGAAGAGAGGGGTTAGACAAGGGGATACCATATCCCCGAAGCTCTTCAGCGCCACCCTCGAAAACGTCATGCGCGAACTAGAATGGGAAGACATGGGAGTGAAGGTCGACGGCCGGCAACTGCACCATCTTCGCTTCGCTGACGACATCGTGCTCATAACGCCGAGCATCAGCCAGGCGGAGCGAATGCTGGCCGACTTCGATCGTGTATGTGGAAGCGTTGGACTACAGCTGAATCTTACGAAGACGATGTTCATGAAGAACGGATGGGTTTCTGATGCCCCATTCTCGCTCAACGGAACGAACATCTCCGAATGCTTCAGCTATGTGTATCTGGGTCGCGAAGTCAACATGACCAACGACCTAGCACCAGAGCTGAGCAGGAGGAAACGAGTGGCTTGGGGAGCTTTCAAGAGCGTCGAAGAAGTCGCGAAGAAGACGAAGAACGTCCGACTCCGCGCCCACCTATTCGACTCCACCGTTCTTCTTGTCCTAACATACGCCTCAGAGACCTGGGTTATACGAAAGCAGGATGAACACGCAATCAGCGTCGCGCAGCGTGGAATCGAGAGGACGATGCTCGGAGTGACACGACTCACGCAAGTGAGAGAAGGCCTCCGGAGTTCCGAGCTTCGCCGACGTTCGAAGATCAGAGACGCTGTCGCATGGGCCAAGTCGTCGAAAATTAGGTGGGCCGGCCACGTAATGCGATTCGCAGACACCCGCTGGACGAGAGCCGTCACAGATTGGATTCCGCGGGATGTCAAAAGAACACCAGGACGCCCACGTTGCGTTGGTCGGACTTCTTCGTGAAAGCCCTGAACGACCGATATGACGCTCTTCGGGTCCCTCGAGCGAGGAGGATCCATTGGACCACTCTGGCACGCGACAGGGACGAATGGAGACGCTGCTGGCGCCCGCTCGAGCAAGTCGATGATCAACGGGACGACAGGTGATACAGGTGATACAGGTGAACCTTTGAAAAGGTCTTTGAATGGGGATTCCGAATATGTAGTTCATTTTGAAACCAGACCTCTTTAAACAGTGTTAACTACGATGAACTGGGATCAACGACGCGATTAAATAAATCACCGCAAGTAGGTCAAATTTTGAGTAGGGTGAAAACTATTTAGTGGTCTGAACTCTTCTCGAAGAGCCGAATCCAACGGTGTGCTCGGCTTTCCAATTTTCCTGCTCCCAACGATTCCGATGCTGCGACGCTCGCAAGCGTCGGCGACGCTCTAGAGCGTCGCCGACACCAAATGCGACACTAGTTATGAGCGGTAATGTATAATGTCCATATACAAGGAACGCCTAAGGACTTTCATTCTTCGTAGTCTGCTATGTCGAAGAGTCCTTAATAATCTACATTTTGATTGATTCATTGATTTGTTTATTGCACATGTTTGTGCGCTATACAAGAAAAGGAATGTAATCGAAGAAAAACATAACATTTAATGAACTTGAGTGTTTCTCGATTCATGTTTGTCACTGAAGCAAAATTCAATGAATGATGGGATTTTGGGGGAGCTTAAACGAGAAGCTAGCAAATACTGAATTTTCAGACCCACTAGAGGTCGCATAAGTGCGCTGTCAGTGAAAGAAGGCGCTGGACTGGGACACGGTTCCCACCAGGCGTGTGTGTTTAACGATTAACGATTTACCGATTTACCGGAATTACCGATATTTCCGTTGAAAATTTTTAATGAAATTTAACCACGAAAATTTCCGCTAAGTTGCATCATCGACATTTTACACATAATTTTTGAAATTTTACTTCTTCTTCATGCAAATACATTTTAGACGATTTTTTTGGATGAGCTTTCGCAGCATCCTTGTGATACCGAGAAAACGCTCTACTTACATGAATCACTGAAAATAGGCAATCAATACCGTCCATATCGTTTCGAGGCTCGTTGGCATTTTTCTTGCTTCTTGACTAGTCTACTTGCATGCGCCTCTACTTTTCCCCACTTTAGTTTCGCGTTTTTGAACTTTCTTCGCCGTTTTTCGCCTTTGATCGCAACATATTAGTTTTTCATTCTTAACAGCCAGTCAATTTTCTTACAGTGTTCTGTGATGCCTGCTTCAAAAGTGGTTTTGAAAGGGCATAGAAGATACGAGGAATACGCTACGAAACACTAATAATGCGTGACGACAAAGTTAGGAAGGGAACAATGGAAGAAGAAGGCTTTTTGCAAATTTCCGGAAAATAGTACGGATTTTTCATGCAGCATCACATGATAATTGCTGGATTGCGTCAAGGCAACATTGGACACCGCCTAATAGATAGAGCGTGGCTGCTGGTACTGTCCTTGCTCTGCTTTTATTGAACTTTTATTAAATGTCAACGATTTTGCACAACCTCTCGGCTTTTTTGAAAGCGCTCTTAGCAGTTTTCTTTTGGAGAAGCATAGGCAGCATAGACATGAAACAGTGAACAAATTCACATTAAATGAATAAAATTAAATAAAAAACGAGGAGAAACCGATGAGCACTCTCAGTTCTTATGTATAAGGTACAAGAAGCAAATCAGAGTGGTCAATTGCTGAAAAATCGTAAAAGAGTGACAGATAGTGGCGAATTCCATTTGAAGAAATTAGGAGAGATAAGGACAAGGTAGCATACTGTTTCCTTCGCATTTCCTTTAGAAGGAAGAAGAGAAAAGGCTAAACAATTGAATAAGACGTTACTTGGGTGGCTAAGACAATAATACACAATGCAATAGAATTCGATTCGATTAAAATCTGGTCAACATCCGTGGCCGTTTACTTTATTCTCTGCTGTCTTCTGCAGTAAGCTGGACCTCTTGGAACAAAAATACCATTCTCTAAAACAGGCAGGTCGATGGAATTCGTAAATATCATGCAAAATCGAACTGTACCAAAGAATTCGGAATCTATCCTAATCGGAGGGGAATACACGGTTTTTGTGTCTCTATCCCCTACTTTGAATTTCTTTGAGAGCTTTAGCTTTAGCTGCTAACGATAGGGTAAGGATTTCATTTAATTTCAGTGGACATGGTTGTGTGGCATGGGATGATCTAGGGAAGTGGTAGTTTGGGGTTGCCCCCCCTTATCCGAATTGGATAGATCCAGAATTAGCTATAGACATGCCATATTGCCGTGTATCAGCAAAAAATCAGTAAAGGAAAAGGTCTGGCCTTTTACATAAGCCGAATACAGCCAAACTGACTACACCTGAGGGAAATTTTATTTAACGAATTTATCGATTTTACCAATTTTAACGCAAAAGTTTTCCGTTAAAAAATAGTCGTTAAAAATTTACCGAAAAAATGTTAACGCACACCCCTGGTTCCTACCCTATCTTCTCGACTTTGATCCCTGAATCATTTATTTCACCCCCCTTAAAGCTTTCTTACCGTTGAAAGGTTCAACATTGTTGAGGACGTTGAAAGGGAGGTCTTCGATCTATTTAATTCCCAGTCTCCCCAGTTATATATTCAGGGAGATAGGAATCGCTGACCCACCATAAGGTGGAGGACTGTAGAGGTAAACAGTGGTGATTATATTGTTGAGTAAATTCCATCGTATGCTGGACAAAAAGTAAACAAAAACAAACAAATATGTGATAATAATTTAGATTTTAGGTAGCATATCCGAGATGTTTGTTACTCAGCCAGCTACGAACCTCGAACATCTTTAGGGCTTTAACTACTAAGAATAAATTCATTCTACTTAAGGTATGCAAAACCTATGTACGTCCTTTTGTTGAATCCAGTGCCTCGGTCTTCTCCCTTTATAAGAAAAAGGACATATGCAAAAAAGAGAAGGTTTCTCTTTCACTCGCAATTTCACTCCTAAACTTTCCTTCGAACAAATAGCTTCTTATATTTGCGAGCGTCAAAACCTTCAATTTGAAACAAATATCTCGGTCTACCGACTTTGGAATCTCGTCGCAAAGTATTCGATGTATGTCTTGCACACAAACTGCTACATTTCGCACCTGCTTCTGGGCCTTGTAAATTCTTTAAAACGAAGAAATCTCTAACACGAGAAGAACCTGAAAAGTTATCTCTTCCTCGCCCCAGAGCCCGACTGCGAGCCACCTCGTTTACATATAGAGCTGGCAGCTTGTGCATAAATATTGCTAAGCACATGCAATCTCCCTTAACTGACAAATGAAAAGCCGTGTAGGTATTGGCTTGCTTAGAAACGAGGTTTCTTAAACAGTACATACATATTTGGCTTTGCATGCTGACGTTGTTGCTTACTGGCTCATTGTTCTAGATTTCGTTTGTTTTCATTGTTTGATAATTTATATACGCAGTTGTCGCTGTGCATTTACTGCTTTTCAACAATTGCTTTATGCAAGCGTAATAAATATAAACATAAACAATAAGAAAAAATGTCGAACACTTCAAGATTTTTTGACCAATCTAATATGTACTTGCGGCGGTCGGCTTCGAACACCGATTCTATCATAAATATACGTTCCTTATGTATTTAACACATTGACGACAATGCGCAGCATTTATGCTACGTAAGAACGCTGTCGCGTGGGACGACGCAAACCATTTTCAATGAGAACTTTCAACTCGATTTTTCTTCAAATTGAGACAGCAAAAGAGCGAATCTGCAGGATTCTATCGGAAACAGTACGCAGTATAAATGATGGGTACGCGGCGGCTAGCTCAAAAATCAGCGGCGTACCAAGCTGCGAAGCGCGCGATGTCGTCAATGTGTTAAAATGGATATCGGCACCAGAGTTCTGAACCATTACCATTGTTTTGTGGCGTGAGATCTGAATTCGCTCTTCCAAACATGACTATTGCGAGAAGTTGTTGGCAGCCTTGTTTTTAACGGTGTATTAAAGTTATCCAGAAAAACACCGCCTTTAAAAATTGTGTTCAAAACCTTTGACATCGTGAATGGTTGGGTGTAATTGCAAGAGGAGTTAGGGGACTGGCATAACTTTCGACACGAAATGGAGCTGCACAATAAACCGTCACACTTTCCCAACGCAGTAAAAGGGCCTGCATACAACTCGTTAAAGATTCGTGTTGCTGTGCTGCTAACAGGTTATGGAAGCTCGTTTGGAGTAACCGCATCACAACACAGTAGTGTGCATTCGAAGCGTCCGTGGAATTCCATAAGGTCGGAGGAAGTGAACAGGTGTTTAATTCTGTTCACTAAAATTCAAACGATTGCCATAACTCGTTTGATAGTTGTGGTGTAAGAGTTACCGATTCACCTTCATTTTCACCCACCATGTGCTGCATACTGTGTGCAAAGTGTTGCAATGTTATTGATACAACGAACGTAAAGTTGTGACGTTCGTGCCGTAGCGCATCCGCTTTTCAACGCCTTTCGTGTAAACAACTCATTTATGGAAGCTGCAGAAATGATTGACGTACCTCTGATGCTGATTGACGTGAGCTGCTTTATGTGAAACGAAGGTGGTATGCACAACTACTGATAGTTTCGCTTCCAGCGCCTTTCCACAGGGAGAACTATAAGTGCTGAAACAAAATTAGGCGACCTTACTATGAGTCTGTTTTAATGGCATAGAACCACATATCAACTGGTGTGCAGCATATCCTTACTGCTAAAGTCCTTGTCATTATCGTGGTCGTAGCTATTCCTATTAGAAAGTAGTAGGCTCCGACGTGAAACTGCCGAAAATCACTCCCTGGTTCGCGGTGGAGCACTCGCATTCCGATGTGGCTAAATTTCCGAAGATTGGTGGTTGAACGTTCGTTATTAAATGTCACGTAAGGCAATTTAGGCACACTGGATAAATGGATCTGATCTACCACTGAAGAACGCGATCAATTTGTTGATCATACGCGATGGAGCAACGAGCCGGGTGAGTAACCGACTATTATGCAGAAAATTACTAGTTGAGCTCTGCAGGTGTAGAAGTGGGGCGAAGACCCAGCTGTGAGGTTAAGAGTGGAAAGAAAAATTTGCTTTCGCAATTGGGGCGCGTCGCTCAGGCTGGGTATTCAGCCACCGTTTCATTTAATGAAAATTATCTCAAAGCTTAACGACCCCGGAAAGGTCAAAATAACAGCGCGTTTAACACTACTTCTTGCAAGTATGAAGACATGCAAACAATGAATGGCTACGCATGACAGTTGTTCGTCTTACATGTCTTTCCTCACGTCCTAGGTTTTTGTGTAAAAAGAGTGAAATCAGTAAAAATGCTTGCTCGGTGGATGCAAGAAGATAACAACATATTTTCTTGGCTCAGTCACGTTGTTTAAAGGCAAAACGCACATTCCGGTAAAACGACGATTCTGACGCGTACCTCCAAAGATTAGCTGTGGAACTCCTGCAGTTTTAAATTTTTGGTTTTCGTTTATTTACCATTCTAGAGAAAACGATCTTCTCTACACAGCAAAGAACAATTACTATCCAGTGTCTTCTATGCAGCAAATGTGTAATAAAATTTCGTGATAGACGCTCCGACGGAGCTGCAGAGCTGCCCATACGATTAGATAAGACTCCTTTTACGCCAAGGGTGGCCCGGTGGTTGGGTTATGAATAATCCTACTTCGCCGAAATCTACACACAATGGACAAATATTGAAATTATACCATATTTTCCATGTCCGACTGTCGCTGAATCTTTGCATAATTTTAAATAGGAATCGTAGAATTGCCTTGACCTCAACACCAAGATTGATATAATATTTATCCGGCTAACGTTTCGGCGCAACCGCCTTCGTCAGAGCCTGGAAAAACAAGGGAACTTAGAGAGGTTGTTCGTCCAAGGACTACCTTCAAGTCACAGAGGTCTAAGAAGATAGAGATGGAACGAGACAGAGCAGAAGTGGCACAGTCCCAACTAACCTTAAGATTGCAGCCGAGAGGCTGTCACGTCACCCTCGGATGAAGGCAGATTGGATGAGTGAGACTCTCCCCTTCCAGTCATCTCTTCAGCGACCATCCCTGCGTCACTATCTCGCGTTAGACCGCAAAGATCAGCAAAAGGGGCGAGCTCCTGAGTTACCATTATGCGCTCCTCTCTCCTATTCATTACGGGGTTCCTTGAGGCAATCCACAGCGCTTCAAGGGTCTTGCGTACTGTGATGTCGGCCTCGCGCGCTAGTACTGCCACCGCTACACCAAACATTGCGCCAGCATGACTTCGCAGCCTGTGCTCTCCCAGCGGTGTCGAATGCTTGCATTTGTTAAGTCCATCCATGTGCTCCTTCATCCTCACCCAAAGTGGCCTGCTTGTCTCACCGATGTATTCCTCTTTACACTGAGAGCAGGTTATGAGGTACACCACCCCCGAGACCAGGCAATCTCCTCCTTTACCGAACGGACACACACACATGAAGGAGTAGTACAAGCGCAACGATACAGGCGGTTCTGCACGAGCTGCGCCTTGAGATTACTAGGTTGGACGAACAACCTCTCTAAGTTCCCTTGTTTTTCCAGGCTCTGACGAAGGCGGTTGCGCCGAAACGTTAGCCGGATAAATATTATATCAATCTTGGTCTCGAGGTCAAGGCAATTCTACGATTCCTATACCATATTTGTTGCATTTCTTGCCTTTTTATACGACTAAGTTTTTGTTGCAGGACTTGTGGTCCACCCTGTATTTGTTTGGTGGAACCACTTACGTGTTCTTACATCAAGCTTCTGGCAACTTATCCAGTGATTTCTGTAGAAGTTTATCAACTATCGTGTCTTTCGGGACCGGCGCCAACCGTGATGATGCAACAAACAAAACGTAACAATGATCGTAACCGAAAGACAGCAATAATACAACGCTGAGAACCAACAACAACATTTATCAAGTCTTGTTTCGCTTCTATCTTCGTTCAAAACATGATTAAGTAGTTGACTCAAGGCTCGTCGGCAAAGAAGGTAACTTCTTAATTTAGCTGTTGTGCACTAAATGACAATAGAATAATATATTAAGGCAGTGAGCAGCAAACCGTTACATGTGAGCGGTTCCCTCCAAGTAAACATTCAGGATACGAAACCACTGAACAATGACAGTGTCCACAATCACTCCTTACGATCACCATAAACAAATCCGCGTTCTTAAAACGGCTAGAAACTTATTTTATTTACCTTTATGAGTGTTTTTATTTCATATCACAACAAGGGGTTAGATGCTTGCATTCGAAAAATAATCCACCCATTATGTTGATATAGAGCACTTGGACGGCCTTAGAAAGGCAACGGCTAGAAATCTCCAGGTCAACCGGAAGGAGGGGTGTCTAGCAGTAACCCAAGAACTGGCACCCTTCTTCGAGCTCTGCGCTTCTGATCTTACTGGTCTGACTCCAAGGGTATTTATAATAAGTCGAGTTGTCTCGGGGTAGACTCATTCACCCACGTTTAAGTCCAGCTTTGGGCGACTGGTGGTCCTTCTCGGCACGCACCTTTTAAGTCAGTCGTTCCTTCACATGTTGGATCTTGTCTCTATAAATCCTTGACATCGTTATTTTTATTATGAAATGGTGTTTGGGAGGACAGCTTCGTAAACATATCTCGCCTTTTTCATGCTCTGACGAAGGCTAGGTCGCCGAAACGTAAGCTGAGTTCAATAAACGTGATACCAGCCTTGGATACCAGCACAAAAGACAACATCGGTATGTTGATATAAGCCGTAGATTTTAAAGGAGGGCATCAAGCGCATAACGGAAGGTACATCATTGTACGTAGTGAAATGGAAGTTTCTGGATTTTCCTAAGTAAATAATGTTAGGTTGAGCACCTTCACAGATAAGACATCGCTTCTCCGTCGTACAGCTGCACATTCGCCTCAAACATGAAGCTAGCTAAGACTGGCCTTGTTCTGTGTGCAAGACATGTAGTTTTTTCCGGCAGTGTTTTTTCTCATAGGCGGCACTAGATGTTTGAGTTTGGTTAAAAAAACAAATTTTGCTCAAGGAATTCCAGCTTACATTGCAGCTAGCATCTGCACAGTTGCGTGAAAAAAGCTTTATTTAAAACGAACAAGCTACAGGCGTATGCGGAAATGAAGTAGAGGTGACGAAGTTGGCTCTCTTCCAAGATAGGACTTGATCTTCCAAGATAGGACTTGATTCAGCACTTCCAGGTACTCCCGCTGTTATCTATTCACATAGATAACAGCGGGAGTACCTGGAAAGACCTCCAAGTGGGACTTGTTATGACATTGGAAAAAAAGGATTGCTTGCACTGATCTGCCAAAGGACTTGAGAGAGGACAATTAGCCATTTTGAAGACGGAGCATATTGCGTGGAGCGCGTTAATGCTAGATACATTTTATTAAACCGAACTTACCTTTTATGCTCTTACAGTCGACTGCCAAAGACAGCTCAAAGAGTCCCAATCACTTTTTAAGCGGTAGTTTTTTAAATGGTCCTATGATTGACAACTACCCAAAAAACAACTAGCTCAGAGAGAAAACCTTTCCTATGAGAGTAGGTCAGACCCTTATACACATAAACTATCATATCAACGGTTCATCAATAGCAACAGTCAGCGAAATTAGGGATCTGGGATTCCGATGCACTGATGGTTTAGACTTTCACCCACACTACAAAAAGTTGTTCAGCTCTGTTTTCATTCGTATATTCTATTCATATATTATATTCAAAACGCTCACAACGAAGGTTAACAAGGTTCCCATCGCGGCCTACACAATCCTATATTCGTCGTATTTTGTAATGCGGAATCGTTGTTTTTTCTCCTCACAAAAGGAAGGTTATTACAGTACTTAAAAAATCCAGAAAACTTCACTAGAGAAACTCTAATAAAACGTGGAGTCTTTCTTTACTTTTCTTAAGATTTCAAGTGCGTTTATAAGGAACTATTATTTTGGACTGTCGAGCCTAGAGTCTAGAAGAAAATTGTTTAATTTGTGTATGGTTCACAAACCTTATAAGTACCAGTACGCAGTCAACTTTCCACAGTTTTATACACTACGTGTTTGTGTTTGTTGTTTTGCAGTTTTATCTCAATCCTGTCTTATACAGAGTATTTCAATAAATGAATAGATAAAATGTAGTGGATTTAACGAAACATTTAGTGTTGTGTACCTTTATTATACAAATCGAATGATGGTTTCTTGGATAACCAACGGATTGTCCGTATCATTTATCACTCGCACCCCAAATCCAAATAATATTACACTACCACTACACATTGACATACGAGTACGGTGTCAAGTGAGTGTTGGTCTCGGTTCCGATATTATTGGTAATGTTGACGTAGAAGATTGACTTGAGCTCTCAGATTTTTCCACACATGCATATTCGTTTTCCAAAGCAATAACGCTAGTTCGTCCTTCAACGGTAGTCGTGTATTTTGGCAATAACTTGTGCATGTGTATTGTAATCCCGCATCAGCATCGTCGTATATCATCACATTACATTTCAAAGAAATGCATTCAAATTTCATCTTGTTATATTTGATATGATAAATATCGTCTTTGTTCCCGGTATTTTTTTTAAACTTTAGGTGGAGCACCCATTCACGACGAAAGGCCACCTTGGTCGCTTCAATAGGACAAGACTATCCGAACGTTGGTTCTAAATATCGAACGTGTTGTATGTGGAAGGGCAAGCCTCTGCCTCAGAAATACGAAAATTGAAACAGCTCCACCCAAAAATATCACTGCGAAAATACCCTCACGTCTTGTCAAACTTACGTTTGGGAATGTCGTTTTATTTATCTATTTAAGTATTTATCTATTTATAACGTGGACTAAGGCAATACGTGAGAATACAAGGTTGGAATAAAAAAACACAAGCTCAATCAAAAACAAATAAATAAAACTGAAGGCACTCATTGTACACGTAAAAGCAATTCCTTGAAACCGTGAAAAGATAGACCTACTACTTCCTCGTTTGTGCTTAAAATATGACTGAACTCCTTTAGATTTCTGTTGGTTAAGAAAGTTGCTCGTGCTTGCGATTTCGGCATCGAAACTTGAGGTCTGCTCTTTCCTCTTATGCTGCTTATCCGCCTAGTGCCAAAAAGTTGTGTGGTTTTATAGAACTCCTACCTGTGAGTAATTTAAGCATCATTAGGAAGTCAGCTCTTTTCCTTCTATTAAAAAGGCTTGGTAAAGCTAATATCTCAGGTCTCTCAACACCATTTGGCATCTGATAATAGTTAACCCTGTAGCACCTCATAATAAGCTTCCGAGTGAAACTATTCTAACTATTTTCAAAAAGAAGAATTTTTCTTCTTCTTTTCTTTTTTTCATTTTCTCTTTGAAGGATTGAGAACTGTTGCTCCACACTATACCATGGGTTTCACATGTCTTATTTGCTCTCAGAAGAATTTGAGGATCTCTGCTCGTTGGCGCTTTGAAAAGGTTGTAGATGCAATATTTGGCTTTCTTGACCATTGCTCTATAATGCAAATCAAAACACAGGTCTATAGATAATAGGAGGCAAGGATCACGAACGTCAGCCCTCGTTTCCAATGTGACACCTCTTAGCTTGAACGATGGGTTTCGACAGTGTTACTGGTTCGAGCGACAAAGCATTCAGATTTTTCTGCTGCTAAAGGCAGTTCCCAGTTACCAGTCTGGAAATCTATGTAGTTCATTGCTTCTCAAACTGAAGATAAATCATCAATGGTTTTATAGATCTTGATATCGTCAGCGTACATTTTACAAATAACTCCAGATCGTGAAAGAGACTCTGGCAGTTTGTGGGTATAGAGTAGCAAGAGCAGAGGGGAAAGAACTCCCCCTGCGGTACTCCGCTGAAAGCCCTAACGATCTCGGAAAACTGTCCATATTCCTTAACTTGGAAAGTCCTTCCTGCAAGGAACTCATGTATCCAGTTCACTATCGCGTGATGGAGCCCAACCATTCTTTATTTTAGTAGTATTAGTACTTCAGTTAAGTGTTTTAATTTAGTTGTTAATGAAACCCTATCGACAGCCTTTGAAAATTCGAAACAGGTTACATCTATCTGCTTCCCTTCCTCAATAGCCTTCGTCCAATGATATAGCGATGTAGGTTGGCAATCCCAATCGACATTCCCCTCAAAAGCTAAACTGATTATCAGAAATAATGTTCTTTCTTCGAGATGTTTTAGAATGTGTTTGCTAACAATTTTCTCAAAAACCTTCGCAAATATAGAAGCACTGGTATGTAGTTCGTGGGGTTGCTATGAGGGACTTTCTTGGGAATAGGAATTACAAATGCATGCTTTCATCGGAAAGGGACCTCTGCTTTCCTACAACTCCTGTTAAAAATGTGTTCTAAAGCGTATTTTTTGTGTTCCGTAATGTCTTTAATGAAAGCAAATGGATTGTAATCCGGTGATGTGGAAGAACTGATAGCCATTCCAGTATAATCCTAAAGATATCGCCTTTGTAGAACCTTAGAGAAGGTCCCATCTAAGGAAACTGATAATTTAGGATGATAATGAAATCAGCAGCGTTTCTTGTTGCTGAATCACTGTCAAGAGGTCATTTATATTGAATACCTTTTAAAATTCCAGCGGGAGCAGGTTGGCTTTATCAGAAGGAGAAGAGAAATACAGACCGTCAATACTGACTAGAGTAGGAACACATTGCCTAGTACCGTTAAGAGACTTAATGTATCAATAGAATGTTTTCCTAACTTTTCGATCAAAAATTCTATCTCAGCATAGAGATTATAACGGAAAAGAGCTTTGTCCACCTTTGCGCCGAATGTCGCCTAATCCACCCATGCTCTTATATTGCATGATACGGAAGCCTTATTTCAAAGGAAAGAACGGTGGCTTTCCATTCGTTTTAGATACTTAGGAAGTCTTAGTTTGCTCGGCCCGATTTTACTCACTAATACATATACGTCGATCTCGTAATGGAGAACTGCAAGAAAAGTATTCATATTGTTTGTCAAAGTAGCCGTGGTACCGATCCAGTTAATCACTATGAAGTGCCGCTTGATATTGTCATAGTCAAGAGCATTAGAGTCTCTCTTCCACAACGACTTTTATCTCATCACTCGCCAGCCTAATTTGAAAACTACAGTGCAGTGATTACTGCTTCCTGTATGGCGGTCCTACGGATACTTCGTAAATCAGCTCCTTGCTGAGTTGTTGCAGAGCACTAAATCGAGGTAAGCCTCCTCCTTCTGGGTTCTGTCACCAGTTGCAAGTTGGAGGACATTCCTACGTTGCAGCTTTGGGCTCGTTAAAGCGTAACGATACGAATAGAATTAAATTGAAGCGCCATATCACTAACAAGAATTTCGTAAGAATCCTTCTACCGATTCTTCGAAAGCGTACTTAAATAGAAAATATTGTTTCATCAATAGCAAAATGCTCTCTCCTTTTTTGAAAATTTTATCACATTGCACACTCACATATTGGCTACTGACAATTTACAAAAGAGGGTCAAGCTCATTCTCAGAGTTCAGCGAAGTTTCGCTCAGCACACTACGTCATAATAATATTGGCACAGATTCACGACCAAATGATCGCAATTTTTTACCAGAGTTTGTTAGTTTTGCTCGTAGACGCAGAAGAACATACGTCCGTCTAAACAAAGACAACTAGCTTTTTGTTGGCTGTGAGGTGTTCAGCCCAGAAAAAAGTTAGATTTGAACACCTGGCTTTCGTGGAAGTAGCTTTGCCTTCTGCTCGCAGACGCTTAACCCCTGTTTCACGCTTTCGTCACGTTTCCATTCTTCTCTACATTTTGCTACACTCAATGTATTCTTCGATGCTTTCAAGTCGCTTGACCGCTGTTTTATTAATAACTGTTTGCAGTAGCCGGCATTACTGTAGCAGTGTAACGTGGAGTGTGCTGTTGCATACTAGAGGACCGGATTTATAGTCGGAATGTGCGACGCTAAGAGGAAATTAATCTGTATAGCCACACATTTCATCAAAATTTGCAACAAACATCCCTGAGATGTTAACAGCTGACGTAACCGTCATGCATACAAGGCATGCTCTATCATCCCTCAGTTGACTAACTACAAATCTGGAATTCCTATAACAAAATGTAAATGTAAACTAGTTAACCTGGCACAGAAAATCTCACTGTTTTCGGCTTCTATGACGTCGGATGGCAGCTTCTGTAACCACATGGCACAGCGAGGTACGTAGAAGCTTGACAATTTAGTTATGAAACGAATGTTACTACTTGTGCTTTTTTTGAAGGAAGTATCATGTCGTGCACTTCGAATTGTGCGATTCACCGTAATGTAGACGACAGAGGCAATACCTGTGGAAAAGCAGATTTGATTGATTTTATGGATACACAAAAAGGCGATCAGGAACTTACCGGAACTAAATTGCCAAAGGATTTGGCAGAGGACCATCGCCCAACCGGGTGTAGGAGTGTATTGCATGGAAATACCAGCAACTGCGTCCAGAACCGTGAAGAGGCATATAAGAATTGACTGGAGGAACACCGAAAATCAGCCAATTAGTACAATGTGAAGGAAAAAAGAAGCATTAATTGGCGCTCATAAAAAATTGCTCAACATTATTAGACGAAGACGCTAACAGCATGCATTTTCAGGTTCGAAACCCCTTTAAGACTCTACGGGGCTCCACTCCGCTTTTACCGAGTTTGCATCCTGGAACACCACGCGCTAAACCCTGTTACAGACTGTCAAGATGAAATAAAACCGAGCGAAAATTTTTCTAGTGGGAATGAGATTGTGGACTGTCTGCCAGAGGCAGACAGATCCCACGCAGGTTTTGGTGGTTGTGATGGTCACAGAGCCGCTGCTTCGTCTCCAACCATTGTTGTCGCTGTGCCACAAATTTGTGTGATGTTGCTAACCACAAGAGCTCAGAAAGATAAGCAGGGCATGATAGCACAGTGAGGGGAGATGCCCGGCTGTCGCGTCCACGTCCATTCAAGGTTCTTGGAACGAATTTCTCACCCACACCAATGAAGCGTTTCCTATCTTCGTGTTCGTCGAATTAGTAACAAACTTTTCCGAGAAGGATAAACCCCAATCGTTTATCGGAAAGTCACCGCAGCTCATTTTGCTTGCCTAACGCGTATTCAGTTTGCACCCACGACATTCCGTAGAAGTCGAATTAATGGCGCTTCTCACAAAGGGACATATCTTAAGGAGCCCAGCCTAAACATTAAGACCACCAGCTCCATGGTTGATTTGCTCATATTATGAAAGCAGAAAACCCAAGGACACTCTCATCGATCAAACGAAAGGACTGCATAAGATGCGACAAAGCGAAAGTTTCTAGTCTCACTTCAAGCTCCTATTGCTGACCATTACGGCAGCAGTAGCTATGAAATACCCTTGTTACAAATTATCCTTGTTATATCCTTTGTTAAAGACTAAGTTGCAAATCTGGTGGAGTACGACCTTCTCATTCACTATCCGAAAGAGTAGGCAGGAGTTTTCAAACATGAACACCTTAAACGTGGACAAATATGGACCACATATTCCTGTAGAAGAAAATCGAACGAGGAATGTTAACATGCTACCGTAGAGATTCCCAAAGCGACCTATAGAGGATTGTAAGGTGTCATCTGGGAATTATCCCAGTGATTTCCAAATTTCCTGCGGACCTCTGAGTAGGTCAAAATGGCAAAAAACTGTAAACTGTGGCAAAACTGCGGACCGATTACGCAAGACTGACACTTGGTATACCCTTGACGTGCTCAGAAATAATTCTGCAAAATGTTTTCAACTTCAATCATTGCTAGAACGTTGGTTTTGATAAATTCCTAATAAAACGAGAAGGCGCATTCACGATAGGCATCCGCCAAGGACGCAATATCGGTTAGCTGGCCGAGTGGATAACGGGGTTGACTTGCAGGAGGATGGTCAAGGGATCGATTTCGAGGGCGGGGTGAATGCGCTGCCAGTGGCGTTCTTATGTATTTTTGTCAATCTAGAGTGCGTTTAGGCCTCATCAGGGTTCAGTGCTCGTTTCTAACCTCTTTTTAACTCTTTGCAGGATGTGAGCGAATCTAGCCTTCGTAGATAAAGGACACGCTGCTGCCTCTAAACCTTGCTTGTCTTGCTGGGAAGCTCTCGTTAGATGCTATCCATATGAGGTCCCCTCTGACGCCATCATGCAAGGTCCGACTGTACAGGCTTTACCAAGTCTAACAGGCAAGTGTAGCGCAGTCGGAGGAGGTGCTAGTTGTCGTGTGCACCCGATATCAGGTATTCTGGTTCGGATTTCCCACAGAGGCCAACTGTCGCGAACGCGATCGCTCCTCTGTCCTGTGATTGGCCGGGTGCGCTCTTTCCAATGGCGGTTTGCCGGTGAAGCGTCATCGAACGGGGTGGGAGCATGGAAAATCGGTGACGTAAGCATGTTGATCGGCGCGCATCACCTTTCTCGACTCGCGCACACCGTCTTCTGCGTCTTTCGCTTCCTCGACGAGGTCTTCCGACCTCGTGTTCGCATCTTCTATTGCGGATGTTCGTCATGGGGCTTCGGGCACGAAGCTGCTATGTCGACAATACCACATTGGGCGACGGAGTCTAGTGAACACTGCGCTCACCTCCGTGGCCTCAACAATCTCACTCAATACGACCAATGAGGACGCCCAGTCTCCTCTCTCACTCACTAGGATGATTCGCTGCTGATTAGAAGAAGAGTAAACCTCATGGATTACTATTTGTCATATCCGAGTAATCTGGCGAGTTTCTCCGCAACCATGGTTTACAGCGTCGTTCCGCCTACGTATTTGTAGTGGTTAATGTGGGGTTGGAGGGGGGGGGCAGACATAACTCCAACGCCGCACGAACGCTCCATGGCGTCGCGCTCCCCGCGCGCACGCTCCCTGGCGTCGTGCGCGGTGCGCGACGAAATTGGACGAGTTGTCGCAGTCCGACTGCTTGCGAAAGAAACGGCAGTAACGATTCCGACAGCGGCGGCAGGTAGCTCGCGCTAGAGCGAGAGAAAAGCGCTGTCGACCGCGTTTTTCGCGTAGAGGGGAAAGCAGATGGGAGAAACACGTCTGACTCGAAGGTATTGTTAGGAAATTCTATTCCCAATTCTGTGCCTACTCCGCTCGCACAAGTGTATTGTTAACCGGTAGCAAAATAAAGTGCATAGAATCTTAGCGAGGTTAGCTCTTATCTTTCCATTCATGTCTATCGCGCGTGAACTTACGAGTATTGCCTATTACTCAATCTATTTCAAATGAGTAAAGGGGAACGGCCAAGAACTTGGTGAGGAAAATTCAAGGTCAGAACTCAAAATTTCGTGCTCCGTGGCTAACCGAGCCTCACCGACGTACGCGCTTCAGCGTCGCGACGTCGTATCGCATGCGGCTAGCGCGCAACGTCGCGTTGAAGTTACTCGTGGAGCCGGAGTTGGAGGTTTCCTTTCTTGGAGGCGCGTTATGGAGGCGAGGAGCTGGGTGGCTGGTGGCAAAGGGAAGAGCCAGCCAACGGCTGGAGGTTCACCAATACGACTGTAGACAATATGTTAACGATAGTGTCAATACCCCTTTTCCCACGGGTTAGGAAATAGCTGGGTAGGGCTCATTTTATACTCTCGCCTCCGCGCATCGCAGCGTGATGGTTGACATAGGTATCAATTATTCGCACCGCATCGTTTTCATACTCCGCCGCTGCAATGCCCCACATTTGAGGGAATTTCGGGTTACAGTATTCGGCGAATCGCGCCGCTGAAGGAAAAGGCGCCGCGCGGCGCGATCAGCTGCGGCAGACTCGGTGAGGAGTGGGAGATTTCACTCCGGGATTTATCATTTTGCTATGCGCTTTCTGTTTTTGTTCCCCAACCAAGAGAACAAGAGGATTGTAGCAAGATGTGGGCACTATTGCATTTTCAGGATCCAGGTGTCGAGAAGAGGTCGAAAGACAGTTTTGCGACCAAACTCGTCCAGGCGCGGGGAGGTTATTTAGGGTGCTGGCCACGAATCCGACATCCGTTTTCATAATTTCGGCCGATTACGGTAGGTTCGGGTAACTGAGCTGTGGAAGTCATAATCATCGATTTCGCACAAACTTCGCCTAAGTGTTATTTGGAGTGCTGGTTACAGATCTAACATGCATTTTTCGTATTACGCTGTGGTTTGTGCGAAATCGGTGACCGTTGTCATAGTCACCCTAGCTACCGTCAACCAGGTAGGGAATGGAGATCTGTGGACGTTCCCGAAGTTTCACCTGCTACGCTAGGAAGAATGTTTAGTGCGCAATGACCGCAAAATGACCATATGAGGAAGAATTCTCACTGATTCTCGAAGATGAGTACCATTTTCTTTCAGCCATTTTTCTCTTCGACCTACACATGTTACAGAATAAAGGGTCATTTAGTGTCATTTGCATAGCAGGGGATTCAACTCAACACCACATTCACCAGTTTCAACCGCAGGTTGAGCAGACTTCTTCGACTCCAGCCAGGAGAGAGGATTCGACGCTTCCCACAGGAAACCCACCAATAACATTAGCAAGATACGTTGCACTTATCTGTCGGAGGAATCCTTCCCGTTTTGACTCTCCAATGACCTACGGACCGTCTCCTTCGTCGTACTTGGCGAACGGACTGTATAAGCAGAAGCGCGTCGCCGTGCATCGCTGACGCTCCCCTTTCTAACCGCAACCGCGCAGCGACGCGTCAAATTCGGGGCGCGACTCGGCCAGTCGCGCCGTGTCCCGAAATGACGCTCCGCGCAGCGGCGCGAGTGTAAAAAACGCCTAATCCTCAGGTGTCTGTGGGGCGGTTCAGAGCTGCGTTAGCAGAGAATCGTTTCTGCGAGCCACCGATCGCAACCAAGCCTTCCATCCCTATGGTGTCAGTGAATTTTTAGAAGAGTTGTGTAGGAAGAGTTATTGTATGCCCGAAATCGCATGCGAAAGTACTGCAAAACTTTTCCACCAATCCAGTAGTTCGTCCAGCTCTGCGAATCACGTCCGGATTCGTGTTTCACAGTGCAGTTTTCTATGTGAGTCGGTTAGCACAGAGCCAAACAACTATAATACACAACTGTAATGCAAGCAAGCATTTGAACATAGAGGTTAATAATAAAAGCAGGATCTTTTAAAACCTACCTGCTTTTCTCCTTGGCGGAACTTATTTCCATTTGTATTTGTTGTTTTAAATTTGAACCAAATAATTATGCATAGATACAAGTAAAGCAGTATAAGTGAAATCGCCGTAACGAAATTGTTAATGGCATGATAGTCGTTTGCAAACAAAACAGCTGTCTAAATCTATCAATTGTTAGCAGTTGTAATCCCTTGCCACCCCATTCTATAAGAATGCTAATTCACATTTGTCTTGAGGTCCCCGTTCTCCCGTCCAATCATAGGGTTATAGAACCAAGAGGTGTAGATGGAGTTGAACGAAGGCGTTGTTGTGCAGAACGCAACGAACACCGCGTAAATCAGGCAGACTGATAGCACAGCGTACATACGCTTTCCGGTGAAAATCTTAGTTAGGAACACATTGTGAGAAAATTCTACGCAGCGATTGAATGCTAGCACAACGCGTAAAGCGCATGACAAACACCAGGTACCTGAAAAAACATTTTTGCAGATCTTTTTTTTGCTGTGGTGTAGTAACATAAGTGGAGTGGAGGCACGACTGCTCCCACCAGAAACGTTCCCAACATAGATGCACTCATTTAACAAATTAACTTGCAACGTTTTCTGACTAAGAAGGATAATTTAGCGCTCTGAAGCAAAACCTATGCGCTCATAGCGATGCTTTGTGATCTGCGATCAAAACTCTAGCGCCATGCAGGACTCGAATCCGCACCACTTGCTGACCGGGCGGAAATATCGCATCAAATCATCGCTATGGGAGCTTACATCCTCGATACCGACCACTTGGGGAATAAATGAGACCAAACTAAATAAAAGTCCATGAAGCTTGAGAGGACCGCGAACACAGATGTCCAGAGGACCTAAGGAAATTGCAGCAGCCACGAGCAAGAGAGACAAGAGCTGCAAAAAGTCTGCATTGAGGCCGCTTCTTACAGCCCCGGATGACGTAGTTATGAAGAAACTGCACTCGGAGGAGGACGATGGAGGGTTCGTCCTACCGCATTCCAGTTTTTATAGCTCTTCACTCCTCAGCTCTTTCTTCTTTAGTTTTTTAATGCAGTAAATGATTGCTGCCTTGTTGCTTTTCAAAATAATAAACAAGAAAAAATGTATAAATTTATTACACCTATTCGGGCAACTGTACTAAAAATTTTCAAAAAAGTTCTACCAAATTCTCCTTGAACAAAAACTTTTATAATGATTTGAAGGCTTTGCAGTTTAACTAGCGAGAAGTTCGTTTCAATTTGAAAGGCTGTTTTTCCTTTCCCCTCGCCTACTGAACATCATAAAAAGGCATCATAAAAAAATGTGACTGTTTCACTGTCGATGATCTTTGGTATTAGGCTGTCGCAAAATTAATCTCCGTTTTGTGCTGTGTATAAATAAGTTTTTACCCGAAATCACTCCGTCTTAGGGAACACACCGTTTGCCAGGCTTTTCCTGCTCTTTTAAATAACACATGTTTATGTTGCTCTAATTTTTCTAGCCGACATTTTCCAGGGCTCCGTAAATTCATGAACCAACGCGACTATCGAGTCATCACGCTTTACAAATTTAGGTATTGGGATATTCTGCGGCAAAAGCGTCCGAAAATTAATCTATTTAGGTATTGAGGTTTCCCTTCACCCACCATATTCTCCCAACATTTCTACCACATAAAAAATTACTAATTTGGCCGATGTTGAATGTGCTCTACATGATTTCATTAATTTCTGTGCTCTCCAATTGTATTGTAAAGGACTAGGTTACCTGTTTGTTGGCAAACATGTGTAGATTTTGCTGCTCTTTACTTCGATTAACAAAGTTGTGTTTTAGCTGAGCTATAGCAGTTTGAAGGAAGCGGTCCTTTTCGGCGATTAGTTTTGCGACAACCTAATAGCTCACGTAAAGAATTCTATAAAATGGCTGATATGTTTGTATACAACCCCGAAATAAAAGATTGAAACAGGCTTGTGAAAATCTAAGAAACACTGAAAAATTCAGCATTTTGTTACGAATTATCACTATAATTCTGCTTTTCTGAATTGTGTTCTTCAATTATGTTTCTAACTGTGCTATCATTGCCGCTTTAAAAAGAAAATGCTTTCGCTAACGGAATGAATTTTAGCCAATGTTGTCAATAAATGCATGAATTTGAACATTACATCTTGAAATATAAGTATAAATGTAATACGAGCAAAAGATCCGGACTCACCTGAGGCTATTACACCGCATACGTATATAGTTATCGGATTTGTGCAATAAACAGCACCAACTATTGCAAAATAGCCGGTCGCCAAGGAAGTGATTGAAAGTGACAGCATGTCAGAAATTCCCAACCATAACATGATATTGTAGCACGGCAGCTCCAACAACTGTTTCTGCACCATAGCAATGAGACAAAAACCGTATGTAATCTGAAAAATGTCTTTGTACTACTGTTATATTGGATGTTTGTCATATACAGTTGTTATATTTCTTTTTGTCAACGACAAAAATATCAACAACAAAAAACAGGAACATATATTTCAATATAAGACGGAAGAGTACCTCGAAGAAAGCACCGCTGACTATGAAATAGATTCCAAGTGGAAGCTGCACCGTTCCTGTGTTGTACCATTCCTGCCTGGTCTTGTTTGAACAATCGTATAGAGGTAAGTACGCTTCTCCATTAATTATAGCGCATAATGGAGAAGTTTTTAGATCAACCGACATTTCTCCTGAAGTTTCAATTCAAGGAGATACGCCATGTTTTCAGTGCCTCACGGTTTGTTAGAAATAGAACATTTATCGAGACAAGGTGATACATAATCGGTTGACCTCAAAAGAACACAGCAAAAGTTGGGGTTTTAAAGATTAGCAAAAGTGAACAACACTTTTGAGCCTAAAGTGATGCGAGATCAGTTGCTCACAAAAGCCCAAGAAAAACCTGACTCCCTAGAGACATGGAAATACGATTTCTTCGCAGTAACACTGCAGCTAACACAGCTAATTGGTGGGGTATTTGCAGACGAGGATTGCCAGCCGGGTAGGTAGCAATACAGGACACAGTTATTCCGTAAATTTTCCTGGGCACGTTACTATAAAAGCGTGCGCCTAATGATTTAGGAACAAATCGCTTTTCAATGTTGTCAGTAGAGTAATACTTATTGCGTTTCTTGTTGAGCACACCTTTGTTGAGTATATGAAATAAGTAAGTAAATAAATTTCTCAAATCTCCTCTTGGTATAAAAAGGCTTTTAGACCTGTAGTTAAATGTTTTTATCAACGAGCTGAAAAACAATCCAAAAAGTTTTTTCCAAGTTTTAAGGACACGATTCGAAAAAGATTCATGAAACATGCCGAGATTTTACGAAGAGAGAACACGGAAAGTTCATCAAGCGTTTTTGAGCGCAGTTTTAATTTTTTATATCCCCACTTCAGGCTCTAAAATTTGGGATCTAAAAGCAGGATAGCACTTGGAGAACACTACCTCACAGTTCCGAGCATTTGTGATAGATCCATAAGATGCCACAAGTTTTAAAGGGGTTCACAGCAAAATATTATGCACAAGCTATAGATCTGGTGATCCTCCTGAAATACAGCAAGTGATAATGTGTTCTAGGAGATCGCTGACAAAATACCGCAACCAAGAGCAATTGTAAGGAGGCTGAAACTTGCCGCTTTATATCTTCTTTCAAGGTTCAGAGTAAGCGAAGAAGGAACATATAGAAAGTACCTACTTATTAGTGGCGAATACTAGGAAACGTGTTCTTCGAACATATCCATAATGCTATTGCCTGCCTTATTGCGCAGTAGCTCATTAAATGCACATGTCACGTAAAGAAAACATCCTTTCATCAGGTTCTTTTGAATAACTGAAGTGAGAAATAGAAACGCCTCTCGTCACACAACGGGAACATCAAGTCCAACATGCGATTCAGATTTCGTGATTTTTTTGTCAGTTTTTGATAAGGAGTTAAGAAAGAAACCTTCCTTGAAAGGTGATTGTCTTATGGCTACAGTGGCCATGGGCTGGCGTCATATTAGGTTAATGCATAATTGTAACAGTTTTTTTACAAGTTTTGTTTAATGGGAACAACAGCAGCACGTTACGACAAAATATAAAAAAGGGTGAATGAACGCGCAAATCAATCAAGAGTTTTGGGACGTACCAGATATTTTACCTCAGAAAAAGTAATAAAACATAAGAAGTCATTTTCGACAACAGCTTGGTAACTGAATATTTATCCTGCACATGACGATCTAAATGTAAAAAAAACGACATTCGGTATGGGACAGATTTGGTGAACATGCTGGATGTGGCAAATCGTATCGCAGTTAACCCAGTTTCTGTACAACAATTTTTGAAATGTGGGGTGCCCTTGTGCAGAGCGATGACGATTGTCATAAAGCATCCATTTTCGTCGCATGTCACGAGTCCCTCCCAAAAAGCCGCCCTTAGATTGCCCAGCCTTAACGAAACACAGGCGCTTTAGCATCTGCCCAGCGGAGCGGGATTCATTTATCCCTTTTTTCTGCCGTCAACGCCGAAATGCTGTGCCAGCTCTCTCGCAGTTTGACGCGGACCGGCTTTCGTCCCTGTTTTGAGTTGGTCGTCGTTGAGGAATGATGGCGGCCTACCTCGATCTTCACCTTCGAGACTTTCATCTCCAGATCGAAACCTTTTCAACCAGTGCCGAAGTGTGCGGTCTTCAACGAAGTCCTCCTCAAATGCACCGTCGATGTTACGAGCTGCCACCGCGTCGTTGTTCCACTTTTACATTCATGTAAGTAGAGCAGCCGAAGATCATTTTGATTCGTACTGCATAGTCGAACTCAAAAACTCGCAGGAGCCAATTACGACACAAATGGTACAAATGTTAAGAAAACGGAGACTGTGCGCTTTCTGAATCTATATACAAGCTAAATAGCTTCTGAATGTGCGCAATCTCTCCTTCTATCCATTTATTATACACTGCCTGAAACGGAAACATTTGTAGCCACAGAAATCGATCCAAATTAATTCACTTAAAGTTTTACGTTAACTTTTACGGCTTTAAGCAGTCTTCTTGTTACTGATTTTTACTTTAAACTTCTCTCAGAGTTCACATTTTAGGGGTGGGGCATGGCATCCGTGACTTTAATCGATGGGTTGTTTACCATAAAATTTAAAAGGTTTTGAGACCAGCGATGAAAATGTGAGAAAACAGCTGTGAGAAAAGTTTATAACAATGTGGATAGCTGTGCACAAAAAAATTTTGAAATATGATAAATTTAAAGTTCTTTGAAGGTCAAAACAAGTCGAAGCGCCTTGAATTGAATGGTGCCCTAAAGTAATCGCCATGAAGTTCTACGGGACGAAACCTTCGGGACTGGGCTAACCAAAGGATAGCATAAGTAGTGAGTGATAATGCGAAACATCATGCAAAAGCTGCATCAAGCTAGACAAGACCATGTTTACGAGCAAGCGGAGAAGGCAGGATGGCAAGGCTACAAAGATTTCTCACGCATGCAATCACATTTGCTCACTATGAAGTGAAGCCAATAGCGTACTCCAGCGAAGCCGTTGAATCGAAACCGATCTTGCTTCACAAGTAACATAAGACAAATATCCGATGTCGATGCTTATGAAGATCTCGGACCTCACAAACTCCTGTAAGGCCACGGCATCCTATTAGCCACAAAGAAATTCTGTTTAAGAGCCTCATTATAGATGTAGGAAAACAGTGATGATATACGAAAAAGTAGCGCCACGCTAGAGGCATGTTTAAACGAAAGGCATGAAAGGAGATAGCCGAGCGACAACGTTCGTAAAACCTTTAGGTGACGCTTATACTTCGACGCTGAGCGACAATACGCCACCTATGGTGGCCATATGGATCGTGGACGCGATCGATTCCACGGTCACGGTCAATATGGCAGGTCCATCAAATCGAATCCGACCCAAAACACACGACAAATGGCGCCTGACGCCACTCGTTCCAGTCGATCGTTGCTCGCCAATTGCACACGATGGGACCGTGTTTCGAACTGCCGAGAGCTGCTTCACCGGTTCAAACGAGGCGGCCTGGATTGAACTCTTACCGGCGATGAAAAGTGGATACTTTACGAAAACCGTAAAGCCGGAAAGCAGTGGCTGGAGCGCAAGAAGGTGAGAGTTCTGGCGCCAAAGCTGGAGCTCCGTCAGAAAAGGGTCCTACTGTGCGTTTGGTGGAGGTGCAGTGGTCCGGTGTACTGGGAGTTGCTTCCACATGGTCAAGCCATCACCGCTGATCTCTAGTGTCAGCGAATCGACTATATCCAACAAAAATTAGTAGAGATGGTAGTCGAAACAAGACGAATTTCCTTCCACCTGGACACCCAACCACATACTCCATTTCAGATGCCGGCGAAAATCGAGGGGAGGGATTGGGCTGGACGAAAATCAATCAGCCGCCGTTCAGCTCGTTCATTACGCCGTCCGATGACCATCTGCTCCGCTCGATGGATCACTTCCATCGCGGTAGACTCTTCACCGAAGTAGATGAAGTCAGAGAGGCGCTGCACAACTTCTTAAGGTCGAACCGACGAAATTCTATAGAGATGGAATTCACTCAATGCGTAAGAAATGGAAGAAGGTCATCGACAATAACGGTCAGTATTTCGTTCAACTCAACATTTTATTTTATTTGTTTGTAACACTATTTTTGCTGGAAAATAAATTTAGTTGCATAATTTATAACTCAACCTACTTGCTGTCGTGGTATTGGGTTGATGGATAAGCGCAGATGCATAGGTTGAAGCATATGCAATGGGGCGACCACTCGCAAATGCACGCGCGGGCGAGTTCGTAGCTTCAATAACTCTATCAAGATCAAATCGTTTCGGCTGCAACTCGAGGACTTTGTAGGCAGTACGAGGGTCTTAACGTGTTCTAAAGCAGAACGGTGTAGCTCATGAATGGACTAAATGACAGTGCTCCGAAAATGCAGGTGAGGCTTGTGCGACCCAATTTTTTGCGATTTCGGTCGACCACTGCACGAAGACACGGCGAGCCAAGGGCATACAAATGCGTAGGCGAGCAGAACACCTAAGTTGCTTTAAGACGATACGCTCGCAACTCCCCAGCTGCCTAAACTGCCTTAGTCCCACCTGCCATTTTAGGGCGGCGGACTTTGCGATTGAAGATTCCTGCTCTTTTACTCGCCCACAATTGGGGTTTTCGACACTCCCAATAACACCATTTTGTTCACCACGAAAAGGGGCGGGCGCCACTGGCCAAGCCGGAGCGAACGATGACGTCATCGAAAACCGATATTTTCGAAATTGGCCAAATTTCCTCCTGCAAACTTCATCCAAAATCATCTAGGCGGTTATTTGGGGAGCTGATTACGAATCCGACACCCGTTTTTGAAAATTCCGCCGATTTCAGTAGGTTAGTTCCCGTTTGAGGGTGGTCGTGTCATGACCAACGATCACCCACAGTTATCGGTATGGGCGGTCTCCTGCCGAAAGCGTCCGAATGAGCTTCGGCATCGTGCTCGGCACCCCGAATAAGTACCCCCACCTATACGGAGTTTAGCAAAATCGGTGATCCTGACCCGACCACCTCCAATTATCCTGAAGATTATCCAAAACCTACCGAAATCCGCGGAACTTTCAAAAACGGACGTCGGGTTCGTAATCAGCACCCCAAATAACCCCTAGATGATTTTGAACGAGAAAGTTTGGCCAATTTCGAAAATATCGATTTTTCGATGACGTCATCATCCGCTCAGCTCGGGCTAGAGCGGCCACGTCCTCGATATCTTCAAAAATCGATTTTTTAAAAATTGGTCAAGAGCGACACCATTCGATAGAGCAACGCGATTAATTTGTTGATCATACGCGATGCAGCTACGAGCTGGAACAAGTGCATTATTCAGCCGTGTGCGTAACCGATTATTACGCAATGCAGTTTTTAGAAACTACTAGTTGAGCTGTGTAGAAGTAGGGCGAAGACTCAGCCATGAGGTGAAGAGATTGGAAAGAAACATTTGCTATCGCAGTTGGGCTGGGGGGGGGGGCTTGGGGGGGCAGGCTTAAGCGTGGGCTGCGACTTCTGCCAAAAGTTTACGACCCCCACCCTCCAGAAGGGTCCTGGTACCCCTCCCTCCGAGAAAATTGATGGATTTAAATGTTAAGTTGTCTCTTGTGTTGCAAACAAAGGAAACGGAAAGCAGACGTCATTTGGATTTGCAGAGTTACTCCAACAGATAATAAATTTTTAACCATTTTTCAAAACAGCTGAAATGGATCGACTGCTGCTCAGTTTTCGCAATGACGGCATGACACATTTTTTGTTGAGAGTTGTAAATACTGAAGCTGAAAATGGAGGAATTTAACCTTCAATTTGTAGCATGAAAAACAAGCCTCTCCAAAGCCAGCTATCCTCCGACCAGGTGGAGTCATTTTCCTATATTGGATTTTTCCAAAAACAAAATATTTCCTGAACAGGGCTACCACTGGAATGAAACTAAAGTCCACAACAGCACGGCTTTTATTTAACATTTCCTTAAGAAATCAAATCTTTCACAAGCGACGTTCCTCGCAATCAGTGAGGTCATGCTCAGTTTTTTTCGTTTTTTCAAAAATAAAGATTTTTCTGCCTAAACAAAACGACGTTTAGAGCAAAGAACTAATTTTAGAAAACGATAATTTCTATTGTATATATATATTAAAATCGACTCTTTTCTAAGCGGTCTTCTTCGCTATCAGGTGAGGTCATGCTCAGTTTTTTCTTTTTTTTTTCAAAAATAAAATTTTGAACGGAACATTGTCTAGAGCTGAAATGTAATTTTAGAAAACAATAATTTTTATTAAATATTTATTCCAAAATCAAATCTTTCCTATGCGATCTTCTTGTGATCAGGTGGTGTCATGCTTTTTTTCAAAAATAAAGATTTTGCAACCTGAACGGAACGATGTCTAGAACTGATATGTAGCTTTACATTTCCTTGTGCAATCTTTGTTCAATACACAACAAAAAGGCAGCTCATCTGGAGTTATTTCCGAGTGATCAAGAAAGATGGCACTGGTCGATCGCTCGTCGACGTGATTAGAAATAGCTATACTTGTACTTTGTTCAAACGATCGTAACTCGTTCAATTTTGAGATTTGTGCGAATCCGGTTGGCGGCCAAATACTAGAAATTTTTTTCTATGAGCATAAAACAACCTTTCAGAAAAGGTGTCTTCATGCGCGGCAGAAAGGTTCCGATTTTTGCTTGAAAAAGTTGGAGTAATGTTGCAAAAACAGACATAACTCACTTATTTTTGAGAGATCTGCAAATGCCTGTAGCACTCGAAAAATTAGAAAAAATTCTTTTTGACAATTGCAAAACAGTTTCTTAGGAAAGGCGCCTTCATGCGCTGCTGCGGGATGTGGCTTTTCTGCGATTTTTGCTGAAAATCGCAAAGAAATCGCACCTCCTCAGCCGCGCATGAATCCCTTTTTCAAAATTTGATTCTGTATTGCTAAGATGGAGCATTTTTTCTGGTTTTTTGAATGCCGCTCGCATTTGCGCAACTCTCAAAAGCGAGTTATGATAGTCTATCTGCAAGCTACGTCCTCGCGGGAAGGAGAGGTCTTACGCAGTTAAACGATCATAACTCAGTTACATTTGAGACACTTGCAAAGACGAGCGGCATTCAAAAAACTAGAGGAAATGCCTGTTCTGATGACCACAACAACGTTTTAAAAAAAGAAAAATCTTTATGCGCGGCGCTGAGGCTGCGTTTTTCGGCAAGTATTTCCACAAAAATCGTAGCCTTCCGACATGAAGATGCCTTTTTTAAACAATTTTGCAATCATCCGAAAGAGCATTTTTTCTATTTACTTGACTGCAAGCCGCATTTGTGTAGCTCTTAAAATTGAGTGAGTTATGATCGTTTAACTGCGTAAGACCTCTCCTTCTTTGCGATTTTCAGCAAAAATCGCAGAAAAACCGCATCCCTCAGCAGCGCATGAAGGCGCCTTTCCTAAGAAGCTGTTTTGCAATTCTCAAAAAGAAATTTTTTTAATTTTTGAGTGCTACAAGCATTTGCAGATCTCTCAAAAATAAGTGAGTTATGTCTATTTTTGTAAAATTACTCCAACTTTTTCGAGCAAAAATCACAACCTTTCTGCCGCGCATGAAGACACCTTTTCTGAAAGGTTGCTTTATGCTCATAGAAAAAAATTTTCTAGTATTTGGCCGCCAACCGGATTTGCACAAATCTCAAAACTGAACGAGTTACGATTGTTTGAACAAAGTACAAGTATAGCAATTTCCAATCACGTCGACGAGCGATCGACCAGTGCCATCCTTCTTGATCATATCGGAAATAACTGAGCTGCTTTTTTGTTGTGTATTGAACAAAGATTGCACAAGGAAATGTAAAGCTACATATCAGTTCTAGACATCGTTCCCTTCAGGTTGCAAAATCTTTATTTTTGAAAAAAAGAATGACACCACCTGATCACAGGAAGATCGCATAGGAAAGATTTGATTTTGGAATAAATATTTAAAAAAAAATTATTGTTTTCTAAAATTACATGTTAGCTCTGGACAATGTTCCGTTCAAAATTGTATTTTTGAAAAAAACTGAGCATGACCTCACCTGATAGCGAAGAAGACCGCTTAGAAAAGAGTCGATTTTAATATATATATACAATAGAAATTATCGTTTTTTAAAATTAGTTCTCTGCTCTAAACGTCGTTTTGTTTAGGCAGAAAATTATTATTTTTGAAAAAACGAAAAAAACTGAGCATGACCTCAATGATAGCGAGGAACGTCGCTTGTGAAAGATTTGGTTTCTTGAGGAAATGTTTTAAATAAAAGCCGTGCTGTTGTGGACTTTAGTTTCATTCCAGTGGTAGCCTTGTTCAGGAAATATTTTGTTTTTGGAAAAATCCAATATAGGAAAATGACTCCACCTGGTCGGAGGATAGCTGGCTTTGGAGAGGCTTGTTTTTCATGCTACAAATTGAAGGTTAAATTCCTCCATTTTCAGCTTCAGTATTTACAACTCTCAACAAAAAATGTGTCGTGCCGTCATTGCGAAAACTGAGCAGCAGTCGATCCATTTCAGCTGTTTTGAAAAATGGTTAAAAATTTATTATCTGTTGGAGTAACTCTGCAAATCCAAATGACGTCTGCTTTCCATTTCCTTTGTTTGCAACACAAGAGACAACTTAACATTGAAATCTATCAATTTAGTCGGAGGGAGGGCGTACCAGGACCCTTCTGGAGGGTGGGGGTCGTAAACTTTTGGCAGAAGTCGCAGCCCACGCTTAAGCCTGCCCCCCCCCAAGCCCCCCCCCCAGCCCAACTGCGATAGCAAATGTTTCTTTCCAATCTCTTCACCTCATGGCTGAGTCTTCGCCCTACTTCTACACAGCTCAACTAGTAGTTTCTAAAAACTGCATTGCGTAATAATCGGTTACGCACACGGCTGAATAATGCACTTGTTCCAGCTCGTAGCTGCATCGCGTATGATCAACAAATTAATCGCGTTCCTCTGTTGTAGCTGAATCCATTTGTCTAATGTGCACTCTTGATAAGGTCTAAATTGTCTTACGCGACACTTTAATAACAAATGTTCAACCACCAATCTTCGTAAATTCACATCGAAATGCCAGTGCTCCACCGCGACCCATGGAAAGATCTTCGCCAGTTTCACCTAGGAGCCCACTACTTTTTAATAAGAGTAGCTACGACCATGATAATGACAAGGACTATGGCAGTAAGGTTATGCTGTACAGCAGTTAATATGTGATTCTATGCCATTAGAAACAGACGGTAAGATCGCCTAATTTTTTTTGCAGGACTTACAGTCGGAGAAACTATCAGTAGTTGTGCATACCACCTTCTCTTCACATAAAGCAGCTTATTCGTGAGGACGTCAATCATTTCTGCCGTTTCAATAAATGATTTGTTACCACAAAAGGCGTTGAAAAGCGGATGCGCTACGGCACGAACCTCACAACTTTACGTCGTTCCTTGTCTCAACAACAACGCCACATTTGCACACAGTATGCGGAACAAAGGTGGATGTAAATGCAATGACAATCGTCTGAATTTTAGCGGGCAGGATTAAACAACGACCTTCTACTTACCAGTGATCCGATACGCCTAACGGCGTCTCTCGCACTTGCGCGCTTCGCGCGACCTTGCAATATCGCTAACCTAGGGAAAGGCCTTCAGTATACTGCGCTTTCTCAACTAAAAAATGTGTTGCGCCGTCACTGCGAAAATTGAACAGCAATCGATCCAAAAATTGAAAATTGGTTAAAGCATCTTATCTAATGCAATAACTCTGCAAATCCAAATGACGTCTGCTCTCCATAGAAGTGGTGCTCAGAGTGTCGCCATGTTGTTGTCATGCCTAAAAAATCTTCATTTAATTGCGATTTATTTGCTTCAAAAATTTATGAATTGAATAATAATAATAATAATAATAATTTCATTAATTGCAGACCTTTGTTTATGACACTTGCAAAAGAACGGTACCTTCGAGGAATTTTGTATTAGTAACCAAATTGAGGTACGACCCCCTTCAACTTGAATCAAAGTACGACTCCCATGCGATTCTCGCACCTCACGCTTGAGCCTTGTGGGGGCGCTTCGCTCAGGTTGGGAATTCAGCCACCGCTTCCTTTGATGGAAAAATTCACAAAGCTGAGGGATCCCAGAAAGTTGAAAATATTAGGTCATCCAAAAAGTAATGCCGTTTTTTCAACCTTGGCATTTTCAACAAGACTTCCTGTCAGCTAAAAGTGTAATGACCATCATTATCAACAACCTTTCTCCATCTAACTAGCAAATCTTCAATACCTAAGCAATAAAACTTTTGTGGGTTTTGAGCAAAACATGTGGACATAGCATTTTGAATATCCTCCAAACTTTCAAATTTCTTGCCACTAAGAAAATGTGGTAGACATCGGAATGAATGGTAATCCGAAGGTGCGAGATAGGGAGAATACAGTGGATGAGGCTCCCATCCTAATTCGTTGGTTTTTTCCACTGTCCGTATTGCACAGTGCGGTCTTGCAGTGCCGTGGCGAACTACGCTCTTTCTGTTGATGATCGCCTGATACTTTTCCAGTAAAGCTTGGTTCACTCGATCTGATTGTTTACGGCAAAGGTCTGCGTCAACGGTCTGTCTAGATTTAAGCACTTCAAAGTGGACTCTTCCGCGGATATTCCACCGAACGCAGAGGAGTGCCTTTCTGAGATGAATATTCGGCTTCGCAGTATTTCTTGGTTGTTGATTTTTGGAAAGCCTCTGGTTTTTGCATTTTGGATTATCGCACAAGGTCCATTTTTTGTCTCCTGTAATCAGTCGATCAAAAACAGGTCTGTGCGGTGTCGCTGAAGCAGTGCGTTGCAAAGCGTCGATCGGTTGGCACGGTTCTCGGCGGATAAATCGGGCGGTACCTAAACACCTGCACTGCATACCTTGCCAATTTGGCATAGAAGAAAATGTACGATTGATTTCGGTTTATTGAGAGTACTCGAAAGTTCCTCCACTGTTTGACACGGATTCACCGCCAGTTCTGCCATCAGCATGTCCTTGTCAAACGTCACGGGTCTTCCTGATCGAGAGGAGTCAGAGAGGTCAACATTACCGGATTTGAACTTGGAAAACCATCGATGACATTTGCGAACGTCCAATGCATCTGGATATACATCGCAAATAATTTCTGGTAGCAGCCGTTATGTAGAGAAGTCAGTAACAAGGTCATTTCTCTAGAAAGCTCAATACCCACGCTCTCACACAGATCTGCTGACGCTCCGTGGTCAACAACAGCGACAGCTGTGCTCGGCACTGGTTATAAAAGAAGGATCAAGTTGAACCTAGGCGGCTTGTTTTTCTCCTCCCGCTGACTCGCCTCCGGCGTTCGGCTCCAGTCTGGCGGCGCTAGCCGTTCGTCCCTGGGATCGCCTCAGGCGGTTCCTTCCTTCCCTTCCCTTCCCCTCCCCCCATTACCCGTCCATCTGCCTTATCCTGTATTGTCTGATAAATAATGCTGATAAATTATTGTCGTCAAAGTGTTTCTTGAAGCGTTCAACCGGAGAAATATCCATTGTATAAGAACGATTTCTTCTGGTCGGATACGGGTCCGATGGAGTGCTTAAACGGAAATCATTACGACCGTCTTTAAAAGAAGCTTTTCCGTTACATGGAGGTCCCGGCTAGGGTTTTAATTTTTCAAAAATCAAACCTTAATGAACGAACTCCTTCGAATTTCTTGACTGCTCCCGATTGCGCTGAAGCTAATGTTCTTTCTGTCTATTTTCTAGCAGAACATGATGTGGCACTCTTTCCTCTTGTTATTGAATATAACCTTTTTTCTCTCTGTCCTTCGCATTACGCGAAGTTGAAGCGCAAAAGTTGCTCCCTCGCATGAGGTTGACCAGAATTCTAGACATCTAACATAAGAATCTGAGCAAAAAATGAAGTCTCGGCCGAGCCGCACCACACCTCATGCAATAATTTTATTCTCTTGAATAATTTTGATGGTGTTGTATAGCGCTGTAATGTTTCACTCTTTTTTAGTTCGAAACATGGAAATGCACAGATATTTCCGTAGAAAATAATGCCACATCATATAGCAACTATAATTCATAAAATAAGGCTCTTTCTTCTCATTCCGCCGACAGAATTCATTCTAAAAAAGAAAGTTCATCAAGCATCCGCCGCAGTTTACAATGGACTTGTTGACTATTTACCACATCCCACTCACTTCCGTAGAACGCATTACACAGTCCGAACACCGGCTGCTGATTTTTCTTACCCCACCCGTGCCTCCTGACCGTTCCTTCCCCATTTATCAATCGCGCTGTCCCTCCACGCAAACAACTACCAGCATCCTCCATCCCACGAAAATAGCCATGCTTAGTTACACCATCCCATCTCCCACGAGAACATATGTAAACACCCCCTCCTCTCCTACTCCCCACCACCACTACCCTCCCGCTCATATACTTCTCATAGCAATTGTACTCCTACTACTCCATCTACTGCCACTTCACCGCTCCACTCCACTCACTCTACCCGCCGAATCATCCAACTGTATTCAGAAGGACAACGATCTCGACAACAACGTCTTCAGGATTAAGGTCGGATTACATCAGGCTATTGGTTTGAATAGAACCTCTCTACATTTAAATAGGAACCAAATCGAGATCACTTCATTTTACCTTGATTTTTTATAGTATCAATAAATAATTTTTTAACCACCCAAAAAACCATAAATACAAAGCAGCTATAAAACTGCCTAACCAAAACTAAACTGTCAGATAAACGACAATCCTTACTTTGAGTTCATTAGCGACAAAGTAGAGATGCTGTAAAAACAAATAAATAATTTTATACATCCACAAGTAGTGAATAACTTCGAATTCTTGATTGTTTCCAAAGTGTACGTTTACTCTGAGGACTGCCGAAAATTTCAAAAGCCATATTCTCAAAATCCCAAATAAAATTCGGCCGAAGCTATCATCCTCATGAAAATTACTTTTCCTTTCTTCCTTGACTTTTCGAGTGTGACCTTTGCTAGCGCACACTGTGCCTTTGCCTTCTAAAAGTGATGATAGCCAATAATTTCTATCTATTAATAATAGCATTTCCTCATAATTCATAAATCAAAGCATTTGGCTACGCAACCAGAAGCGGCATCCCTATCAGGATAGCACCATTTGTAAGCTCGAAACGAAAGGAAACACTGGTGGCCTACCGTCACTTTTCACCTATATATGTTTAACCAATGCTCTATTCGTACTGACTGGGAATCAGAAAATGGTTCCTATACATACTATTTCAATCGCATGCATCCGTAAAAAATAGACAAATAATTAAATTCGAATGTGAAAGGATTAACAACAACATTGATTAATATCTATCAAATATTTGCTGGATTTAAGAAAAGCCACGCAATATGACTTGATGAAGTTTAAAAAAATATAAAACGAAACAGTATTTTACTACTTTCTCAGTGTCACTGTTGACCTAGAATACTGTCTCAACTAACATTCTTAAAATCATGTAATAAGGTCATATAAGTGTAAATCCCTAAATGTGATGTAGACTACGACAAACAGTCATCTTTCAATCGAGCATAATCCAAGAGCGTCTACTTCTTGTGTAGTAGGCTGATACCTTATAGTATCATAAAAAACCAATACTCTGCACTACAAAAAAAACTACCACCAATACAAAAGTTCTAGTGTAAGACAACTATCTTGACATCTCTATTGCTTTGAAATATTTTTTTAATCCACCATACTCCGAAAGAGGAGGCGCGACTGTCGCCTGCAGCCGATACCAGGCTCCTGGTTCGGATTTCCCGCCCAGGCCAACCAAGCCTTCCATCCCTCCGGGGTCGGTGAATTGGTACCAGACTTGTCTGGGAAGGATAAAGCGCTGACTTGTTCATCGGCTGGCCACCGCAAGTCATTGTATGGCCAAATACGCATTCATGTCGCCTCCACGACATCCCGTAGAAGTAGAATGCGCTGGCGCATCCCAGAAGGGATTGAGTAACGCCGTCCTTTATCCTTATCCTTATCCTTACTCCGAAAGGTTACTTGTACTCCTTTCACCAAATTAGGGAAGATTCGAAGAAGGAGACAAAAGCTAACTTTAACTTATATTTGCGATTTAATCGAAATGTCAAAAACCTATGAGCACTATCCGGTGACTTAGCCGAAGATAAAGAACTGTATGATAAGAAAGAAAGCAAAAAGCTGCTAGAAGCGTGTCCGCGTGCAATTAGTCAATTCTTGGGAGACGTCCTAAGGAGAGACAGAATGCGCCAAACCATGGTAAAATTAAGGCCAATGATGTTCGCTGCATATCGCATCCCGCTGATGGGAAATATTGGTGGAAGTATGTTAAATTTTCTTCAATATTTACCCATTCCCATATATAATAGCCCCTCTATTTTGCCTCCAACGCATTAACTGCTCGATAATTGAAAAGTCGACTAAAGCACGGAAAATGCCACCGCCAATCATCAGCTAGCAGCCGTTCATCCCTACCCTTCACTGTAGAACTATAAATATAAAAGAAAGTGAGGTGATGAATGTTGTAGTTGCCATTAAATAAAAATTCAAATCAGATAACAAATAAAAACCAATACTAAAGGATGTGATGTCAGTCTATAAGCCACTGCCTCCCTCAACTTCGGTTGTGGCACCTAGTTTCATGACAGACACAGGAGCATTATATTGTGCTCCGCAGCGACATTTTCGCCATTATTCATGTTCATCCAATAATTTCAGTATCAAAGAGTTACAAGAAGTCGACAATGAGCCGCTTACACTGCTCATTGCATCGCAGCACATCACGTTCACCGATGTCAGTGCACACATCGAGAGACTGATGAAGACTGCATGTGCATGATGACAATGGAGCAGCACAACCAACACAAGCGGACTCGTCATGCTGCACGAGGTCGCTACCACTTCCCATCGCCGTCTGGGAGCTGTTATAAACTCCCTTCCCCACACCTGTATGCTTGTTTAGTCCCTGGGACAGGGACAATCGAATAGGGTAGGATGTAGAGAAGTCAGTAACAAGGTCATTTCTCTAGAAAGCTCAATACCCACGCTCTCACACAGATCTGCTGACGCTCCGTGGTCAACAACAGCGACAGCTGTGCTCGGCACTGGTTATAAAAGAAGGATCAAGTTGAACCTAGGCGGCTTGTTTTTCTCCTCCCGCTGACTCGCCTCCGGCGTTCGGCTCCAGTCTGGCGGCGCTAGCCGTTCGTCCCTGGGATCGCCTCAGGCGGTTCCTTCCTTCCCTTCCCTTCCCCTCCCCCCCATTACCCGTCCATCTGCCTTATCCTGTATTGTCTGATAAATAATGTTGATAAATTATTGTCGTCAAAGTGTTTCTTGAAGCGTTCAACCGGAGAAATATCCATTGTATAAGAACGATTTCTGCTGGTCGGATACGGGTCCGATGGAGTGCTTAAACGGAAATCATTACGACCGTCTTTAAAAGAAGCTTTTCCGTTACAGTTACTACCCTTCCGGAATTCGAACAGCATGCAATGTCGAATATGCTCCTTTGAGATATGCCAAGCCATTTCACCTGAACTTGTAATCTAACAATTTAACGAATAGTAGATTCCAAAAGAGCGAGTCTCACCTTAGAATCACTTCATTGTACCTTCGAAATACACAAATCTGCCGAAAAATAATGAGCTGAAGCCGCAGTGCTAAAAAAAAACGACATTATTTATTGGATGACCTAGTAATAGCGTGTTTAGTACTACATCCAGGAAACATAATGTTATGCAAACGCAGGCTATGCATTGCAGTTGTTCGTCTTACACAAATTTTCAAAATGTCTTCCCTCACACTTTAGGTTTTTGTGTAAAAAGGGTGAAGATCAGTAGAAATTCTGCCCGATGGGCACGAGAAGGTAACACCATATTTTTTGTCTCAGTCATGTTGTTTAAAGGCAAAATGTAATTCCGGTAAAACATTGATTCTGACGTCAAAAAGAAAAGGACGTGCTGGCAGTTCTCCATCCATCTGCCTAACAACATACCTGCAAAAGAATTTTAAGCAAACAGCAACCCAAGAACTGGCACCCTTCGTCGAGCTCTGCGGTTCTGATCTAACTGTTCTGACTCCCAGGGTATTTCTAATATGTCGAGTTGTCCGGGGTAGGCTCATTCACCCACGTTTAAGTCCAGCTTTGGGCGACTAGTGGTCCTTCTCGGCATGCACCTGGCATGCACCAGGTCAGTCGTCATTTCGTAACTGTCATGTTGGATCTTGTCCTTATAAATCCTTATCATCGGTATTCTGTAGCATGAAATGTGTTTGGGAAGACAGTTTCGTAAACGTATCTCGGCTTTTTCATGCTCTGGCGAAGGTACGTCGCCGAAACGTAAGCTGAGTTCAATCAACGTGATATCAACCTTGGCTACCAACACAAAAGACAACATCGGTATGTTGATATAAGCTGTAGTTTTTAAAAGATGGCATCAAGCGCATAACGGAAGGTACAACATTCTACGTAGTGAAACGGAAGTTTCTGGAAATCCGTAAATGTTTGATTGAGCACCTTCATAGATAAGACATCGCTTTTCCGTCGTACAGCTGTACATGCGCATCAAACATGAAGCTAGCTAAGACTGGCATTGTTCTGTATGCAAGACATGTAGTTTCTCCGGCAGGGTTTTTTTCATAAGATTGTAAGGGGCGCTAAAACTTTTTGAGGTTTGAGTTTGATCAAAAAACAAATTTTGCTTAAGGAATTCTAGCTGACATTGCAGCCAGCATCTGCACAGTTGCGTGAAAAAGAGCTTTATTTAAAACGTAAGCTACAGGCTTATGAGGAAATGAAGTAGAGGTAACGAATTTGGCTCTCCTCCAGGATAGGATTTGATTCAGCACTTCACGTCGAATGGAGCCGCTAACCGTAATATAGATAAGTGCGTGGAAAGGCCTCCATGTGGGGCTTGTTACGACATTAAAAAAGAAAGAAAATAAGGATTACTTGCGCTAATCTGTCAACGTACTTGAGAGAGGACAATTAGCCATTTTGAAGACGGAGCATATTGCATGGAGCGTGTTAATGATAGATACATTTTACTAAACCGAACTTACCCCTTATGCTCTTGCAGTCGACTACCAAAGACAGCTCAAATAGTCCCAATCACCTTTTAAGTGGTAATTTTTAAGTGGTCCTATGATTGGCAACTACCCAAAAAACAAATAACTCGGAGAGCAAACCTTTCATGAGAGAGCACGACAGTCCCTTACACCCAAAAACTATCGTATCAACGTCTCGTCAATAGCAGCAGTCAGTGAAATTAAGGAGTTGGGATTCCAATCCACTGATGCTCATGCTTTCACCCACACTACAAAGAGTTTTCAGGTCTGTTTTCACTCGTATATTCTATCCTATATTCAAATTGCTCACAACGAAGGATAACAAGGTTCCCATCGCAGCCTACACAATCCTATCATTGTATTTTGTAATGCGAAACGGTTGTTTTTTCTCCTCACAAAAAAGAATATTGCTTTGCTCAAAAAATCTAGAAATCTTTTCTAGAAGAGCTCTAATAAGGCGTGGTGGCTTTCTTTACGGCAAGATCCCAAGTGTAATTATGAGGAACAATTATTTTGGACTGTCGAGCCTAGTATCAAGAAGAAAATTGTTTGATGTGTGTGTGTGGTTCGCAAACCTTATTAGTAACAGTACGCAGTCAACTTTCCACAGTTTTATACACTATGTTCTTCAATTACCAGAGGGGCCAATACAAATTGTTTTTCCCTAAGTTCAAGACCCCGGTAAGTGCTAAAGTTAGAGCACGCGTAGCCTACCTTCAACTTAGCAAGACTATCTCCCTTCCAAATATTCTTCAAACGCATTGCAGCTAAACAAACTCTTTGTGCGTAGATATTTGAGAGCTACTTTTGTTTGTTAGTTTTGGTGTTTGTTGTGTTGCAGTTTTATCTCACTCCTGTCTTATTCAGAGTATTGCAATAAACAAATAGATAAAATGTAGTGGATTTAACGAAACATTTAGTGTTGTGTACCTTTATTATACAAATCGAATGATGGTTTCTTGGATAACCAACGGATTGTCCGTATCATTTGTTACTCGCACCCCAAATCCAAATAATATTAATATGGTGGAAAAGTCTTGCACCAAAGCGTAATTTTTTCGAATTTTCATTGATTCTTTTGTGGGCGATTTGAATCTACAAAGTGACTACCGTTTACATCTACAACCTTTTTCCATCTTATGGGGAGATCACGAATTCCTTTGTTTTAGAATGAAGTCGGCTGTGACTCGAAGAAATACGCCATCTCGGATTCCAGTTTCAGGTCGTTAGACACCTATTCTTTCTGTGTTGCTTGAGAGCCCGGAAGAGTTGTTAGCCCTCACTACAATGCTCGCCTCACGTTGCAAGGTCGTCTCGCCAGAAGTTGCAGGAGCTTAAGTGAGAGGTGCTGCGGCCAGACACACCGTATTCGCCATACCTTGCGCCGTCGGACTACCACTACACATTGACACACCAGTACGGTGCCATGTCAGTGTTGGTCTCGGTTCCGATATTATTGGAAATGTTGACGTAGAAGATTGACTTGAGCTCTTGATTCAGATTTTTCCACACATGCATATTCGTTTTTCGAAGCAATAACGCTTGTCTCGTCCTTCAACGGTAGTAGTGTATTTTGGAAATAACTTGTGCATGAGTATTGTAATCCCGCATCAGCACCGTGTATATCATCACATATCATTTCAAAGAAATGCATTTAAATTCCATCTTGTTATAGTTGATATGATAAAAATAGTCTTTGTTCCCGCTATTTTTTAACTTTAGGTGAAGCGCCCATTCACGACGAAAGGCCACTTCGGTCGCTCCAATATTGGGACGAGACTATCCGAACGGTGGTTCTGAATAATGTGTTGTATGTGGAAGGGCGAGCCCCTGCCTTAGAAATACGAAAATTGAAACAGCTCCACCCAAAAATATCACTGCGAAAATACGCTCACGTCTTGTCAAACATACGTCTGGGAATGTCGTTTTATTTATCTTATTATGTATTTATCTATTTATAACTTGGACTAAGGCCACATGTAAGAATACAAGGTTGGAATAAAAAAAAACACAAGCTCAATCAAAAACAAATGAATACAAATGAAGGCACTCATTGCGCCTTCATTTGAATTTATTGTATTTGTAAAAGCAGCTTCTTGAAACCGTGAAAAGATAGATCTAATAGTTCCTCATTTGTGCTTAAGATGTGGTTGAACTCCTTCAAAATTCTGTGTGAGAAAACTTACGCGAGTTTGCATTTCGGCACCGAAACATAAAGCTTCTTATGTTTCTTGTCAGCCTAGTGCCAAAAAAATGAGTGGGTTATAGAACTCCTACCTTTGAGGAGAGAGTTATTCATCAGCTTTTTTCCTTGGAAAACCTAATATCTCAGCCCTCTCAGCACAATTAGGCATGTGATAATAGTTAACCCCGTAGCACCTCATAATCATCTTATGAGTGAAACTATTCTAAATACATTTTTAAAAAGAAGAATGCCTTTTCTCTTCGAAGAATTGAAAACTGCTACTCCACACTCTACCATGGGTTTCTCATGTCTTATATGCCCTCAGAAGAACTTGAGGATCTCTGCTCGCTAGTGCTTTAAAAAGCTTGTAGATACCGTATTTGGGTTTCTTGACCAATGCTTCATAATGCAAATCAAAACTCTTGGTCTTTAGATATTAGAAGGCCAAGATCACGAACGTCAGCATTTGTTTCCAGTGTGACACCTCTTAGCTTGTAAGATGGGTTTCGGCACTGTGACTGGTTCAAACGACATAGTATTTGGATTTTTCTGCTGCTAAAGGCAGTAACCAGTTATCAGTCCGGGAATCTATGTAGTTCACTGCTTCTTGTCTAGACGTTTGGGTCTAGCTTCGTTGTACCATGTACAGACGATCAGTATAGGATCTTTAAGATTGGCTAATGTGTTGTATTTCTTCTGTGTGGAAAGGGCCTTTTATATAAGTTTATTGTGTACTAACAATACTACAGTATAAATAGATGGTTCAGTGGATATCGAGGCTAGAGGGAATGAGGGAGAAGCTTGGGAAACGTATGGAGAGATGGTGGTCGGTTATTGTGCATGGAGGCTGTCGGGCTTGAGGTTATGGGGCCATAGTGAGTTGGAGGGAAGTGCCGTGGAAGAGAAGAAGCCGGAGCCGGAAGAAGGAAGGCAAGAGAGAAGTGAACTGCAGGCAGGAAACCGAACGGAACTGCCTGAAACTGCCGGCGGTGTCCTTTTATACAGGAGGCCTTTTCTACGGTCCAGATTAGGCGGAGACGAGTGCTGATTGGCGGCTCTGTGAGGATCGGTACGCCCTAAGGGCACGCCTTATGTTGCAGGCGCACCGGGCTGCTTGATGAGTCATCGTGAATATGTCGATATTCATGACAGCTTCTTGAATTGAAGATAAATCATCTGCACTTTCAATGGTTTTACAGATCTTGATATCGTCAGCGTACATTTTAAAAATAACTCCAGATTGTGAAAGAGACTCTGAAAGTTCGTGGGTATAGGATAGCAAGAACAGAAGGGAAGAGCTATCTCTGCGGTATTCCAATGAAAGCCTTAAAGCTCTGTCAGCTGTCCATCTTCCTTAACTTGGTAAGTCCTTTCTGTGAGGAGCTCACGTATCCAGTTCACTTTGGCGTGATGGAGCCCAAACACTCAAAATTTTGGTAGTAATAGTATTTGAGTTTAGTGTTTTAATTTTATTTGTTATTGGAACCCTATCGACAGCCTTTGAAAATTCGAAATAGATCACATATATGCGCTTCCCTTCCTCAATAGCCTTCGTCCAACCATATAGCGATGTAGGTTGGCTGTCTCAATCGAGATTCCCTTCAAAAAAGCTAAACTGGTTATCAGAAATAATGTTTTTCTTTATGATGTTTTAAAATGTGTTTGCTATCAGTCTTTTCAAAAACATTTGCAGATACAGAAGCACTGGTATGTAGGTCGTGGAATTGGTATAATGGAGTTTTTTAGGAATAGTATTAACAAATGCATGCTTTCATCGGAAAGGGACCTCTGCTTTCATATAACTCCTGTTAAAAATGTGTTCTAAAGGGTATTATTTTATATATTTTTATATAATCCACAATGTTTTTAATGAAAGCAAGTGGAATGTAATCCGGTGATGTGGAAGAACTGATTAGCCATTCCAGTATAATCTTAAAGATACCATCTTTGTAGAACCATAGGGAAAGTCCCATCTCAGGAAACTCTGACAATTCATCAACAGCTTTGCTGCTGCTGAATGCTTTGTCAAGAGGTCTTTTTTATTAAACACCTTTTGAAATCCCTGAGCGAGTAGATTGGCTTTATCAGATGGAGAAGAGAAATACAGACCATCATTACTGACTAGAGTAGGAACACAACACAGAAATATATCGGCAATATTGGAGGGACTTCTTGATTTTTGCATGAGATATTTTGCGATTGTTCCTAATGACCTGCGTACCAAGCAGGAGTCAGATGGTAAGAACAAATGCCGAGAAAAATCTCAACAAGGGAGATGCATATTCAACAACAGTTACATTGCATTTGCAGAGGTTTTTGCATAGGCAGTAGGAATACATGAGGTTTGTCGGAATTCCATTTGTGATATTTGCTGGTCGGTATTAACGTGGAGTGTACTGATGCACTTTAAATTACCTCATTTATAGTCGGAACGCTAAGAAAAAATTAATCTGTATAACTTAACATTTAACCAAAATTAGCAGAAACATCAACGAGATATTGACAGATGAGCAATCGACATTCAGATAAGGTATGCGCTTTCACCTCTCAGTTGACTGGCTACAAATCTGGAATGTAAGTCTCAACTAGCTAACCTGGCACGGAAATCTCACTGTCTCAAGGAGTTGGGTGGCAGCTTCTGTAACCACATGGCACAGCAAGGAAAGGAGGAGTCCAACATATTAGTTATGAGACGCGTGATACTACTAGGGTTTTTCTTGAAGGATGTATCATGTCGTGCACTTCACGACGAATTGTGCGATTCACCGTAATGTAGATGACTGCAGCAATACCTGTGAAAAAGCAGGTTAGATTGATTCTACGGATACAGGAAGTGACGAGCAGGAACTTACCGGAACTAAATTGCCAAAGGATTTGTGCGAGGACGATTACCCAACTGGGTGTAGGAGTGTATTGCATGGAAATGCTAGTAACTGCCTCCAGAACCGTGACAAGGCATATAAGAATTGATTGGAGGAACACCGAAAATAAGCCAGTTGCTACAATGTGAAAGAAAAGAAAAGCATTAATTCCTAATGAACGACGCTCATAAAAAATTGCTCAACATTCATAATCGAAGACGCTAACACTATGCATCTACAAGTGTGAAACCCCCTTAAAACTTCTACTGCTCCACTCCGCTTTTACCGAGTTTGCATCCTGGAACAACACGCGCTGAAGCCCTGTTACAGACTGTCGAAAGGAAATAGAACAAAGCGAACATTTTTCTAGTGGAAAAGAGAATGTGGATTATCTGCCAGAGGAAGAGATATCCCACGCAGTTTTTGGTGGATGTGGTGCTCACAGAGCCGCTGCTTCTTCTCAGACCATTGTTGCCTCTGTGCCACAAATTGGTGTGATGTTGCTAACCACAAGAGCTCAGAAAGATAAGGAGGGCGTGTGATAGCACAGTGAGAGGAGATGCCCGGCTGTCACGTCCATGTCCATTCAAGGCTCTTAGTTCGAATTTCTCATCCAGACCAGTGAAGCGCTTCATACCTTTGTGGCCGTCGAATTGGTAACAAACATGTCCGAGAAGGACAAAACACTGAATCGTTTATCGGAAAGTGACCGCAGCTCATTTTGCTTGCTTAATGCGTATTCAGTTTGCATCCACGATATTCCGTACAAGTCCAATTCATGGCGCGTCTCACAATGGGACATATCTTAAGGACCCTAGCCTGAACATTAAGACCTTCAGCTCCATGGTTGATTAAAACTTCTGCTCATATTATGAAAGCAGAAAACCGAAGCACTCTCTCACCGATCAAACGAAAGGACTGCATAAGATGCGACAAAGCGAAAGTTTCTAATTTCACTTTAGGCTCCTATTTCTGATCTTTGCGGCAGCAGTAGCTCTGATATACCCTTGTTACAAATAATCTTTGTCATGTTCTTTGGTGAAAACTAAGCTGCAAATCTGGTGGAGTACGACCTTCTCTTTCACTACATCCGGAAAATTAGTCCAGGACTTTAAAATGTGAACATCTTAAACATGGACATGTACGAACCACATATTGCTGTCGAAGAAAATCTAACGAAGAAAGTGAGCATGCTACCGTGGAGGTTCTCAAAGCGTCCTATAGAGGATTGTAAGGCGTTATCTTGGAAGTATCGCAGTGATCTCCAAATTTCCTGCGAACCTCTGGGTTGGTCAAAATGCCAAAAAACTGCGGACCTATTACGCAAGACTGACGATAAATTCCTAATAAAAACGAGAAGGCACATTCGTGGGAGGCATCCACTAAGGATACAACATCGGTTAAATGGCCGAGTGGATAACGAGGTGGACTTGCAGAAGGATGGTCAAGGGATCGATTTCGAAGGCGGGGTGTATGCGCTGCTAGTGGTTTTTTGAATTTTTATCAATCTATGCGCTGCTGCGTATGCGCTGCTAGTGGTTTTTTGAATTTTTATCAATCTAGAGTGCGTTTTGGCCTCGTCAGCATTCAGTGCTCGTTTTTATCTTCTTTTTAACTTTTTGCAGGATGTGAGTGAATCTAGCCTTCATAGATGAAGGACACGCTGCTGCCACTAAACCATGTTTGTCTTGTTGGGGAAGCTCTCTCTAGATGCCATCCATATGGGGACCACTCTGACGCCATCATGCAAGATCCGACTGTAGAGCCTTTACCAAATCTGACAGGCAATACTGCAAAATGGGCGAGTGTAGCGCAGTCGGAGGAGGTGCTAGTTGTTGCGTGCACCCGATACCAGGTTTCTAGTTCGGATTCCCTACAGAGGCCAATTGTCGCGAACGCGATCGCTCCCCTGTTCTGTGATTGGCCCGGGTGCGCTCTTTCCCATGGCGGTTTGCCGGCGAGGCGTCATCGACCGGCGTGGGAACATGGGAAATTCGGTAACGTAAGCACGTCGATCGGCGCGAGTCACCTTTCTCGACTCGCGCGCACCGCATTCTGTGCCCTGCGCTCCCTCGTGGAGGTCTACCGACATCATATTCGTATCTTTTATTGCGGATAGCCATCGTGAGGCTTTGGCACTGGCTCTCTATGTCGACAATACGGGTAGTAGCCCCTAGTGAACACTACGCTCACCTCCGCGGCCTCAACAATCTCACACAATACGTCCAAAGGGGACGCCCTCCTCTCTCACTCACTAGTATATTCGCTGCTGATCAAGGAGAAGAATAAACTAAATGGATTACTATGTGTCACATCCGAGTAATCTAGTAATTCTTTCCTCTACCATGGTTGCCAGCGTTGTTCCCCCTATGTATTTGTTATGGTGAATGTGGGGTTGGAGGGGGGGGGGGGGACAGACATGACTGCGACGCTGCGCGAACGCTCCCTGGCGTCGCGCGCGATGCGCGGCGAAATTGGACGAGTTGCCGCAGTCCGACTGCTTGCGAAAGAAAGAGCAGTAACGTTTCCGACAGGGACGGCAGGCGACTCGTGCTGCAGTGAGAAAATGTGTGTCGGCGACTGTCGACGGCATTTTTCGCGTAGAGGGGAAAGCAGATGGGAGAAACACGCCTGTGGTCTCTAAGGGAGTTCTATGCGTGTTGTTAGGGAATTATTGTTAACCGGTAGCAAATTAAAGTGCATAGAATCAGAGCGAATTTAGCTATTATACCTCCATTCATGTCTATCGCGCGTGAACTTAAGAGTATTGCCTATTACTCGTAAGTTCGACCTGCTTGAAAATTTCTTCTTAAAGTGCGAGCGTTTGTTAAGAAAGTGCGATAGGGATGAAGCTCATACTATTTCAAATGAGTGAAGGGAAACGGCCAATGACCTGGTGAGGAAAATTAAAGACCAGAACTGGGCCGGGATTATTAAGTAGAAGTTTTGGAAGCAACTGCTTGTAAGTTCCCGAAATTTTTCACAGGTTTTCTTCGATCAGTTGTCCTTGTCATCAAGCATTTGAAGTTTTCAGGGATTTCTGAGACGTGGTGCTTTTGCTAGGATTCAAAGACAGGTCAAGGGCGCACTAATCCATAGCTTTTCTCTTAGTTCTACCTTTGTCGCCGTCATCTTTCTCCAACACACATCTCATAGTTCAATTGTTGCTTTAACACTGGCAAAATTTTGTGCTCCGTGGCTAACCGAGCGTCACCGAGCGCACGTCCGGGTTTCAGCGCCGCGACGTCGCATCGCATGTGGCTAGCGCGCGACGTCGCGTTGGGTACGTCGTGGGGCCGGGGTTGGAGGTTTCCTTCCTTGAACGTTAGGGAGGCAAAGAGCTGGGTGGCTGGAGGCAAGAGCCAGCCAACGTCTGGAGGCTCACCAATACGACTGTAGTCAATAGGCTAGCGACAGTGGCAATACGTGGAGTTCCCCTTTCCCCACGTGATAATTAACAGCTGGATATTCCTCAGATGTCTGTGGGGCGGTTCAGAGCTCTGAAGTTCGCGACAGCAACCAAGCCTTCCATCCCTCTGGTGTCAGTGAATTTTTAGCAGAGATGTGTAGGAAGAGTCATTGTATCACCGAAAACGCATACAAAAGTACTGCAAAACTTTTCGACCAATCCAATAGTTCGTCCAGCTCTGCGAATCATGTTTGCATTCGTGATTCACAGTGCCGGTTTTGTATGTGAGTCGCTTAGCATAGAGCCAAACAACTATAATACACAACTATAATACAAGCGAACATTTGTATATAGAGTCTAATAAGAAAAACAGGATCTTTTAAAACTTACCTGCTTTTCTCCCTGACTGAACTTATTTCCGTTTGTATTTGTAGTTTTAAATTTGAAGCAAATAATTATGCATAGATACAAGTACAGCAGTATAAGTGAAATCGCCGTAACGAAATTGTTAATGACATGATAGTAGTTTGCATAAACAGCAGTCTAAATCCATCAATTGTTAACAGTTGAAACCCCTGTCACCGCCATTCTATAAGAATGCTAATTCACATTTGTCCTGAAGTCCCCGGTCTCCCGTCCAATCATAGGGTTATAGAACCACGAGAGGTAGCTGGAGTTGAACAAAGCCGTTGTTGTGAAGAACGCAACGAATACTGCGTAAAATAGGCAGAGTAATAGCACAGCGTATATGCGCTTTCCGGTGAAAATCTTAGTTAGGAACACGCTGTGAGAAAATTCTACACAGCGATTGAATGCTAGCATAACGCATAAAGCGCATGACAAACACCAGGTACCTGGAAACAACACTTTTGAGGATCTCGTTTGTTTACTGGGGTGGAGTAGCACAGCTGGACTGTAGTTTTAGCTCCACCACAAACGTTCCAACTTAGACGCACTCAATTAATGCTTTAACAAATTAACTCGCAACGGTTTCTGAATAAGAAGGATTTCAGCTTAACTTAGCGCTCTGAGGCAAAATCTATGCGCTCATAGCGATGCATTTGCAGAGCGCAGGTATTCAGGAGGTGTGACCTAGACGTCGTTCAGCCTGCATCTGGATTCCGAAAACGTGCTGAAGACGTCGTCTAACATGCGTAGGTATTGAGAAGACATTCGCTAGACATTGTGAGTCAAGATTCAGAAGACCTATGCCAGACGTCTTTCAACGTGGGTAGGGATTTTTGCTGAAGAGATCGTCTAACGTGCGTAGGGATTCAGAAGACGCGCTGAAGACGTCGTCCAACTTGCGTAGGGATTCCGAGTAAGGGCGACCAATAGGAGAAGGCCAACAAAGGGGGACCATTAGAGGGGGAGCGTGAATAAGGCGGGGGAAGGGGGAGGGGACCAGCATTTTCCCTCAACATCGTGCAGTGTGTGTCGGATTTATGAAGACGGCTTACAGAAGTCGTGGCACGTGTGTCACAGTACAGAAGGGGTGTCATAGACGTCGTGGCAACGTAGTGACACGTGAATCGGTACTGTCACATGTATGTGCTTGACTCTCACTCCGTTTCTTGCCAACACATAGGAAAGGAAGATTTCGGGAGGAATGAGGGGTAGAGAGAGTGATCATGCGATTCGGAGTTGGACGTAAGCGGTGTCGATCAATACCGCTTAATTTTAATTATGATTTTGCTGATTAGGCACCGGATTGGGGCTCTCATTACCTGTTTCCCGACACATAGAGAACGAGCGCTTCGGAGAATAAATCACCTGCATGTAATAGAGGGAGGATGGGCTTCATAAGCGCAGTGAAAATTCTGCCCTACCATATCCCACTGCAGTAATCTATAGTAAAACCAGTTTTTTTAACTGTAAAAAGGCCTGAAAAAGAAAGGAGGAAGATTGGGATTGTTCTATTGTCAGGGTTTGGCGGCGAAGCCCCCAACCAGATGGGATGGGGTTGTTCTATTCTCGGGGTTTGAGGCAAAGCCCCAACCAGACGTTTGGCCGCCGCTAGGTCGCTGAACGTTTGGTATTCCATAACAACTAACTAAGCGATGAGTCATACTATCGATCGGCGCCGCCGCTGAAATTAGCCATAAAATGGGGGAAAATAAGGGGAAAATAGGGTAAAAAATGGGGAGGGGAATTACGGCATGAAAATAGCAAACAATACCCAGACGTCTTCTCCCTGCCTGGGAACTTCGGCCCTGAGGCAATCGTGGTCGCTGAACACGAATCTAATGTTCGTTTTTGAAATATCAATCGCCATCAATATTAATCAAACTATTGATTTTTTGTGGATGTCGTTGGGGCGGTCCGAAACTCTACCCCTGGAGGTAGTCGAGATCGCTCAACACGATCTGAATTCCGCTTATGAAGCATCGATGGCCATCAATCGCTATTGATCAAATTATCACACTATATAATAACGCGCTGAGCGCTGAGTCAGTGAGTCAGCGTATCGATCGGCCGCAGACCACCTGTATCACCTGTCGTCCCGTTGATCATCGACTTGCTCGAGCGGGCGCCAGCAGCGTCTCCATTCGTCCCTGTCGCGTGCCAGAGTGGTCCAAGGGATCCTCCTCGCTCGAGGGACACGAAGAGCGTCATATCGGTCGTTCAGGGCTTTCACGAAGAAGTCCGACCAACGCGTTGGTGGGCGTCCTGGTGTTCTTTTGACATCCCGCGGAATCCAATCTGTGACGACTCTCGTCCAGCGGGTGTCTGCGAATCGCATTACGTGGCCGGCCCACCTAATTTTCGACGACTTGGCCCATGCGACAGCGTCTCTGATCTTCGAACGTCGGCGAAGCTCGGAACTCCGGAGGCCTTCTCTCACTTGCGTGAGTCGTGTCACTCCGAGCATCGTCCTCTCGATTCCACGCTGCGCGACGCTGATCGCGTGTTCATCCTGCTTTCGTATAACCCAGGTCTCTGAGGCGTATGTTAGGGCAGGAAGAACAGTGGAGTCGAATAGGTGGGCACGGAGTCGGACGTTCTTCGTTTTCTTCACGACTTCTTCGACGCTCTTGAAAGCTCCCCAAGCCGCTCGTTTCCTCCTGCTCAGCTCTGGTGCTAGGTCGTTGGCCATGTTGACTTCGCGACCCAGATACACATAGCTGGAGCATTCGGAGATGTTCGTTCCGTTGAGCGAGAATGGGGCATCAGAAACCCATCCGTTCTTCATGAACATCGTCTTCGTAAGATTCAGCTGCAGTCCAACGCTTCCACATACACGATCGAAGTCGGCCAGCATTCGTTCCGCCTGACTGATGCTCGGTGTTATGAGCACGATGTCGTCAGCGAAGCGAAGATGGTGCAATTGCCGGCCGTCGACCTTCACTCCCATGTCTTCCCATTCTAGTTCGCGCATGACGTTTTCGAGGGTGGCGCTGAAGAGCTTCGGGGATATGGTATCCCCTTGTCGAACCCCTCTCTTCACGTCAATGACGACATCGATGTAGAATGGTGAGATCTTGGTCGTGAATCCACTGTACAGCTCTCGAAGGACTCTGATGTACTGAGTAGGAACGCCCTGGGTGAGCAGGGCTTCCATGACCGCTTCAGTCTCGACGGAGTCGAATGCCTTCTTCAGGTCGATGAACGTAAGGCACAGCGGCAGCTTGTACTCTCGCGACACCTCGATGAGCTTCGTAATGGTGGTCGATCGTGCTGAATCCTCTCCGAAATCCTGCTTGTTCGCATGGCTGTCCTTCGTCCAGCGTTCTACTAATCCTATTCAGGATGACTCGAGTGAACAACTTGTAGACTACGGACAACAAGCAGATCGGGCGATAGTTGCCAATGTCGTGCACGTCTCCCTTCTTGTACAGCAAAACGGTCTTGCTGGTCTTCCACTGAGATGGAACCTTGCATTCGGACAGGTAGCGTGTGAAGAGCCGCGCCAAGGTGTTGATGAGCGCTGGCGGGAGGTTCTTCAGGTGTTCGGGTCTGATCCTGTCGGGACCGGGTGCTGTACGTTTCTTCACCGACGAGATGGCGTGTCGGATCTCGGAAGGGAGAACAGAGGGGACGACGTATCCATCCTGCGGAAGATGGCGTGGGGGCAGTTGGACGTGGCTATTGAAGATATCGGAGTAGAAGTCGTGGATGACTTTCTCCATGGTCCTTCTGGAAGAGGTGATGGTTCCGTCAGGACGTCGGAGAGCGGTCATCTTGGTCTTGAAGGTGGCGAAGTTCCGGCGGGCATTGCGGATGCTCAGCCCTGCCTCTGCTGCTTCAGCCAACACTTCCGCCCTTCTCTCCTTGAGATCTTCCTTTATCGCCGCTCTGCATAGCTTTGCAAGGTCGGACGTCAGTTGGTAGTTGCCTGACGCTCGTGCTGCTCCACGCTGGCGTATCAGCTCGAGAGTTTCCGGAGACAGGCGTCTCTTGGTGGTCTTCAAGCTCTCGGCTCCCTTAGCACTATCGTGGAGATGGTGCACGAAGCGATCGTACTCCTCGTCGACGTTGTCCACGACGGCATCTTCCCAAAGGCCGACAAGAGAGGTGTAGAGATCCCAGTTGATGGTCGTTCTGGGATTCCTCTTCTTGAACTTCGCGGCCTTCTCTCCTTGACGCGAAAAGCGGAACCTCGCGCAAAGGAGGCGGTGGTCCGATCCCGTGTAGAACTTGGGGACAACGGAGACATCGGTCAGGCAATACTTGCGATTGAAGATGATGTGGTCGATCTCGTTGTGGAACTGGCCACCGGGGGATTCCCAGGTCCATCGTAGGGAGGGAGGCTTCTGGAACTGCGAGTTTCCATGGATGGTCTTGGTCGTCATGATAAACTCAGACAGCCTTTCACCTTGCTCGTTCCACTCCAAACCGTGGGTTCCGATGTGAAGTTCTTCCGGCGACCTTCGTGGCCCGATCTTGGCGTTGAAGTCGCCGACGATCACCTTGTAGAAGGTGTGATCTTCCTTATAGAACTTCTCCAGCTCCACGTAGAAGGCCTCGACGTCTTCGTCGTCGTAGTCGGATGTTGGGGCATACGCGACGAACACAGTCAAAGCTGGCACGGAACCACATCGCTTCAGTCGCAGACGTCCGATTCGGCTTGTCAGAGACTCGTACGAATCGATGTTCATGGCCAAGTGCGTGTTGACGAGGACACCAACGCCGCCTACTCCCCTGCTGTCGCATGTTCCGAGGAACAGTTCTTCTCCGGAGTCGTAGGCGGCGTGTAGAGGGTGGTGTCTTCTCGTCTCGGTCAGTCCGATGACGTCGTACTTGATCTTCCTGGCTTGCATCATCAGGTCCTCGACGGATGCTTCCGACGCAAGCGTGCGGGCGTTGTAAGTACAGATCGTCATCCTAGTCCTTCTCAGTTTGCGCAGCCTGGTTAGGCCCTGAGATTTTAGCAGCCTCTCCGTACTCGTCCTTCCCATCGCTGCAGAAATGGGGGCTCTTTCGGGGTCAGGGGAATGAGGCCCTTTAGTGCTGCTGGCTTTGACTGGAATACAACACGGGTAGCTAGTCAGGCTCTGTCGTGCGGGCGGGGTACTCCGGGCAGCCAGCCAGACTGCCCGGAGGGACGGGGCGAGACTTAAGGCGGCCTCGAATCGCCTTACATGTACTCCCAGTCTACCGAGTGCAAGCTTTTGGCCGAGCCGACACAGTTACAATCCGCACAGTCACGGACACATCCACGCACACTGTGCACGAACATGCCGCTCCCACGCACAAGGAACGCGTCGACCCGACACAGCAGGAGCAAGGAGTCCATCCCCTGCATCCCACCTGCGTCTCTGGGCAGTACACGGTCGCATTTGGTTCGCGTTTAATTCCCCTATCTACCACCCGGGGACGCGCCACGTGGTCCTGCGACAAGCGGCCCGAGATCCCTCTTAACAAGAGAGCCCGAAGGCTCTCTATCGAGAGAGATCCGTAGCCGCAAACATTAGTCATAAAATAGAGGGAAATCCGGGAAAAAATTACGGTACGAAAATAGCGAAAAATACCCAGACGTCTTCTCCCTGCCTGGGGCAATCAAGGTCGCTGAACTTGAATCTGAAGTTTGTTTTTGAAGTATTGATCGCCATCAATCGATACTGATCGAATTACGTGGCGCAAAGACAGCTGAAAATACCCAGGCGTCTTCTATTTTACGAGCCAGGGTATTCGGAAGACGTGCAGAATACGTCGCATGACGTGACTGGGACTCAGAAGATGTACCAAAGACGTCGCCCAGCGTGTTTGGGGATTCAGGTAAACGTGCCAAAGATGTCGTCCAATGTGCCTGGGGATTCAGAAGGTGTGCCGAAGACGTCGTCTACTAAGGGTGGATCATTGAGGGGAACCAGCACCAGTAAAGGGGGACCGTTTCACTAGGGGAGGACCAGTAGTGAGGAACCATCGGCCTATCATACTATACACGTGCTGCGAGCCTTTTGTAATTCTAGGTAAGGAAAAGAGCTGTACAAGTAGAGCAGCTAGCTCGATGTGGTTGTCCTTAGCTTAGTGATACTTCAACATCGCGCGAAGCGCGCAAGTGCGAGGCACGACGATAGGCGTGGCGGAGCACTTGTGTACAAATAAATAAGTTTTTACGCTAAATCATACCGTCTCAGGGAAAGCCACACATACCGTTCGATAGGTTTTTCCTGCTCTTTCAAAAAAACATATAGAGTGTCGCTCTAATTTTTCAAGCCGAACTTTTCCTGAGCTCCGTAAAATCATGAACAGACGCGAATATCGAGTCATCATGCTTCACGAATTTAAATTGGGACATTCTGCGACAAAGTCCTCTGGTAACGTACCTTAGCAACGCTTTTATGACGGGCTGCCCTTGCGAGAGAATGGTTAGGCTCTGCTTCAAAAAATTCTCAAATTTCTTTCGATCTTGAAGAAAAGCCGAGACGCGGGCGCAGGTTGTCGCCTGACAATGAACGTTTGAGGAAAACCGTCGAAGCAAATTCGATGAATACACGTACGTCAAGAGATGACCTTGGCGTACATCACATATGGTAGCAAGATATTTGGCCGGAATCGGCAAAGTGAAGAAGATGTCGAAGTGGGTGCCTCATTAGATGAGCGATGAGCTTTCAATGCCCGCTGCAACCTGCTAGTTCACTTTAAAAATGAGCCTTTTGTGAGCCGTATTTTTACTGTAGACGAAAAATAGTTTCTTTAAAATAACAGAAGAAGGGATTTGTCTGGGTAGGTAAGGATGCTCCTCCAACATCCTTTCCTAAACCCGACCTTTACCTTAAAAAAGTTATGTTTACTTTGTGGTGGTGTTGTGTAAAGGTGTAATCCATTACAGCCTTTTGCAATCTAGTGAGACAGTCACAACATAGTCTCGCTGTTGTGATTTAGACCAAATGTATGAGAAGTTGCAAAAATTACCGCTGGCAGTGATGAATAGAGGAGGGCCGCTCCTGTTGCGAGACAACGCAAGGCCACACACCTCCAAATCACTCGACGAAAATTGACCCACTTAGGTGTCGAAGTTCTCCCTCACCTTCCACATTCTTTCGACCGTGCCCCCACTGACCATCACTTTTTCCGAGCTCTTGATTCTGATTTGCGTCAGAAGCAATTCACTAATTTGGCTGATTTTGAATGTGCCCTCCTGGAGTTCGTTAATTCCCATGATTTCATTTTTATTGTAAAATGCTATGTACTCTTTGTTTTTTGGTTTGCAATAATGTATAGATTCTGGCGGTCCGTACTTCGATTAGTAGGGTTGTGTTTATTCTGAGTCATAGCATTTCGAAGTAAGCGGTCTACATATTTCGGCGATTAACTTTGCGAGAGCCTAACACCTCACACAAAGGATTCTACAGAATAGTAGATATGCTTGCATACAACTTCAAAATAAAAGTTTGAAACAAGGTTGGCGAAAACCTAATAAACACTGAAATTTAGTATTTTGTTACAATTTTTCATTATGAGTGTGCTTTTCTGAATTTTGTTCCTTTAATTATCTTTTTAGCTGTGCTTACATTGTCGATTTGAACATAATTGAAAATGCTCTTGCTGACGGAATCAGTTTTAGCTATTGCTGTATGTGAATTAATGCACGAAACTGAAAACCCATTACATCTCGAAATATTGCGAGCAAAAGATCCCGGACTCACCTGAAGCTATTACTCCACATACCTATATAGCTATTGGATTTGTGCAATAAACAGCACCAACTATTGCAAAATAGCCGGTCGCTAAGGAAGTGATTGAAAGTGACAACATGTCAGAAATTCCCAACCATAACATGAGATTGTAGCACGGCAGCTCCAATAACTGTTTCCTCACCATAGCAATAAGACAAAGACCGTATATAATCTGAAAATGTCTTTATACTACTGTTAAGATGTATTGTCATATGCAGTTGTCATATTTCCTTTTTGTAAACGACAAAAATATCAACAACAAAAAAAAACAGGAACATTTATGTCAATATAAGACGGAAGAGTACCTCGAAGAAAGCACCGCTGAGTATGAAGTAGATTCCCAGTGGGAGCTGTACTGTTCCGGTGGTGTACCATTCCTGGCTCGTCTTGCTTGAACAATCGTATAGAGGTAAGTACGCCTCTCCATTAATTATAGCGTATAATGGAGAAGTTTTTAGATCAATCGACATTTCTTCTGAAGTTTTAAGGCAAGGAAATAACCATGTTTTCAGTGCTTTACGTTTTTTTAGAAGTAGAACATTTATTGAGCAAAAGTGATACATAATCAGCTGACCACAAAGGAACACAACAAGAGTTGGCTTTTAAAGATTAGCAGAAATGAACAGCATTTTTTGAGCAAAAGTGATGCGAAATCAATTGCTCACAAAATAAAAAGCTGACTCCTTAGAGACAGGGAAAAGCGATTTCTCCCACGGATTGCATAAAGTAAGAAGTGCTTTTTTCTCGAAGTAGTTTTAGTAGATCCAAAGCAGCACTACTTATTCCATCAAAATATTCCTTATTTTTGGAAACTAAATATTAGGTTGTTGTAGAAGTTCTCGCCATTTTCAGGAAACTACGCTTTTTTGTTTTACAAAAACCGAACACCTTTCACCTTTCATGCAGACTCCGGATTCCGTCAGCCTAGAACTTTTCTGACTTTCATTCGATAAAGCCAGCCGGCCACCCAGCGTTCCATGTCGTCCTCGTCATCGAACGTTTTCCTTGCATGGCCTTGGAGAAGGACGGGAAAAGGTGGTATTCTGTTGGTGCAATGTCTAGGCTGTACCGTGAATAAGGCGCACTTTCCATCCCGAGTCGATAAGCTTTTGGCGAGTCATTCTTGCAATGTGAGGTCGAACATTGACGTGCAAGAATCGATTTGTCATGATTCAGACGCTTCTCTGCGATCTTGGCGGCCAGTCTATCCAGCTGCTGTCAGTACAAGTTTGTTGTTAGAGTTCCGTCACGGGACAGCACCTCGTTGTGGATGGCACCTTTGTAATCCCACCAAAGAGAAAGCATGATCTTCGGCGGGGTAAGGACCTTCCTTTGGATGTGGCTCAGGCTGCTCACCCTTGTCAACCCAGTGTCTGCTCTCTGGATGTTGACCTACAGTCACCACTTCTCATCTCATGTGATGACGGACTTCATCCAACTATCTGTGCGCTTGCACGATATCAATTGCTAGGCCACCTCAGCACGTCGCGTTCGGTGGGGTCATTGTGAACCCACGGTGCCAACTTGTGCACCTTACCAAGTTTATGAAGGTGCCCAGCAAGGATGGCATAGTGCACACCCAAGTCCCCCAAGTCCTACGCAAGTTCACGAGTAGTCCGCCATGTGTCCGATTCCAGAAGCGCAATCGGTCGTTGTCGACATCGGATTCACCTCCTGGTCAGAACGAATCTTCCTCACCGACTGCCGTCACGCTGAGCGGTTGCGTCCGTGCATCTGTCTGCTCGTTAAGTGGTCTTGCTGCCGATCCTACTCGACTATCTCAAGCTATGACGAAGAACGCTAAGAGGACATCTGGAGTGGATACAGAGGACGGGATGCCTTTATGGGCAAGTAAGTTAATAGAGCGGTTTGACGTGTATTCCTGCAGTTTGCAAAGTGCCGTAACTGATGCGTTCGAGCGTGTGTTCAAGCAGATGCAATCAATTCAGAGCATGCAGGACGCGATTATTGCACGATTAGCAGAACTTGAGGCTAAGTTGGAACACTCACGTCAGGCAGCCCTCGATAGAAGCGCTTTGTATTCAACTATTGTTAAGGTCAAAGCAGATAGTCAGCGAATTGAAGAAAAGTCGATGAGGATAGCGTGGGTAGGCATCGACGAGCAGGCGAACGAGGAATCGACCCGCCGCTTTGATCGCGAAATACTCAAGAAGGTTGTTCACACGTCTGGCGACGAACAGCTTATTCGTGAGTTTGAACAAGGTCGCATCACTTCTCACCGTCATCCTGCTGGGAAGCCGCGTGGACCTGACGAACGAGGTCGCATAATCAAAATTTCATTGCCAAGTCAGGCTCTACGCGACGCCCTTCTAAATCATATGCGCAGCGGCCGCCAGAGTCTTACTCAGCGGTTCGTTCACTCTTTCGTCCGTAGGGACTACACTGCGGAGGAATTGAGTGTTGACAGATCGCTGCGTAGGGAAGCTGGAGACCTGAATGCTAGAGAAGGCAAATTAGCGTACGTCGTTCGCGACTTTAACATCGTCAAGCTCAAGGTTCCACGTGAGCTTCCCAGGCGACCAATTGCCTCGTCGTCCACCCAAACGTCCCGTCCTAGTGGCGAGCTGAGCGGTACGCGTTCTCTCACCAGAGCTCGCGCGGGGCGCGTGCAGCACATACCTTCCTCATCGCCTTAGCTGACATCCGTGTCAACCAGCTCTAATCCACTCGATAGTTCGATAAAAGAAAACGACACACCTATTAAATCAACTATAGCTACCCCCCTACTGACATCAAACATTAATGCTTCACCCGAAACCGTAGTACTGTTCAATGCCAGATCCATATGCAATAAAGTCTCCGACCTCCATTTTCTCCTTTCCTCAAGTCCTCTCATTGTTGGCATAACAGAGACGTGGTGTAAGCCCGACACAATTAGTGACTCAACTTTATCTCCCCATTCCGAATATGACATATACAGGTGTGACAGACCGGGAAACATTTCTGGAGTTGGGGTATTGATGTTAGTAAGGAGCACTCTGTCTCACCACCTCATTCTTTCAAAAAGTTTTTCTCCATATTGTCAGTGCTTGATTTTGTGCGTTATGTCTGACCCTCTTCTAACCTACATAGTCACTCTCTATCGCAGTCCTTCTTGTGACACCAGCGCCTTCCTTGAAGCAATCAGTGCCATTACTGCAAGTATTGGAGAAAACTCCAATTGTATTATAATGGGTAACATGAATTTCCCTCAAATCAACTGGTTTTCAGAAAGCAACCCCGTCTTTGGCTCTCCTCGCGTCTTTCGTGAGTTCTGTACAACGCGGGTACTAGCTCAGCTCGTCACGGTTCCCACCTATGACTGCAACATACTCGACCTCATTCTTACCAATAACATAGACATTGTGCACAGCATGCGAGTTCTTCCACCTTTCTCCACCTCCGATCACCGAGCCATTTCTTTCTGTTTTGTCACCAGTGTCACCTTCCCAACTCTAGAATCTCAGCGTTTAGACTTCTCGCGTGGCAATTACACCGCAATTTGTAATGAGTTGCTAAAAATCGATTGGCGCGTAATAATTGAAAACTGCTCAACTGCGGACGAATGTTATGAAATATATTTGGAACGCTGCGATAGGCTAATTAAAGAATATATTCCTCCACTTCGTCAAAACAACATCACTCGCTATCCCGCAAGAATTCGCAAGCTGGCTGCAAAGGTGTATCGACTGTATCAGGCACGTTTCACAATTGGCTGCCTAAAATACTACCGTTTCTCTAGAAAACTAAAGCGTGAGTTGGCATTGCTAAGTTTAAAGAATGAAGAAAAAATTGCCACTTCTCGAAACTGCAAACGCTTTTACGCATTCGCTAACAGCAGAATAAAGACCACCAACAAAATTGGCTTCATAAAAAATGTCAATGGCGAGGCATGTAACTGAGGTGGAGAAAGCCGAAGTCTTCGCTTCCTTTTTCAAATCTGTCTATAGAGATTGCTCGGCAACCGATGCGACCTGTGGTCCGTTCACTAGAGCCAAACTAGACTATTTGGATATCAACAGCGAAGTTATTTACAGAACATTAAATTCCTTACCGTTACGTGTCTCGACATCTCCTGATAACATACCTTACATATTTCTCAAAGAGGCAGCACTTGGTTTGACTCCGGTACTTACCCTACTATTCAACAGATTTCTCCTTCACGGAGAAGTACCGTCGCTGTGGCTCACCAGTCTTGTCAGACCCATCTTCAAAAAAGGGTGCAAAGCTGATGTAAAGAATTGTAGACCGATCTGCCTAACATCTTCTACAAGTAAAGTTCTTGAAAGAATTATTTGTAAGCAGCTTTCTGACTACCTTCAAAGTAATGAGCTAATCACTAATTGTCAGCATGGCTTCCTCCAAAAAAGATCCACTTTAACAGCTCTTATGTCTACTGTGTTCACATGGAATAAAGTTCTAGATACAAACGGTTATGTTACCGTTTGCTATGTAGATTACGACAAGGCATTTGACTCCGTCCCTCTGGCTCTTCTTTCAGTAAAACTTCAGGCATATGGGTTAAGTGGGTGTCTGCTCTCTTTCCTCAAATCATTTTTAACCGGACGTAACCAAAGGGTTCTTGTCAATGGCGCATTGTCAACGTGCTACCCTACTATCAGCGGTGTCCCCCAGGGCACCTGCCTTGGTCCTTTGATGTTCTTACTTTATATAAATGACCTGCCACTTTGCCTCCCCCAAGGCGTCCACTGTTCTATCTATGCGGATGATTCCAAAATTTTCGCTATAAACAGCTGTGCTTCTCTCCAGGAAGCGCTGAACGCATTACGAAGCTGGTCGATAAAATGGCAACTTGATATCTCTCTTGAAAAGACGTCAATAATGTGTATCGGGAGAAGACACCCTCCTAACCCTAACTTTCACATTGGAGGCCACCAGTTGGCCATTTCGAAGTCAGTGCGAGACCTTGGCGTTGTATACAGTGACAGGCTTTCATATGAAGAATACATTGAGAAGATCGTATGTTTGGCTTATACAAGGTCTAACTTTATACTACGAGCCTTCAAAACGCGAAACATAAGAACCTTAATGAAACTTTTCGAAGCCTATGTCAGGCCAATTCTTGAGTACTGCACACCATTGTGGTCTCCTTCACAAGTGCAATATATATCGAAAGTCGAAAATGTTCAAAGAAAGTTCACTAGGGATATTTTCGCAAGAAATGGTCAGATGAATTCCAGTTATCGTGAGCGCTTGAACCAGTTAAGTTGTAGTTCTCTGCAGCTAAGACGAATGGTATACGACCTGAGCTTTCTGTTTAAACTACTCATGGGTTATGTCAACTTGGGCTGTGATCTGCCTCTCACAATTTCTCAGTCTGTTAGTCGAACCAGAGGCCATCACCTACGTGTGGTTCCAGGAAGGGTCCGTACGCAGCTGTATCAGTATTCCTTTTGGTGCCGAGTAGCAAGCACGTGGAATCAGCTCCCGCGTTCCTTACTCATGTCATCGTCTCCGGAAAGCTTCGCCCAACGACTTGAAGACTTCTTGAAACTCAGGGGTCTTTTTTGACTTCAGCATTTACTCTTTAGTTTTACCATTTCTGGCATCTCAGGCGATTCCGCTGGTGAAGCGAGCTTTTCGTATTCATGTGCATGTCTTTCATATTCATTTGTATATTCCTCCAAGTATCATGAGAACTTTGCGCCTTTTCACCGTAAGATTTGTAGGGGAGTCCTGACGAAAACTAGTGCCGTACCCGTGCTGGCTGCGGTGTTGTTGGCGGGCCTACTAAGTTGGTACCCGGAGTCTCTTCAACTGGACTTGCAGTGCTGGCCGCCCACTGCCCTTCATCACCAATCCGCACGCGCGTACCGAGCGAACGTTAATCTATGGTGCTCTCCCCAGAAATGCTCTATTTACTAGTAGTGCTCTATTTACAAGTAGTCGCCGGATGTTCGTTTATTACATTTTTTTGCCCATCTGTTTGTGAAATGCTGTTCTTGCGTTGTTCTTCTGTTAAAATTAAATTTTCAGCCATTTGTCTTCAACTTCATATTGCTTCTGCTTTTGTTCCTATCGCTGATAATAAACTTATTATTATTATTATTAATCTTAAGGGTCAAACTCACCTTTGCGAACGCGTGCGAGCTATTCTCGTGCTGTGCGATTAAACACTGTGCCCTCCCCAAATGCACCATTAATGCGACGACAGTAAGCGGCTGCTGATTCAGTAAATTTGAAGAAAAACAAAATATGGCGGGAACTTTCGCAACAACCTAATATTAATGCTCCATTAAATATTTTTTAAACTAATTCGTAGTTAATTTCTCAAATCTCCCTTTTGTATAAAAAGATTTTAGAATTCTAGTTGAACGTTTCTGACAACGAACTGAAAGAAGATGCAAAAAGTATATTCCAACTTTTAAGATTACGATCCAAAAAAGATTCATGAAACTTGCCGAGATCTTGCGAAGAGAGAAATTTAGAAAGCATTTTTGAGTGCGGTTTTGCATATTTTGCATCCTTATTTCAGGCTCTTACGTTTAGTATCTGAAAGAGGATAATACGCAGAGAACACTACCTCACAGTCCCGAATATTTGTGATAGGTCCATAAAATGGCAGATGTTTTAAAGGCGTTCACAGCAAAATGTTAAGCATAAGCTATAGATCTGGTGATCTTCCTGAAATAATGTGTTCTAGGAGATCGCTGATAAAATATCGCAGCAAAGAGCAATTGTAAGAGGCTGAGGCTTGCCGCTTTAGATCTTCTCTCAAGGTTTAGGGGCTTTAGAAATTGAACGGGTTAGCCAATTTCAAGGCAGAAGTAGTAGAATTTTTTGCCGTTGCTCATATACATATGTATTGCGACATTAGTAAGCGAAGAAGCAACATATAGAAAGTAACTGCTTAATAGTGGCGAATGCTAGGAAATAAGCGCTTCAAAGAAATCCATAGTGCTATTGGCTACCTTATTGCGCAGTAGCTCATTAAATGCACACTCACGCCAAGAAAACATCCTTTCGCGCAAAGAAAACACATTCATTCATTCTTTATGAATAACTAAAGTGAGAAATAGAAACGCCTCTCGTCACACAACGCGAACATCAAGTCCAGCATGCGATACAGATTTCGTGATTATATTGTCAGTTTCTGCTAAGGAGTTGAGAAAGAAACCCTTCTCTGAAAGGTGATTGTGATATGGTCACAGTGGCCCAGTGGCCCTAAACTGTCGTCATATTGGGTTGATGCATAATTGTACGTTTTTTTAAACAAATTTTATTCGATGAGAACAGCAACTGCACTTTACAATAAACTATTAAAAAGGGTAAATGAACGCGCAAGTCAATCCGTTTTGGGACGCACCGGATATTCTACCTCAGCGGGATGCGGAGGCAGTTGGTATTTGGCCATACAATGGCTTGCGGTTGCCAGCCAATAAACAAGTCAGCTCTTTATCCTTCACAGACAAGTCTGGTACCAATTCACCGACGCCGGAGGGATGCAAGGCTTTGTTGGCTGGGCAGGCACGGAATACGAATCCGGAACCTGGCATCGGGTTCACACGACAGGCGGCAGCTCCTCCGACTACACCACCACGCGTCGTTCTTTCTCTGCACACATTTCTATTATATATGTACATCAGGTCGTTGCATATGAAATGGCCGATTTTGTCCGAAACTTTTGACAAATCATAACTTTGCTTGGAAGCAAATTTGTTAGTACAAGAGCCGACAACTAGCACACTTTTCCCAACGTGGCAACAGCTTTTATGTTCCATCTTTGTAAAAATCAGAGCTAGGAGGATTAATAAATATAAGAGGTCGTTTTCGACATCATCTTTTGTTCATCCTTAATTTTTATCACGCACGTGACGATCTAAATGCTTGAAAAAACGATATTCGGTAGAGGACAGTTCTGATGAATATGCTGGATGTGGCAGAGTTTCGTATCGCAATTAATCCAGTGTCTGGACAATTGTGTCAATTTTGAAACGTGCGGGCGCTCGTTGTCATGCAGTAGGATTGGTCCTCTTCGATTGACTAAAGCTGGCTATTCTTCAATCAATTTCTGTTGCATCACTTCAAATTCGACACAGCACTTCTCCGATGTGATGCCTCCAGTCTTCAAGAACTTGTAATCGACTACATCAGCCATTGTCTACCATGCGGTCACCATGGTCGTCTTTGATGGAGACTTGGTCTCGGCATCTCCTTGGAGCTCTCCTTCTTGTTCAGCCATTGTGCAGAGCTGCGACGATTGTCATAGGGGATCCACTTTTAGTGATTATGCCACGATCCTGCCCAAAAAGGCCTCCTTAGACTGCCGCAGCCTTAACGAAACACAGGTGTCGTGGCGCTTCAGCATCTGTCCGACGGTCAGTTTTTGCTGGATCCATTTATCCAATTTCTTCACTTTTCCGATCGCATCTAAGCGCGGCTGATAGTCCTGCAATCAACTCAGAAATGTTGTGCTCGCTCTCTCACAGTCTGACGCGGATCAGCTTCCACCATGGCTTTGAGTTGATCGTCGCTAGGGAGTGATGTCGGCCTACCTCGACCTTCAGCTTCGAGACTTTCATCTCCAGATTGGAAATTTTCCAACCTTTGGCGAAGTGCGCGGTCCTTAGCGGAATTCTCCACAAATTCAGGTTTGATGTTACGAGCTGCCTCCGAGGCGTTGTCTCCACTTTTCCATTCATGTACGTAGAACACCCGAGTATCATTTTGATTCGTACTGTAAAACCGGATTCAGAAACTCGCAACAGGCAAGTATGACAGAAATACTATAAAAGGAGAGAGCGGAGATTGTGCGCTTTCAGAATCTATATACAATGTATATAGCTTCTGAATGCGCACAACGTCCGCTTTCTAACCAATTATTGTACATTGCCTGGAACTGGGACAGTTATAGCCACGAAACATCGACCAAGAATTGAGGTAGCAAAATCGGCCATTTTATATGCTACGACCCAATATGTTCTATAGCTATTTACACCTATCCTATCCCTCTTTCTAAGCGTGTTTTTCCACACCAAGTTAATTCACTTTAAGTTTAACGTTAACTATTACGCCTTTACACAGTCTTCTTGATACTGATTTTTACCTTATATTTCTTTTAGAATTCACATTTTAGGAGTGGGACATGGCATCCGTGACTTTAAGCGATGGGTAGTTTACCGTAAAATTTAAAAGGTCTCGAGATCAGCGATAAAAATGTAAGAAAACAGCAAAATTTATAACAATTTCGATAGCTGTGTAGAAGAAAATTTTGTCCAAATGTATAAAGGGGCTCTTAGAGACAGAATTTCTTTGTCGCCACTGGGATTACGAGAAAGCCTTATAAAAGATCTGCAAGTTCCGAGATCTCCGGGGAATTAGGACTATTTCGTACCTGAGTCACTGTATGAAATATGCTAAATGTAAAGTTCTTTGAAGGTCAAAACAAGTCGAAGCGCCTTGAATTGAAAGGTGCCCTGAAGTAATCGCCATGAAGTTCTACGGGACGAAACCTTCAGGACTAGGCTAACCATAAGGATAGCATAAGTAGTGAGGTGATAATGCGAAACATCATGGAAAAGCTGCGTCAAGCTAGACAAGACCATGTTTACGAGAAGGCGGACAACGATTTTTCACGCATGCAATCACATTTGCTCACTATGAAGAGGAGTCAATAGCGTATTCCAGCGAAGCCGTTGAATCGACTTTATTAGATGTGTAGTTTACCATAAAATTTAAAAGGTTTTGAGACCAGCGATGAAAATTTGAGGAAACAGAAAAAATTTTATAAGAATGTGGCCAGCTGTGTTGGAGGAGTTCCTGAAATTTTGCGCTACAACTATAGAGGTGGACAGTCTAAAGGTTTTACGAACGACGTCTTTCAGCTACTTTCACACTTTCCTTCAAACATGTGTCTAACGTGATGCTAGTTAGATGGCGAAAAAGCTTTACAGGAGTTCTAGGAGCTCTTCCTGATTCTTTGCATGAATTATGCTAAATTTTAGGAATTTTGAACATCAAAGCAGATCGGAACGCCTTGAATTTGAAATCATCATGAAGTTCTTCGGGACGAAAACTTCTGGACTGGCTTGAGAATAGCATAGGTAACGAAATGATAATGCGAAACATCAGGCAATAGCTGCGTAAAGCTAGAAAAGACCATGTTTATAAACAGGCGGAGACTGGCAAGGCTACAAAGATTTCTCACACATGCAATCACATTTGCTCACTATGAAGTGAAACCAATAGCGTATTCCAGCGAAGTCATCGAATCGAAACCGATCGTGCTTCGCACATAGCACAAGACAGCGACAAGTATGATCGGTGCTAATGAAGATCTCGGACCTCACAAACTCCTATAAGGCCTTGTCATTCCACTAGCCACAAAGAAATTCTATGTTTAAAAGCCTCATTATAGATGTGACAAAACAGGGATAATAGAAGAAAAAGGTAGCACCACGCTAGAGACATGTCTGAACGAAAGGCACAAAACGATGTAGCCAAATGACATCGTTTGTGAAACGTTTAGCGACCGTTTTACTTCGACGCTGAGCGACGCGACGCTACGTACGGTGGCCATATTAATCGTGCGACGCGATCGATCAATTTTGCCAGCACAGGCCTATGTTATGCTTCGGCGACGCCTCGCCGACGCTGCGACCCTTCACCGACAGCCCATCACCGATGTGGGTGACGTCCAGGGGTGCACATTTAACGGTTAACGATTTAACGAATTTAACGAATTACCGGCATTTTTCGTTAAGGGCGCGTGTAGCGCAGTCGGAGGAGGCGCGACTGTCGCGTGCACCCGATACCAGATTCGTGGTTCGGATTTCCCGCCCAGGCCAACCAAGCCTTCCATCCTTCCGGGGTCGGTGAATTGGTACCAGACTTGTCTGGGAAGGATAGAGCGCTGAGTTGTTCATCGCTTGGCCACCGCATGTCATTGTATGGCCAAATACGCATTCATGTCGCCTCCACGACATCCCGTAGAAGTAGAATGCGCTAGCGCATCCCAGAAGGGATTGAGTAACACCGTCCGTTATCCTTTATCCCTATCCTTTATTTTTCGTTAAAAACTGGCTTAATAACTTAACAGGAATTTTTATAAATTTAACGGAATTTTTAACGGGCATTTTTGTCAGTGAGTTTATCACATCTACCCTTAGTCTTCACGACTATTATAGTCAGCAAGAATATTTTAATGTTTTCATGAATTTGTTTGGGTTTTTGGAAATAATGCGTTTTGGGGCACATGTAGAGCAGTCGGAGGAGGTGTTCGCGTGCACCCGATACCAGTTTCCTGGTTCGCATTTCCCGCTCAGGCCAACCAAGCCTTCCATCCCTCCAGTGTCGGAGAATTGGTACCAGAGTTGTCTGGGAAGTAAAGAGCGCTGACTTCTTCATCGGCCGGCTTTCGCAAGTCATTTCAAGGCCCAATATGCAATCAAATCGCCTTCAGGATATCCCTTAGAGTAGAATGCGCGGCGCATCCCAAAGGGGATTGAGTAACGCCGTCCCTTATCCTAATCCTTTAATGCATTTTAGAGCTAGAAATTTCTTCGCCGAGCCAGCAAGCACGTCAACGAGTCGACAAACCCCTCGTAAGATATGCCTATCCTCACTTGGCGTTGCTTGTCCCAGAATACGTTTGCCAGCCACCTAGAACGTCGAGACGCAGAGAATGTTTTTGGCTGCTGCACGTATTTTAAACGATTTTAGAAAAATGCTAATAACAAAAACTAGGAAAGCTACTTTTCCTGAACGTTAACACGTTGACGAAGTGTTACACTATGTAGGCAGTGTGAGACCATGTGACATGATGTCGTTGTCACGGTCACAACGTTGCAAAAAATGGCTTGGTTACGCCGACCAGGCACTCGAAAATCGTGCGTTTGACAACGTATTAGCATGCCACTGATGGGATTTTAATTGTATTTTTTTATCAACTCTTTCTGTACTAGCGGGCTGGTGCCCGCATCGAGATTGTATATGCTCGAAGAACAGTCACACAGAATAGTTTCGCAAAGAACTAGGAAAGGAGGGGAGGGGGAATCCGGGTTCTGCCTGATGACACATTTTAAGATGCCCTGTCGGTGGTCATCTTCAATGATAATTCCATAGCTGTTCTTACTCCACATCAGTGGGTAATTTTTTGCTGAGAGTTTGTTTATTTTTCTATGTTTCTTAATATTCAATTGATTAATTTACATTGCAGTATTACACTCCATTCCTTGAACTTCAGTTGTTGATCTTCTGAAGTTGAATCGTAGGTTTTCTTTGGTTTTTGTCACTTGAAATAATGGTTTGCAGCTAATGGTACTTTTTAACGAAATTTAACGATTTACCGGAAATTTAACAAAAATTTTCCGTTAAAGAATTTCGTTAAAAAAATTTACGCACAGAATTTTGTGTGCACCCCTGTTGACGTCGTTGGCAAAGCATCGGAGCGCATTTTGAGCATCGTAGCGCGGTGTACTAAAAGAAGTACAGGCAGTATTGAGCATTTAACAGCTACTGATTTACCGATTCAACGAACTTACCAGTATTTCCGTAAAATTTTCTTTATTGGAGTCTAGCAAAGGCCTTTTTCGTTAAAGAGCATTGAAACTAAATTTACGCCGAACTCTCAAAATTCAGAGGAAAATTTAACTCATAGTTAATGAAAATTTTATTTCTAAAAGCTCTTCGTAAAACTTTGCAGTATCATTTCAGGAAGTGAGGAAACACTAGTTATTTGAATCAGTTTCTCTACCGCCGTTTCGTATTTTTCTGTTTCAAGGCCGTATTTCATAGTTTAGTCGCTCTGTATCGGTTTTTCTCAATTCTTCACCGTTCTCTTCACGTTTCCAGTTTTCCTCACAGTTTTATTTTGTGATACGTGCTTTGCAAGAAAGTAAAAAGGCCTAGAAAACGCGAATAAAACGGGTGAGAAGCACAGAAAAGCGAAGAAATTTGACAAAGCGAAGGGAACATAGGGATTAGGCTCCCACTCCTTCTCCAAACACTCAGTGTTCCAGCAAGCTGAACGGATTTTCGCACAGCATTAGGCAACGGTTGTGAGACTAGCCACAAAAGAACGTTAGGAGTAAAAATGGCACTATTGGTGTCCTCAGGACGGGCGTTTTTGCACATCTCGATTTCGTAATTCGAGGTCCGGTGGGGATGATGGCAGTACTGGAACGAAGAAACAACCCACAATAAAAATACTCCATCGGAGCGCATTTTCTGCCACCCTTGGATGACGTCGGCGACGTCGGTGATGGCCCGTCGCCGGGTACGGATGGGGTCTCAACGACGTCGCCGACAGAAGTATAACACCGGGGGACGGAACTTTTACTCACTTTTGGCCGCGCTGGCCGCCGCGCGCGCATGCCGCGTCGCGATGTCGCCAGCCATTCACTGGCTGTGCGCACAAGATTTACGCAGTTCCATCAGTGGGCTTATGCTGCATGGAACTCGTGAACAGGAACTGGCTACTGCGAATTTTTGCTGTCGACTAACAGCAAGCTAACTAACACTAACACCTGACTGCTATTGGGACTACTATTGTGATAAGGTCTTCACTATTAGAAGAAGGTTAGTGATAACAGTAGATCTGATAGCCTAAGACCATTAGTAGAAACCTTATTTATACCATTTTCACGTCAAATTTGACACTTTTCACGTCGAATTGGAATTATTCTATACAAGCGTGATGCTTTTCAAATCAAAGTGAACGTTCTCCAAATCAAAGCGACCGACCTTCGCTCAAACTAGGGGATCTCTATGGAGAGCAGGATATTTTTTTGCTTAAGGAAATTTTGGTATAATTTTCTTGGGAATTGTTTAGTTGACATGGCCGAATGAGTCAATCAACCAAACATCGCAACGTCTTATGGTTAGACTGCGGCATGGCGTAATCTCTTTATATGGTACAGAAATAGCCGCCTTTCCGCTCTTTAAAACAAGCTTTAAAGCACTATATTTCCTCAAAAAATTAGAATTTTAAAAATTTCAAGCAATGTCTTCACTTACTGCGTAGGCAAATTAAATATTAAAGAAGTCATTATAAAAATTCGAAGGGTTCATATTTTTCAAGAGGTTCATTACTTGAATGAAATTATTTTAACCTTTTTGTAGAGCCTCCATGAAACTTGGAAGAAGCCCGTTTTGATTTCAAAAGCGTTAGAGCTCTTTAGAAGTGTGTCCAATTTGGTCCGATACTTGTATGTATATACTGCAACATGTTTAAAGGTAGACAATCAGCAAGAGCGGGACGACGATTGGCAATTTGCCAGCCGTCGATAATTGTTGCAGGACCCATGCGCACGAGGTTAACAAGCCGTAAGCGTTTTCGTCGAGCCATCGCGGGCTTGCCGCGGACGGCGGCGTCGCGCCCGAGGCGCGCGGCCGAAAGTGAGTAAAAGTTCCCGCACCCGTATAACACCCACCCCTGCGGAGCTCTTGGCGACGCCGCCGACTACCGTCTCGGAAGTATAGCATAGGCCATACCGGCGTCGCGTCGCACAGTGTCAAAACTGTAAACGGGGCCTTGTACGGTCAATTTACCGATTTATTTATTTCTGGCGTAGTTACAATCAATCACACGCGCAGACGACATAAACACAAACAAAAAGATACTAAAATATGTAGCTAAACCCGATTAGAAAATCCCACTGCGGGTTAAAACATGTTCAAACTGACATGCTATCAAAGCCTTCAGATTCGCCAATAAGTTGGGTTAAGATCCTTAAAGTTCCGAAAAGTGAGGAAGTTAGATCTAGCCAGCTAGCGCACATTGGGATCAACTAATCAGGGAACCGTCTCAGTCATATGTTTGAGCGGAAGAAATGGATAGTACTGCGTGAATCTCCACCCCTCATATCATTGAAAAACATGTTTCTTTCTTGCTGAGTCGTTGAACCCAAAGAGCTACGGGCCCTCGAAATTGGGTACACGATTGCAGCGTCAGCGCTTGCCTACGTGCATACGTGTGCGCGCTGATGTATGGAACGTGGATCTTCGGCAAAGGAATCGGTGACTCAGCAGAGTGCGACGCTGCTTCACTGGTGCTAGGCAATATGTTCGACTCCCGTGCTATGTTGCACTATTTCTGCATCTTTTCATGACCGCTGCCTCCTTTAGCAATTTGCTTCCTACACATCTGTTACACTTTTATTTCATTCTAAATTGTAGAGTAAGGGTCCGATTCGCGATCAGCACCCTAAAAATCCCCCTGGTCGAGGTTTGGGCCAAATCCATGGTTATGAACTTAACAGCCTTAGTAACCCTGAGACCCTTCTCTGGTGAGAAAAGTTGTTCGCAGCCTTGTTTCTACCCGGTTTGTTGTATTTTCCAAAGAAATTTTCTGTTAAAAATGATGTCTAAAGCCCTGGATTAGCACCTTGGACGGTTGGGTGTAATTGACAAAGGCGTAACGGGGTTGACGTATTGTTCGACCCGATGTGGTTCTGCACTGTATATTACAGATGTGGTCCCAAGCCGTATAAGGGGACCTGCATTCAGGGCATGAACGCCTCATGATGCTTAACAAGATGTGGATGCTCGGGCCATACTTCGGGAGTGATTGGCCGGTCAGGCAAAACATGCAAGTTAATTAAGGCCTTTGTCATACCATAGCTCACCCCGAGCGACGCCCAATGATATGCTCCCATATCGATCGGGCGGCGCGATGGAATCGATAGGGATGCATATCATTAGGCGTCGCTCGGGGTGAGCGATGGTATGACGAGGGCCTAACCCCTTCACGACATGCGCGATTTCAGCGTGACTGCCACGCGGTACAGCACCTATTTTTCCCGCGCTCCGAGTGTCCAGCGACGTCGTCGGACAATGTTCCAGGGAGCGCAGTCAATTTTCCGGCAAATCATGGACGCGAGATATGCCAGGTGAGATAGATATGAATATACCAATAATGAAAGAAAATTCTCGAGGACAATGTTCCATCCAGCAATTTGTACAGTACCGCCGCAACATTCAACCAAACGACGTTTGCGACGCAAAAACGCGTTTTTTGCGTCGCAAACGTCGTTTGGTTGAATGTTTAGCGGCGGTACTGTATTCGTTATATTATATGAACAAGTGATCGGAAGCATTTTATAATGGTGTCCCATGGCTCGTTTCTTGCATTAATTGTTAGATATCCCACCATATATTAATGAATAATACACTAATCAGTGAAGTTCCCCGTGGACTATCTTGACCGTACATATTAGTGGACTCAGTGATTAATATTGTACTATTAAATGTTTGATAACTTTCCATTATTTTTATGATGGTGCCCGACGACGTCGTCGGACATTGTCCCACGCGGGAAAAAGTGTCTGACGGCATCGTCGGACAATGTCGTGAAAGTGCTAAAACCAAGCGATCCCCGTGTAATCTGTTCATACACGGTCGCTGTCGTCCCCGTTGCTCCAGCCGCTACTGTCGCCGGTTCACACTTATCGCTGGCGACTCAAGCGGTAGCGATGACTATTTATTTTTATGATGGTCAAGCGGTAGCGATGACTGCTAGCGATGGAGCTAGGCGACAGCGCACCATCTACCCCGCTGAAGGCCGGAAGAGCTCGAAATTTGCCCAAGTACTCAATCATCTTAATCTTTCATCCAAAAAGGTATCCTCAATAGGCTTTAGTTTGATTGGTAGAGAGTGGCACCGTTCATCTAGATGACGAGACATTCCCAAGGCTCCCTTAAATTTTCATGCCGTTTAAAATAAAATTCGTACTGCTTACAGATTCCTGTTGTTCCAATCCACAACGGAAGCCTTCGGAAGCTTCACATAGTCTAAAGGCTCCCACACACTTCTGCGGCAACGCAGCTGCCCTTATCCCCTTGCCCTTTAACCATAGGGCAGGGACGCAGAGCACGCCGTCGGTGGCGTCTCTGCCCTTTTTTTTAAGGCCCCCACAGACTTCTGCGGCAACGCCGCTCGCCGCTGTGGTTAAGGATAGGGCAAGGACGCCGCTGGCGGCGAGCTATGCGTCCCTGACCTTTGATGAAGGATAGGGCATCGGCAACGCCACCATGTAGGCGAGCGGCGTTGCCGCAGAAATGTGTGGGGACCTTAAAATGTGTTCTGAGAAACGTTGAACGCATGAAACCAAGGGAGCGCGTGCTGCGTGAAATGAGCGCTCGCGGCGGAGGTCGAAATGAGCGATCGTGCAAAGGTCCGAGTTTTAAGCACACAAGTGCTCCAACACGCCTAACGGCGTGACTCGCACTTGCCCAATTAGCGCGACTCTTTGCGACAACACTGACTATGGAAAACAGTCTTTGAAAAAACATAAAATTCGTTAACATCTAGGATCTGGTGCGTTCTTTATTGGCATCAAGCCGTTCACCACTTCCGTGGGTAGACGTTCTCTCCGAACCATTCAGTAACGCCATTGGTTTACGCTGCGCAGTACTTCTGCCTTCGGGTGGCTCCTCCGCAGGTGCTCTCATGCCCAACAGCTTGTGTTTCCTCATATCGTTGAATGCCTTCCGAATCTGGACGCCAGCTTTCCCCTCACTCGTTTCTTCTTACTGGATCTAATTGCTGGTCGGCTTTTACTGGTCTTCCCCCCCCCTCCCCCATTTTCCTGGTCCCATCTCCTGGCCGACTCCATTGTTTCCACTACGGACCCTCTTACTGGTCTCTCCTTGCTGGTTTCCCCGTCCCGGTCCCTTCTCCAGGTTGTTCCTTTCCTTCCCGGTAGCTCTCCTGGTTCTCTTCTTTTCTTCTCCAGTCGTCCTCCCATCACACGGCAGACGTCGGTAACACGTATTCGTAATCTTCGTAATCAGGACGTTTGTTGCGCAACATAGGGGACCCGTCTTCTAAATCCAGACGCTCAGAAATGCGCGCAAAAGCTGCTGTGTCAAGCAGGAGGATGCAGCCCTTCCTCGGCTGCAGCAGCATCCTATGTTAAAAGTTACGTTTTCTCCGCGCGAGGTTCGATGTTGCGTATCTCTCGCATGTTTCTATCCCGCGTGAGATACGCTTCCTCATATGCAGCGAGGGCAGCTAACTCAATTATACAGTGATAGATTGTTATTGAGACTAGAGGCGCAAAGGTGTGTCGTTCATGCAAAACCGCATCCGCCTTTCAATGCCTTTCGCCTTCCGTACAAATAAATCTTATATTGATGAGGCATAATTGATTTCCTTAGCCAATGAATGAGCTGATATACGTAAGAGAACTGGCAGAAAGTGTTTTTTACAACTCGCAGAATTTCCACCGCTCCTGTGCTTATTTGGTAGGATCGCAAGACCGCTTCACTCTGAACTTCTCCGCTTTATCAAACAGTTTCTTTAAACGATTATCACCGCCTGATTCGTGCTCATAACCCAATCGATGTCATAAGTCTTCTTTTTCGAAAAAGAGCGAAAAAGATGCTCTGAATCTTAGATGGGAGACTTCAGAGGTCGTCTTTTCGCGCTTTATTCATGCGAACTGTCGTTCGTTCCTACAAGTGCGATAGAGCTTGGCAGAGAAGAGTGTTACCTTTGAAGACAGAGTTTATATGGTTTAAGGCTATGTTTTAGTCGTTCAACACGACACGTTGTTGAAACTCCACATTTCAGTTGTGCTGTTTTAGGTCTTCTACCGGCTTCGTTAACTCATGTGGGAGAGAGCAGTATCTAGAAACTTAGTAGTTGAAAATGTTGCCTGCCCATTTAAATGTAAGATATAACATCAAATCCGCAGGGAAAAACTGGCTAGTCGAAAATGCTACGCTTTGAGGATACACACAAATGCGTAATTGAATTATGACAGATTAGCACCAAGCGGAAAGCGGAATTACATGATTTGAAATGCTGCAAACGCGCGATGTGTGCAGACGACAACAAAATGTGTAGGCGACAAAAAATCTCGAAAGCCTACTCGAGCATAACAAGACTTGCTCGTGTTGCAACGTTTATATAAGGTTTACGTTTTAGGGAATTACTTGATAGAAGCAGAAGCTTTTCAAGAAACACTGATAAAGCGGTTCGCATTCCAGGAACAGGATGGAACATGGAAATACAATTTTAACGTCCTGACTATCGATGCAGTGTTCTTGAGCTGTTCACCAAGATTGTTAACGTCTTTTATTAGGCTGACGTTTCGGCGAGTTTCGCCTTCTTCGGAGCCTCGAAAAGTCGGAAACATTCGCAGAACTACTCGCTCAAACATCATTTCATCCCACAGAATACTTTTCTTGAGGAAAAGTGAGACAAGATCAGATATAGGAGTTGCGAAGGGCGACTAATCTGACAGGCGGTTGTCGTAAAGGACCACCGTTCACCCGTTGCTGGAGGCAACGTGGGTGAGTGAGCTTCAACCCCAGGGACCACCCGACTTATAACCCCTGTAGATAGCTCGAACGGTGGATCAGAACCTATAGAGTTCAATGAAGGGTGCCAGTTCTTGCGTTATCGCTAGACACTCCTCCTTACGGTTGACCTGGGGATTCCTAGCCGTGATCCAAAGTGCTTCCAGTGTCCTGCGAGCCGAGATGTTATTTTCTCGGGCTAAAATCGACACGGACACCTGCGGTATCGCGCCTGCATGGCATCGCATCCTGTGTTCTCCCCAAGGAGTCAAGACGTTGCCTTTCATAAAGCCATCTAGATGTTCCTTGACTCTGACACAAAGGGGTTTGCCCGTTTCCCCTATGTAGTCCTCACCGCACTAATTTCACGACATGAGATAAACCACACCAGATGTCATGCAATCTCCCTCTTTCCCATCAGTGCAAACACTGCAATTTTAACGTCAGAGATTTCGGGAAGAGCGAGTTGTCGGTCATTCCTAGGTAACAGCATTTCGTTCTAGCTTTTACGATGCTATTTTGACATGATTTAGTGCTGTGTGAGCGGAGTCCCGAATTACAGTTAGTTGTAGCTGAACTCTTTTTTCAAATACCGGAAAAAAGGTGTGAAAACGTGTGCGCAACAGTCATCAGTGCCTATGACATCGCACGACATGTCGGCGCAGTCGGTGGAAGCATCGCCTCATAAGGGCTCATTGAAGGGCTTTTGAGTTCTAATACGCGCACTGCCAGTATTTTTGCACATATTACTTCGGTGTTATTACGCTTTCTCATGATTACAGGAGTCAATTTTAGACCATCGATGCTTATCCTGTCTATATGCGCATTCATATGTGCTAGTTTTTCAACGACGCGTGTCTGAACCATCCCCATATCATACCATATGATACCGTACATAGGTGTGCTGAAAGCATCGCGGTAAGCATATATGCATACATGCGTGAAAAGTGCTGCATTTAAAATGTACAAGGTATAGGCTTATGCGGAAATGAAGTGGAGGCCACGAATTTGGCTCTCTTCCAGGGTAGGATTTGATATAGCACTTCACCTCGAATGGTGCGATTAACCGTAATGTAGATGACAGCAGGACTACCTGGAAATGGATCCATGTGCGACTTGTTACGACATTGAAAGAAGAAAGAAAATATGGATCACCTGCACTGATCTGCCAAAAGACTTGAGAGAGCACAATTAGCCATTTTGGAGACGGAGCATATTGCATAAAAACATACGTAACAGCTTCTATCACCGTGATGAGGCATATGAGTAGCGATTGCACGAAGACCGGAAAATGACGAAATTAGTAGGTGAAAAATTATATGAGCGCGTTAATGCTATGTAGATACACTTTATTAAGACGAAGTTACCCTTTATGCTCCCGCAGTCGACTACCAAAGACAGCTCGAATAGTCCCAATCATTTTTTCACTAGATTCAACCTATGTACCTATAGCTTAAAATTTATATGGAAATTGAGTGGTCTCAGGATGCAGTTAAACTGAAATAATTAATGGACGGTCTGGTTAAGTTCGAGGATTGGCCACTACCACTGTCAGAAAGTAAAACGTTTTGGCAGTGAAATTAATTACTTAGGATTTCGATACGCTTTAGACTTTCGCACACACTTCAAAGAGTTGTTCAGGTTTGCTTTCACTAGAACCTATTACATAATCAAAGCCCTCACACCGAAGGATAGCAAGGGCTTCATTGCGGCTTAGAAAACCTATATTCGTCTTATTTTGTATTGCGGTTGAACGGTTGTTTTTCTTCGTTATCATAGTAGTGAAGCTCGATGTAGTTGAATCTTTATTGACAACGTTTCGGGCCTTAAGCCCTTCTTCAGGTCTAAAAGAACCATGTCGCCTATACGTCATACATTGCATACATTCAATAGTAACAAAACGTCTGACACACTACAGACCAGGCTGGATAATCAGGAAGGGAAGCGGGTAAAGCCAATGACTTCGAATACGTGGCTTGGCCGGAAATGAGGTGCAGGGGTTTCTGGGCTGCTTATATAGAATCGCGGGAAGTGACCGGTCTCTCCTCTTAATGTCGCCATCATCCTCAGCAGTCACATCACTAGCCCTTAGAGACTGATAAGGCTCATTGCACATTTCATTTCTTCCTTCTTGTTGATGGGTGGTCGCCAGTGCTTTATTTCTAGCGCTTCCTTGATCACTGGATCTGTTAAATTCCTACGGAGGATCGAGACTAGCAGCTGTGGCAGCGGATCACGTGTACGTCTGAGGGTACCATGTTTAGAGAATGGATTATTTGGATTGTTGAGCCTAGTATATAGGAGAAAATTGTCTAATGTGTGTATGGTACGCAAACATTATAATGAGCAGTCCGCAGTCAACTTTCCACAGTTCTATACTCTACGTCCATCAATTCCCAGAGGGGTCAATATAAATTGTTTTTCCCTGAGCCTAAAACCACGGTAAGTGCTAAATTTTTCACAGTTAGAACAGGCGTAGCCTACCTTCAACTTAGTAAGACTACATCTCTCCCGGAATCCAAATATTCTTTCAAACCATTGTAGCTAAACAAATTCTCTGTGCGTAGATATATAGGAGTTAGGTTTGGTCTTTGTTGAATTCCAGTTTTATCTCACTCCTGCCTTATACAGAGTATTTCAATAAATAAATAAAATATAGTCCACTTAACTAAACGTTTGGTGCGTGGTGATTTCGTGGGTGATTTCGTAATCGTCCGTAGCATTTTTTGCTTGCACAATACAATACAAAAATAATGGGTTGGTGAAAAAGTCTTGCACTACAGCGCAGTTTTTCAGTAATTCATTACGTCTTTTATAGGTGACTTTAATCTAAAGTCACTACCATTTACATCTAAAAGCTTCTGCCATCTGTAGGGGAGATCAGAATTTCCTCTCTTCCAGAATGAAGCAGGCTGTGACTCAAAGAAGTGCGCACCTCGGATTCCAGTTCGGTTCGGTTGTTGGACCACCTACTCTCAGGTGTTGCTTGAGAGTACAGAAGAAGTGGTAGCAACACACCGTATTCGCCAGATCTTACGCCATCGGACTACCACCTTTTAAAAGCACTCAAGCAAAACCTAAGGGATAGGGGGACGATCAGGAGGTACACCCTCCCCCTGCTCGGGGGAGGGTGTACCTCCTGATCGTCATCTCATCACCTTTGCTCACCCACCCCCAACCCCCTAGGCTTCACCGAGATTCTAACGGCTGCCCTACGAAACCTTTGACACGGAAAACAAAAGTTTCCGGTCCGCAAAACAGCGGTGTACCTCCTGACGCCACACCCCTCGAAGAGGGGGTGGGTGTACCTCCAGTCGCGCTGCCGAGGGATAGGTGCTTTAACGACCGAACCGAACTTAAATCCCAGGTGGAGCACTACTTCGCTCACAGACGGCTTCATTCTGGAAGAAAGGAATTTGTAATCATTCTATCAGATGCTAGAAGGTTGTAGAAGTGAACGTTTGTTATTTTGCAGATTGAAGTCGCCCACAAAAGAAGCAATGAAGCTTTGACAAAAAATTACGCTGTGGTGCAAGACATTTCACCAGCCTAATAATTCACAAATATTCCATCATCAAGTAAAATTGGACACTCTTCCGAACACGTTTGACGCTTTTGAAATCGAACTGAACATCTACTAAATCAAATACAAATTCCATCTACCTAGCTAAATCCCCAGGGCGCGTTAAGCGCAGTCGGAGAAGGCGCCGACTGTCGCGTTCACCCGATACCAGGTTCCTGGTTCGGATTTCCCGCCCGGGCCAACGAAGCCTTCCATCCCTCCGGGGTCGGTGAATTGGTACCAGACTTGTCTGGGAAGGATAGAGTGCTGACTTGTTCATCGGCTGGCCACCGCAAGTCATTGTATGGCCAAATACGCATTCATGTCGCCTCCACGACATCCCGTAGAAGTAGTATGCGATGGCGCATCCCAAAAGGGATTGAGTAACGCCGTCCTTTATCCTTTATCCTTTAACAAAATCCCCAAATTAAACTAGAAATTCTGCAAAAAGACTGTGATAACCTTTCGTTAGAGCAAAATTTAGTCTCCTTTCATTGAAATTTTTATAAATTAATCTGCTCCAATAAGTGAACACACCGTTTGAAGTTTTATATTTCTTTTCAATTAAATTAAGTTTTGGTTGAAAGCGCGTGAAGGCTGCAACCCCTATCCAACTGCATTTCGCCATCATTCCTTTTGATAAACTTGCTGCGTCTACTTCTGTGGATCAAATAACGCAGTGCAACCTTTTGTAGTAAATAAAGGTGGATTATGAGGAGCACAAACAACACAAGGAGCCTTTAAACATTGGAGCATCAGCACAAAAAACACTTGACCTCAAAAAAGGTGCTCGAAGAGAACCAAACAGAAACTATTTCAGTAATTCCGAAAAACATGCGATAACACTTTACCTGCTTTTCCACCTGGTTGAGCTTACTTTTACTTGCGCTCTTTATCTTAACGCTGAAGTAGATCATTAGGCATAAATACAGATACAATAGCACTAGTGAGACCACTGTAACGAAATTGTTGATAACGTGATAGTAGTTCACGTAATTCCCGTTCTGTAATAAAAACAGTCGTCATCGTCTGCCATTATGAAAAAATTGAATAATGTTACACAAAGGACACCTACCTCTTTTCCAATCATTGGGTTATAAAACCAAGAAATGAAATTTGAATTGAACTGAGCCGATGTTGTAAAAAACGCGACGAAAACAGCGTAAACTAGACAGATTAATAATGCAACATAAAGACATTTGCCGGAGAAGACACGAATAAGAACGGTGATGCTGGAGATTTTTGCACAACGGTTTACAGCAATGAGGATACATAGCATACACGAGAAGCACCAGGTTCCTAAAAAATTTTCGGGAATATCTATTTAAACAGAATTTCATTAGAAGCAAAATAATAGTGGAACAATTGCTATTGCTCGACTTTCTTCATCATTATTTTCTTCGAATCCCTTCATTTTCTATCTTTTTTTTTTTTTTTTGTTGGTACATGTCGCTTAGGCGCACAGCAGTGGTGGGGGAACGTCAGAGCACCATCCGATCACGCATGGCGTGAATCGCACCGCGGGATCGGTGCTCTGTTTGGTTGCAGCGATTACGCTAGAATCCAAGGCGCGTTCGCGCAAACCCGCTGTGCGTCTAGGCGACATAAGGATAAGGATAAAGGACGGCGTTACTCAATCCCTTCTGGGATGCGCCAGCGCATTCTACTTCTAGGGGATGTCGTGGAGGCGACATGAATGCGTATTTGGCCATACAATGACTTACGGTGGCCAGCCGATGAACAAGTCAGCGCTTTATCCTTCCTAGACACGTCTGGTGTCAATTCACCGACCCCGGAGGGATGGAAGGCTTGGTTGGCCTGGGCGGGAAATCCGAACCAGGAACCTGTTATCGGGTGCACGCGACAGTCGCGCCTCCTCCGACTGCGCTACACGCGCCCGCTCGAGGCGACATATACCGACTTTTTTCTTCAAAATTTTCTCCAATCCTACCGCGTATTATGTCCACATGTAAATCATTTATGTTTTCCAGATAGCTTTTAGAAACATTATACTAAAGTCCAGTGAGGTGTATAACAAACATCCTGCTTACCGGAGCCTAGCACACCGAATATGTAGATTAAGATCGGGTTTGTGCAATAAACTGCGCCAGTGATGGCTAGGTAGCCAGTAACCAAAGAGGTAATTGAAATTGAGAGCATATCAGAAATTCCAAGCCAGAACATTAGCTTGTAGCATGACAGGATCAGTAGGTTCTTCTTGACCATTGCCAAAAGGCAGAGTAGAGTTATAATCTGAAACATAATTTTTTTCAAATTTCATACTCCACTGGTAACTGGTATCTTTCTTTGTGATCCATGAAGCAAATTGCTTTCAGTGAAATAACAGCAAAATTACTGGACCATTATATTGTACTTTTAGGCTTATGAAAGCACGTTAAGTGGGAAGTCAAGCACCTCAAAGAAAATACCACTGGTAATAAAGTAAACTCCGATTGGGAGGTGAGCACTTCCAGTGGCGTACCACTCGTCGACAGTTCTATTCGAACAATCATAGAGCGGAAGGTAAGGTTCTCCATTAATTAACGTGTAAAACGCTGTTGTTCTGAGATCAATAGACATCCACCTAAAAATTTCACGGTTAAAATTTCGTCTTTTTGCGTCCGGGAAATCATATAACTTGTGAATTAAGAGACGCTAAAAACCTATAAAATGAAGCAGCATCTTTTAAGTATAAATGAACCGGACGCCTCGAACACGACGGACTTTCGTGGAGGCGGAGTGACTGGGTGCGACGCGGATGTAATACATGGCGTGGGGAATGGACAATGGGCAAGATTAACAAACACCGTTCTCACAATACGTAAACAATGTCTACTCATGGTGAAATGATGGCGTTTGTCTATTTCGTCGATAAAGTTATGCCAAAAACAAATTTGATTAGGGGTGAAAAGGACAAAATGAGGGCCTAAAACACATTGAAAACACACTACATGCGAAGTGCCAGGTAATGATCGGTTTGAAGCAACTATTAGGTTGTAACGAAATAAATGGCACTGAACCACTGTAAATTTAAACAGTTAATATTTCGGCTTGCAGGCAAGTTTATTAATCGAAATAAAAACCGTCTGATTCTACACATCTGATTCTACACATCTTTTCCAACGTGACACAAGCTTTTTTATCCCAGTAGCATAAAAATCAGAAGTTCTGGAATTGACGAAATCTTCGAAGGCACTTCCGGCATCCTGTTGGTATTTGAATATTTTCCCTACCAAGAAGTCGCCAAGGTGCTTGAAGAAGTGGAAGTCTGTTGGGGAGAGGTCGGGAGAAAACGGAGGATGTGGTAGAGTTTCAATGCTCAGCTCGTTCAATTTCTGCAACGTCATTCGTGTTACATGGGGGCGAGCATTGTCGTGCAGAAGGAGAACTCGCCTTCGGTTTACCAAGGCCGGCCGGATATCCTTCAACTTTTTCATCATTTCTTCAATTTCAATGCAGTGCTTCTCTGCCGTGATGGATTCACCGAGAGGGAGGAAGCTGTGGTGAATAATTCCCAGCGAACACCACCATACTGTCACCATTACTTTCTTTTGGTGCAATTCCGGCTTCGCAAAAACCTTGGGGCTCTCATCGCTGTCCACCCACAGTGCCGATCGTCGCCTGTTGTCGTACATCATCCATTTCTCGTCACAGGTTACGATGCGATCAAGGAATGGGTCCGTTTCGTTCCGTAGAAGCAGTGCGGACGAGATCTCATATCGTCGGTTTCTTTGCTCCTCAGACATCTCGTGAGGCACCCATCTTTCCAGCTTTTTGGTCTTTCCAATTTCCTTCAGATGCCGGGCAGCTGTGTTGTGACTGACGTCAAGAACCTTCGCTATCTCCCTGGTACCTTTGTGTGGATCTTCCTCTACTACATCTCTCAGCTTGTCCTCATCAACATCACTATGCCTCCCACGACCTTCATGTTCTTCCAAGCTCTCATCTCCATTCCGGAACTTCTGATACCAACGATACGCCGTCCGAATTGTGGAGCATTCTTGACCGAATGCGGCGTTGATCTTCTCGTCCGCCTCCTTAGCTGTAGTGCCCAGCTTGAATTCATACAAGTAAATGCCTCGGATTACCCCTTTGTCCATCTGCAAAAAAGTCAATAAAACTCTAAAGTTTTCCCACTTTCACATAGAAAGTTTGGTACTCTCCGGTAGAGCAAAGTTTGCGCTTCTAAATGATATGCCACGTGTTACGGTTTGTTCTTGATCAAACGCGTAAAGACGCGCCAAAATATGGCGCGAGCCAGTGCCATTTAATTCGTTACAACCTAATATTTTGAATTACTATAACTCGCTTTAAAAAAGAGCTTTGTAATCGAAATAGCAACCAAATTAGTCAGCTCATTACTGCCAACGAAAAACGTCGGAGCAAAGGGCGCGCTGAAGACGAGATGTCCGGGTCCCCGCCATCACATGAAGGCACCGCATTTCTGATCACTTTTCTTGACCAGGAACAGATTTATCCTGAACAGATTTCGTTGTTGAGACAAGAGTCAGAATCTTGTACACCACATTTGGAGAAAAAGATTTTGCAGCGCCAAGGATTTCTTCCGAGTGCCAAGGACGCCAAGGTGCCGCCACGTCGCTCAGTGCTAAGGCGCCGTACGCGTTTTCCGACAAGCACTACAGCAACATTAACGAGATATGTCATGACAGCAATTATTCAATATAAGGAGTACTATTCGATCCTTTATAATGAGAGGAAGGTGGGCCGGCTTTGTGCATAATTTCACATAGGCCTTCAATTTGGAGACCACCGACTCCTGAACGGAATCAATAGTCTCCAGTTGCGGCCAAAATTTGAAGAATTCAGAGAGAAGAGCGACGTTCTCCTCCCCTCAACTGTCTCCATAACCTATCTAACTAAAAATTGCTTCGAAGACACCATGAGATGCGCTCCCTAATCGTCTCCTATGAGCTGTTAGGTTTTTGGACGGCGTCAATCCAATTAACGAACACGCGAACTGCGGCGCGGTTTCGCGCGCCGCAAACTCGTCCAAATAGGGCGGCGGGCGGATCGTGTAGGGAAAGGGCGCCCCCACCCCCGCCCCCCCCCATGGAAAGTTTGTTTAGATATTCTGGAAGCACAAATCCCGGAGTTCTGGAGGCGACATGCGAGGCCGTCGAGCATTATTTGAGTTGCCTCGGTTTGGAAAGCACTTCTCGAGTAGAAAATATCGGGATGCTTGAAAAGTGATGTTCTGTTTGAGAAATGTTTGCCAAGTATGGAGGGCAGTCGGGAGTTTTATCTTCCAGCTCGTTCAGCTTTTTTGTTGTCATCAACGAAACTTGCGGTCAGGCGTTGTCAGTGAGAAGCATTACACGTTTTCCGTTGATCAGCGTGGGATAAATTTGATGCAATTTCTACTGCATTTTATCGTTTTATCACAGTATTTTTCCGCTGTTTTGTCTGGAACCAAGAAGCTGTGTTGGACGAAACTGCTTGCGGACCAACAAACAGTCACCATAACATTTCTTTTGAGACATGCCGGCTTCAGGGAATGTTGTGGCGCCATTAACCATTAAAAATTAACGATTAACCCTAACGTCGTCGTGTGTCGTAAGGAGTCTATTTTTGTCACAATACATTCTATTAAGGGGGGGGGGCAAAAGTAAATGTAAATGAGACTCTCCATGCCGTGTCCATATCTCGTGTCTGGAGTCTGATTTCGTGCTTATCGTATTTGTATTTTTGTATGCTACTTACTGAAATACACCTGAGAAGTTACCACTTTCGCCCTTTCCAGAGGCATGCCAAAACTGCAGTCTTTCTCATGCCGAAATCCCTGTCTGACGAGTCGACCTGTGTGGCGCAAATCTCGCCCAGTTTCCAACCCCGAGCAGCCTGGACTCAATAGTCACGCAAGATGAGAAGTACGTCTTCTACATTAACCCTGCCAAGCGGCGAGTCTGGATGTGGCCTGGTGACCCGTTACTAACCTTCGTTCGGCGGTATGTTCACGGCGAGAAGCTCCATAGTGGAAGCTGCCTTCCAAAAGCACGACGATGGACACCAAGGCCATGGTGAACGAAATTGAAGAGATGGACCGGCGACTCCCACTTATTCGGTCTCAGCGCTTTAAGAAGGTCCTCCCCTTCGACAACGCCGCACCCCATGAACAAGTAACCACGGATAAGCTACACAGCTGGGCTACGTTCACATGTCTCACCCACCGTATTCGCCGGACATCTCTCCATGCGACTACCACTATTTCTTGAGCCCATAGAACTTCATGGTCTGAAGGGACGCAAGGACACAAGCAGACCTCGACAACCCCAACGAGCAGTGGATCAGCACCAGGCCTACGCAGTTCTGGAAGGATGGGATCAGGAAGTTGGCTGATCTATGGCAGCAAGTCATTGACCTTAATGGCGGACACATTCCTCTGCCTCGTTGAGTTGTAATTGAGTTATAATGAGATAAAAAAAGATTTCAAGAGCTTTGGTTCAGACGTTGAGCGACGTTAGGATGGCTGTTTCCACGGAACGCCCTTCCAGAAGCCAGAAGCCTTTATAACTTCCCTAGAATTTCATGTCTAGGGGAGTTATAAAGGGCATATTTTTATTATAGACACGTCTACTTTGAATGAGACATGGTAGGTTATACTCGGCCGGTGTACAGTTTAAGAAGAAAACGGCCTACATAATAATATGTGCAGTTCCCCGCTGCAGCTGCCTACTCACCAAGAAGAAAAGTACTTGCAATGTAATTAGAACTGATGAAAATCAATCAGTATAAAAGCACACACGCAAATCAGGAACTAAGGTTAGTAATTGTAGGTGCTTGCGAAACTGCACCGGTTATGAAAAAATAATCAGTTCTAATCAACAACATGTCGGAAATTCTCAGCGGAGCAAGCATAACAAAAATGTTTTCACTCACTAAAACAAAAAGGTAAAGGTACGAGTACAACAGTGCAACTTATCCCACGGTATAGTATGTATTTTGTGCAGAGATACGCAGATGCATACGCAGAGCGGATCTCCAAGACGTTGTAAGGGTTGTAGATGTCCCTCCTACAACCTTGAAGACACAGTTGGTCCGATCGGACATGCCCAACCTCGACCTGCGCAGTTTGCCCCAATGGGAAAGAGGGGGATTGCATGACATCTGGGGTAGTTTATCTCGTGTCGTGCAATGAGTGTGGGGAGCACTATATAGGGGAAACGGGCAGACCCCTTTGTGTCAGGATCAGGGAGCATCTGGACGGCCTTGGGAAAGCCAATGTCCGCACTCCTTGGGGAGAACACAGGGTCCTGCGCCATGGGGGCACGATGTTTCAGGTGTCTGTCTCGATCCTGGCGCGCGAAAGTGACATTTCGGCACGCAGGACGCTAGAGGCACTTTGGATTGCGGCGAAGAATCCGCAGGTCAATCGCAAGGAAGAGTGCATCGCGATTACTCAAGAACTGGCACCCTTTGTGGAACTCTGTGGGTTTTGATCTGCTCGATCTGACCCCCGGGGTACTTAAGTCGGGTGGTCCCTAGGACCACAGCTCATTCACCCACGATTCCTTCCAGCTACGGGTGTCTGGTGGTCCAACGTCATCCACCTCTAAGGTTAGTTGTATCTCGGATATCGGATCCTGCCTCTATTTTCCTTCGGAAGAGTACTCTGTAGTAAGAAATGGTGTTTGGGGGAACAGTTCCACAAGTTTCTCCGACTTTTCCAGGCTCTGAGGAAGGCGACGACGCCGAAACGTCAGCCGTAATAAAGTTGATGACAATCTTGGTCAACAGCTGAACAATCTCATCTATAGATTGACAACGTCATGCCAAGATTTATTGAAAGCCGAACTTGGGCAGTATGTATTTTCTTTGCGCCGGATCTCAAAGTGCCTCCTAAGTCACCGTTTCAAGTTTTCATGTCGATCCAATACAAATCCAAATAAGACGTCGATCTGTAATCAAAACGAGGATATAAGGCAGCATTTACTTTCGCTGTATGTAGCTACTCGCATCGCCCGCCGGCCGCGGCATGCAATGGTGACCTTCCCGCTCCGACCCTACTTGCGCCGAGAACTGCACAACTTCATACAGTCGTTTCTTAATAATGCAGATTTATTTAATTTCCTTTATTTGCCAGGCTGTTCTTCCTATTCTCAATTCGGGGAAGGGTGGGGGGGGGGGGGGGAGGGAAGGTGGAGTTGTGATGCTAGTTGATGGTAGCCGCTCTTTAAACAACTTCACAGGCGGCTTACTCGAAGAGGGTGATCTTTTACTCAGTGGATATTCGCCTTGGTAGAAAGGCAATGTAGAAAGGCACATGGCACACGCCCAATTACATTACAAACTGCGGCGCAAATAGGGTCAGGAGGGTCGCCATCTGGACATAGACACGTCTTCCTATCAAAGCGAATATCCACCGAGTACATGGTAACCCCCCTCTCCGACCCTATTTGCGCCAAAATGTCCTAGCTCTGTTCGGCAAAGGAGTAGAACACACCGATTCTGCATGTTCTGTGCGGCAGTACCAGTAACTCGAGTAGTGTTGGATTGATCGTCTCCAAGCATTTCCGTGACGCGATGGCAGGCGAAGGACGATTCGATGACCGCTTGGTAAAGATTGTTGTCGCCGTAGACGAGTCGATGTCATTTCTTCTCCGCATACGCATCGCAGACAGACGGCCTCAAGCAAACCAAGGACGAGCTCTGGTCCCCGCTTGAGGAGAATACAGGAGAAGTGCCGTCACAAGATATGATTGTTGTTCAAGTGACCTTAATGGTCACGTCGGAGCAGCGAGAGTCGGTTACAGCTGCTATGACGGTTTTAACTACAGGGGATGCAACGCTGATGGTGAGCGCATACTTGAGTATGCAGATTCAAACGACCTCACCACCGTGAATGTCAAATTTCGAATGCGTGACTCCCATCTCATCTCGTTTTGTAGAAGGAACACCAAAACGCAGATTGGCTATGTCTTTGTTAGGCGCCGCGACCAAGACCTTGTCACAGACGCGACACAGTATGGTCACATCACATGGTGGCGATTGAGAGAGAAGGAAACAGCTGTTATTTCTACATTCTGTTGCTGACAATAGCAACTGTCGACGAAATCTGGAATGATGCTGGCAAAGCTATAACTCAGGCTGCATGCCTTGAACTCAGCACAACGAAACCTGGACGATATCAGGTCCACAAGCAGTCATGGCTGTGGACTGATGATGTCAGAGGAAAGGTCCGAGAAGTTAGCTGTCGCCAAGCAGGAGACATCGAGAATTGTTTTTTTTTTGACATTGGTGACGAAAAGTGTCATCTTCTAATGGATGAATAAGAGGGCTGGGAAGCGATGGCGCGACTCCTTGGACGTTGCTGATGCCGATCACGTCATGCTTGCGCGTGAAGACAACCGAACTCGAGTGACCGACATAGGCATGGTGCGATCTTTTGGCATTGTTGGGACTCGAACTAAACGTCAAAAGGACTGGGTATTTAACAACGGATGAGAAGGAGCACAATTCTATTGAGATCATTGGCACTGAGATCTTACGACTTACATCTTTCAACAGTCGTGTATCATGGATCAACAGCTTGGAGGTGAATGCACGCCTGAGTGCACCCTGCTCCAAATGACGCTCGCGACAAGACAATACCTGACTACCTCAAATCAAAGGTGTATAGAACAGTCGTAGAAGTCCCAATAGCGACGTGTGATGTTGAGAGCCAGCCCGTGACGAAGGAAATTGAAAGCCGCCTTAATGTAATGGAGACGAAGATGCTAAGGTGGACTGAAGTACGATTGGAGCGCGTTCGCGCTGATATCATATGACAAAGGTTTTTGTGTCGCCACGATAGTCGTCAAGTTGCGTGATGCTCGTCTATAATGGAATGGCCACGTCCAATGCGCTAACGACAGCGCCGTCTGTAAGATTGACCTAAATCTTGAAGTTCCTGGACAACGGCCCAGAGAGCGCTCGAAGCAACGTTGGCTAGGTATACTATTCATGAACTCAAGGGTAGCCGGTGTCCATGCCGACCGAGCGAGTAATGGCGTCACCACACCAGAAGAGCGAACCTCACCACCAAACGAGACAAGCGCTATTGAAAATGATGATGATGATGATGATGATGATGATTCGAATATGGACTGCAATTGTTCATGTTTCAATGGAAATATTCGTCCATTACAGACTTGTCGTTATGAAGCAGTTGTTATTATATATATAAGTATTATATATACAGTACATTAACGTACTGCTTCTTCGATCCTGATCATAAAAGAGAAATTAAGTACTGGTGTCAAAACGTTGTCCCATGGCTACTCGTCTGATTTGTGAAAGTCATAATCCTTTATGCCATTTATAGTTTTACTGCATCGAAGACATTTCATGTTTAAAGCCAGAATGCACCGTTTGCCAAGTCTAAAGTGTAGATATTAATATTGGTAAACGATAAAAAAAATTTAAAAAATATCTACACTTTAGATCTTTTGAGGAGTGAGACCTGATCGTGAATTTACTCGCTCGAAACATGGCTACTGAGAGGTTCGACGATTCTTGTTTTTTCCGATTTATTAAAATTAGCCAAGCAAACCCAAAAAAATCAGCACATTGTTATTGAGACAAGAGACCTAAATTTGTGACGCTCATGCAGCACCGCATCCGCTTTCGACGGATTTCGCACAAACAAATCATTTGTTTAAGGGGCATAAGTGATTTCCTTAACTCACGACCTGCTCTATTTGAGAGAACTTTCAGCAGGTGCTTTGAACAGCACCTAGATAATTGTTTCGTTTTCAACGTCCTTGTGTTCAGATCAGTTTCTTTAAGCCTCAAGTGGCTGGTATCGAGGTTATAAGCTGTCATAACGATGTTTTGTTGCGCTCAAAACTCTAGCGCCGGGTAGCGGGATTGGAACTTGCACCTCCCTCTAACCGGGAGGGAATGCTCTACGCCCTTACACCACCGGCGCCGTTTGATCGAACGCAACATCCACACCTCGTGGGACCGATCAGCACTCACCCGTATCCGGGATAGCGTGATGTTGCGTTCGATCAAACGGCGCCGGTGGCGCAATGGCGTAGAGCATTCCCGCCCCGTTAGAGGGAGGTGCGGATTCGAGTCCCGCCCGGCGCTAGAAGTTTTGATCGCAACAAAACATCGTTATGACAGCTCACAGCCTCGATACCAGCCACTTAAAGCTTAAAGAAACTGATTTGAAGCCTTAAACTATTATTTGTCCTCAAAAACTAGTTTTAGAAAATTTTAACTAGTATGTTCACTTACTATGTTCACTTATTAGAACATTTCAATCATAACGTGGCTAAATATTTCTTGAAGGATAAATTTTTTAATCACCTTAACCTTATTTTACTCTACATATAATCGGCTAATGTCACGTGTCCTTCACGGGGAGGGGGACTGAAGCTAAGAGATGACTACAGTAATGGCAGCGTGCACACAGAAAGTGAATAACTAAGATTTATTGAGAACACTAAAAAGGCATTGACAAGTGGCGACGTTGGTCTCCTATCGAGACACGCCGCGTTTCCCGTCGTCCCTCGGTCCGCTCTCTCGATCGCTTTGTTTTGGTTTTCCTCTTCGATCGCTCCGCCTCGCTCACGGTCGCCGCTGGCACGACCTAAACTGATGACTCATTATGTTCATTATTTTATTGTAGAAGCATCCCTTACACCTCCCCCCAGAGGAAAAGTCCGTCCCGGACTTTAATGGGAACAAAATGAGGGAAGACACTTACTTGGGTTGAGAAGACGGTGGCTAGAATTTGTTACATGTGATGTAGCCGCTACTCATGGAGTGGGTTGCTCGAGGACAGACGCTCAGAGGTGATGTCCCATGTTGCGTCGTTGGAGAAGGTGTCCGTGAGCTGGTGACCGTGTTCTCGACCCGCGGTCATGTGATACTGGGTGGCCGGAGCGAAGCGGTGTCGAATTGATGAAGTATGTCATCGGAGGGAGCGGAACGTAGGAAGCGGGGAAGCGGCTTGCCTAAAAAATCGGAGCCCAAGAAACTAAGAAACTAATACTGAGCGACGATAAATGAGAATGTGTTTGTAGCACCAGGATTTACTAGCACCAGCTGCACTGAGAAAATCTACCCACAAATAAACAAGTCGTGAGATAACCATGGGAAAGAGCATTGAAAGGAAAACTCGAAGTGAAATCTTAAGTGAATGTTGAAAGTGCCGCACGACGTCTACGTCGTGACGAGTGCTACGGTTATGGTGGCTACGTGGGAAATAATGTGCACAAGGTATTAAGGCTATTGAAACAAATATGCGTTCTATTGCGTTCTATTCGTGCTCACAACTCCTCAATGCGCGTTGACGGGACTATCGCCTTCATGTTTTCCGCCCAAGAAATGACTGCACTCCACGTAGGCAGGTGACGCAGGCTGTCGACATTACCTAGGATAAATTGGCCCTGGCGACAACGTGTGAGTGCCACGTTAATACGCAACTTATCGTCTAGGAAGTCGGTCGATCCGACTGCCAGGTCGGTACGCGTAGTTAATATGATGGTGGCCTCCATTTCCCGGCCTTGGACGGAATCGACTGAGGCGAGTTCCACGTTCTGCTCGAGGGCAAAGGCCTCCAAACGGCGAAGTTGTTCCTTATAAAAAGTTATAATCGCCATCTGATCTGGAAGTAGACCTTTTTTGTCGTAAAGCGTGCACCAACCGGATGCAAACCTCTGCCTCGGCTTCGTTGAGGTGCGACCTGTTGGCGGCCCTGACCGAGCTGCCGGTCACGTCGACAACAGCCAGAGGTAGGTTTGCATTCGGGAAGCGTAGCATACGAAGGAGCAGACTGCGGCTCTGTGGACGAGCACCACTTACCAGTCTGTTGTGATAAAAGACCGTCCTTGGCAGGTCGTTCAGCGACGGATGTGCGCGAAAGCTGGTAATGAGCGCGGCTGCTGGAACCGATGAGGATTCCTGCAAAACTTTTAGTGTGCTTTGTGCCCCGAACACTGCCGGGTTCGCCTCACGGTGGCACTTCACGTGAGGGAACATCTGGTGGATGTCTCCCAGATATAGCTGGCAGGATTGTGGAAACAACGATGCCAGTGTTGCGAGCACTGGCTCCGGCACCTGAGAGGCCTCATCCACGATGAGCGTCTTGCGATCCTGCAGCTTGTTTTTGAAGATTCCGTTAGCCGACGTGGTGTTGATCAAGGAGGCGGTAGTGATGAGTAGGATGTGCGGGGGTCGAACGCGCAGCATCGCCCTCACCACCTTCTTCACAGTTCGCGAGACATCTGTTTCCGCCGTAAGGTATTCGTCCCTTTCCTTATCCGTCATGACCATCGAGTGCTCAAAGTGGCGGACATGCGCTTCATATAGAAGCCGCCCGTTTCTGTAACGGGCGCAGGCATCGCGTTCCTCGAGGGATAGCGACGCGGCGTGTTTCAGCCCGAGGTCCTTCAGAATTTCGTTGATGTCGACTGTGGTTGATGGTGCCTCATCTAAATAGGCCGATTCCGAGATAAAGCGGAGCAGGTTGAGCTTGCTGAAATCATTGAGGGCTAGAAGGGTGTTGGCAAAGTGGGCCACTGCGTGATTGGTTGAAGCGGTGACTATCACTGGACCTTTACCGCGTGCTACTAATAAACCAGCGACCAGGGCCCCAATGACGGTCTTGCCCGTGCCGAATGCTGCTTGGATTGCTGCGATAGGAGCTCCCTTTAGCCCAAGTGCAAGTGCGGCATGCTGGTCTGCCGTGAGCGATAGCGTTTGTCCCTTGTACACGAAGGTCGTCGGATACGCCGGGTGTGGTCGCTGTGGGTCGGTTTCTTCGTTAGGAGACTGATCCGCCGGCTTGTGACCGTAGACGATATCCAGGATCTGCGAGCCGGTAGTGTCAGGCGCGATGGAGTTAAGTGAGCGTAGCATGTGCGAAACGGCGTCGTTGGACTGACTTGTGCTTTGCGTGGCTTTTGCGAGGACTACGTATCCGTCTACGACATACTGTCCGTCTTCTTCACGACCGTGCTGGTCAACCAAGGTGCAAAGTCGCCTGTGATTCCAAGGAGAGGCGGCCAGCCGCACCGAGAGTTGCTTCCTTTCGGTTATGAAGAGCACCTCGACTACACGAAGCCGAACCGTGTGAGGAGCGCCCGAGACCCAGAAGTTCGCCTGGCGCTCTAGTGCCCAGCCGCCGTCGGTAGCCATATCCCTGAGTGTCACGTCCAGTCGCAGGGGACATGCCGTCCGACTAGGCACCGTGGCTGTGATCCAGTGCACCGTCTTGTCGTCGTGTAGGGTGGAAATAGCAGCAAGCGCAGAGCAGCAGACGTTGAAAAGCTTACCCATTTTCCTCTTCGCGGTTGAAGGATCCTTGACATAATTGGTGAAGTCCAGGGCGCGATCTTGAAGCCATTCTCTGTCTTTGGCACGGAGATTGAGAACCTTGAGTGGCATAATCCCTTCGTTCGCGTATACGGGAATAAAGTGCTGAACGTACTCATACGGTTGAAGACGCGCCTCCTTAGATACCACTGGTTCTGAAAAGCGGATGGCGGCCGACGTATTCGTACGTGAGCGGGCTCTCAGAAACGAGAACTCTGTGACGTAGTCGAGATCCGAAGCGCATACAAAGGGAGGAATCATGACCGCTTCTGGTGCTCCTTCAAAAACTGCTCGGAACTTCTGAACGCGGCCGTGCCTCTCTATAAGCTCGACGACGATACCCAGACCGTAGTCGTGGCAAACGTGCGGTGTGACTAAAGCGAAGTGGCTTACTCGCCAGAAGAACGGGATGGCACGATCGATTGCAACCGCCCGCGGGATGCGTGATCGTTCAAGAATATGAGCCGGGTCCCGTAATGCTGATCGCGATGGTGTCACGCGATATACCCACACTAGGTCCTTCACCGAAAGCATGGTCTTGTCGAAACCGCGACACGAACTAACGATGTTGATGGAATGGTGGTCGAGCACTATGCAGTGAAGGTCGCGTCTGTCCGGACACATTACAAAGAAGTCCTTAGCTTCCAATACGACTCCTGTCGGGTAGCCCGTCGCCACGATCTGGTAGAGAACTGGTGTAATGTCGTGGAATTCTGGCGGTGCGAGGGTAGACGAGTACGAGTTGAAGGCAGTCCTGGGATTACTGACGACCTCTTCTACGTATGAGCCATTCAACGCGCTGTTGAGTAGTGCCTGTGAAGCATCCCTGAAAGTAACAGCGGACTCCAGGCATTGCAATTCCATGACCGGGATTTTGTTGGAGGGGCTTGGCATATCCTTGATGTAGACCGGAAAGAGGGATTTGAAGAAGCGGAACGACTGATATCCGGAGGTTGGGACGTGACGGTACGTATCCAACGGTAGCTCGCTGGTCACACACTCGCTCGTGATGCCTGCGTACCGACGAGGACGCGGGCGTACGAATTGCGCCAAAGGATGTCTGTCGTACAGGTAGTGATGAAAACCGTCCGGAGTGTGCTCGGGGAGATCTTGATTCAAATTACGCCAGTGTCCCGATGGTCCTTGGGCACGACGGGAAGGTGGTGAACGCCGGCGGTGCGGCCCTTCGGTGTGAAGGTTGAAGGGCCACGACGTAACCCTGGAAGCTGGAAAACGCCATTGGCTCCGTTGAGGTGGCTGAAAGCTAGAGGAGACCGAGTGCTGGTATGCGGCCTCCCGTGCTCGACGTGCTCGAAGAAGCGACTGAGTGGCTGCTTTTACGTCAAACATGCGCGTACCTATCCTGCGAAACGTGGCCGGGCGTATCGTATTAGGGCCGGAACTAGTTCGTAAAGGAACTGACCTAGTGGCTTGATGTTGCTGCCGGGCGTCCGTGGGATGTGCAGGAGGATGTGTCGAAGAAGATGGTTCATCTACAATCTCTCCATCTTCGAGGTCGCCAGAATCGGTGTTGGATGATTCTGAAAGTATAGATGATCCGCGCTCACATTCTTCGCCAGTATCGAGGAAGTCACCTCGTTCTGGAGTCTTCAGAAGCTCGTCAATGTCCATTGCTTCAGTGTTTGTTGGTGAATTTGAGACATCAGCCATCTTATGGCTAGAGGAAGATGGGAAATGATCTTCTGAAGAGATAATGGATGAGTGGACTTGCGGCTGATATGGTAAGCAACCGGATTTTGGAGTACCTGGATTAACCCAAGTGTTGGCGGAGCTTTGAGATGGGCCCGGGGCACTATTTTCAGGAATGGTGGTAGGTGTCTCGTCCATACTCTAGAACTAGGTCGCCCTCGGCACCACTATCTGAAAGAAGAAGATAGAGAAAGAGGCAGTTGGGCGGGGGGGGGGAGAAGTTTCGGAAGACGGACGCGAGTGCGGAGCCGCAGGTAAAGGAATGCTCGAACCAATCAGAATATTTCGCGAGAGAGCAATACTTGAAAGGATATGAAGGCGAACGAGGCAAGAAAAAAGGATGTGTGTTGGATGGTGAAGAAGTGCGGAGACAGGAGTTTAGAGTGAATTAAATCGTTTTCTGTACCGGGTATTGTAACGATGAGATGGACGTGGTGGAACCGTGTTGGGAGGGGCCGTGGATGTATCAGAGTAACCTAGAATGATGTTGGTAATAGCGTTACAATCGGATAGAGCCTTTTCCTCTACTTCGGGAAGCCACGGCGAAGTGAACACTGGGCCGGAAGGAGTGAAGTACTTCTTAACCTGATTCATATGAACCTGTTTTGGCGGTGAAGACGGTGACGATATACTGACGATAGTGAGATGCGGGGGTTGGAGGGCGATAACCCGAAATTGCCCGAGCCATGGCATGCAGAGCTTCTGTGACAAGCCCAGGGAGGGGGCAAGGTTTCGGAGGTAAACCCTGTCACCTACGTGAATGTCTAAGGGCTTCAGATGGGTACGATCGTGTTGTGCCTTAAACCTTGACCGGGCTTTGCTGTTACATGCGCATGCAGCTGACCAAGCGCTGTGTAGATTGCGTAAAAGTGGTGTAGGTATTCATGAGCGTCGCCATCAGCGGGAACATGACGTTCCTCCTGGTGTCGTATGATTAGGTCTACGTTGAAGGAAGGGTCTCGCCCGAACATTAAAAAGAATGGAGTGTTATTGGTGCTGGTATGGGTGGACGTGTTATAAGTGAAAGTACAGGGGGCTACGAACGTGTCCCAATCGTCTTGTTCCGGGCTGGTAAATGTTCGCAGCATCATATGGAATGTTGCGAATACCCTCTCACATGCTCCATTACCCTCATGATGGTATGGGGTGCAAAAGTAGCGATTGATGCGTAGGAGTCGTCCAAGTTCGGAGAGCATCTCTGAGCGAAGGTACGAGGCGTTATCTGAAATTAATTCCGTCATTACTCCGTACTTCAGTATGCATTCGTTCATGATGGCGTTCGCTACGGTTTTAGAAGCGCAGTCGGGGAGAGGTACTGCGATGACATATTTCGAGAAGTGGTCAATTAGAACGAGGATGTATTTGTTACCTGCCTCCGTAATATGGAGCGGTCTGGTAAGATCGACCAGAACTTTGTCGAAAATTGCTGATGGCACAACCGGAATTAGAGCTTCACGATTCATTGCGGCAGCGCGTTTCCGTTGACAGGCATCGCAAGAACGGCATAAAGTAAATATATCTTCGGCCATGCGCGGCCAAAAATAGCGCCTAGCGATTTTGGCCAAAGTTTTGCGCCAGTGAAAATGTCCGCCAGCTGAGGGGCTATTGTGGAAAGCGAGAAACAGAGGTTCCTTTAGCTTTTCAGGGACTACAAGTTGGTTAGGTTGGTTACCTGGTGGGGCGGGTGATGGGCGGGAGTAGTATAAGCAGCCGTTCTTTCCAAGGTGGCAACGCTCTGCGACCTTAAGCAGCCCGACCTTGTCCTCTTCGTTGACTTCCGTGCTGAAAGAATTTGTTGTTAAGAAATGTATAATGGTGTTGCACAAGTGGTCGCGTTTCTGTTCGATGACAAAGTCATGTGGTCGGATGCTGCAAGCCGAGCTTGTTAAGATCACGGAGTGATCGCAATCGCCGGAGGAGTTATTGATGGGTAAGCATCGAGGGAACTCGGTGATGTCCTCACTTTCGGGGGTGCCGTCAATGAAACGAGATGTAGAGCTGGCAATGCGAGAAAGACAGTCTGCTACGGTGTTAGTGGTGCCCTTGAGGTATACAATGGTGATGTTATAGCTTTGTAGTTCAACGATCCAACGCGCAAGCGTATCATGCGCTTTATTATGCTTCAGTAGAAAGGTTAGCGGTTTATGGTCGGAAAACACTCGTGTCAGATTGCCGTAGATTGTTGCGCGAAAGAATCGCAGGGCGCTGATCATGGCGAAGAGTTCTATCTGCGTTGGGCTCCAGCGCTGCTGGGATTCGGAAAGAGCCTTACTAAAATATCCCACTGCCACTAACCTTTTGTTATCACCCGGAGCTTGCTGGAAGAGGCCAGCGCCTACGGCGATGGTACTTCCGTCGGTGTGGAGGACGAATTCGTGATCACGAGGGTAGGCTAGGCATGGTTTAGTCACCAGGCAAGTGCGAAGAGTATTGAAAGCCTCCTCCTGTCGAGGACCCCAGGAAAACTTGACATTATCCTTTATGATTTCGTACAAAGGTGCGGCGATAGTTGCGAAATTACGGATAAAACGTCTGAAAAAGTTGGACATACCGATAAATCGTTTTACTTCCTTGGCTGTCGTTGGAGTGGGGAAGGTCTGAACTGCCTTGATGTTGCGATCGGCGGGGCTGTATGAGTCGCGAGAAATTTCATGACCTAAAAAGGTGATTTTAGAACGGGCAATTTCTGTTAGTTTTTTGCCAGAAGTTTTGATATTGAATATTCGAAATCGGTTAAAAACATTACAAAGTGATTGCAGGTGGGAATCGAAGTCTGTATTGAAGACAATAATGTCATCAATATAGGCGAGGCAGTTGTGTTCTAACCCAGCCAAAATGCGGGCCATAGCGCGGCAAAAATAGGCGCCAGCGTTACGCAAACCAAAAGGAAGGTATACAAATTGGTATATGCCCTTATGAGTTGCCCATCCGCACTTTTCTTGGCTTTTAGGGGTCATGAGCAGTTGCATGTACCCCGATGCTAGATCAAGTGTCGTGTAGTATCGATGTCCAGCCACTTTTGCGAGGAGGTCTTCAATGCGAGGCAGCGGGTAGTGATCTGGGATAGTGACGGTATTGAGGGGCCGAAAATCAAGACACACGCGAAGAGAACCGTCGCGCTTTTTGACCAATACGGTATTATGGACCCAAGGGGTGTCACTCTCAACAATTCTGCCTGATTTGAGCAACTTGTTGATGTGCTCGTCAAGTTCTTTCTGAAATTTTAGAGGTATACGAGGTGGACGAAACTTCATGGGAGGTATGTCTGTAGTTGTTTTGATATCCACCAACGTGTGGCGATAGGATCCGAGGTCATAGCTGGAATGAGAAATTCGATCCTGAAATTCGGTGAATAACTGAAGGAGCAATCGTTCTTGTTCCTCAGTTACGTCGCATTGAGAGAGGTCTACATTAAGCGGTGAGGTTTGGACCGAAGAGTCGCGATTTGTGATCGCAGGATCGATGTTGAGAGATCCCTGGGGCAAAGTCATCTGTCCCTCAGACAGTGTGCCGTCGTCATCTTGAACCAATCGCATCGCTGTACCGAGGCGCTGCTTTGCGTAGAGGACTTCCGGTTGAGAAGATGAATTCGTGACGAGGAGGAAGGTAGTTGGGGCTTGAAAAACTGCAGGAGATACTGTTAAATGTTTATCTAGTATTTGGGATGATTGATTAACGAGCATCATTTGTCCGGGGAGAGGATGATCGAGAAAACACGGGACGAAAGCTTCGGTGGCTGCCGGAATGACCGTTGTCGAAGCTACTCTAACTAAGCTTTGGTCATGTAGCACAGGAGTAGCAGAAGACGGGATGGACGTGGACAGAATGTGAACGGGAGTGTTCCCCACAGTAAAGAGACGCTTCGCATAACTGATCTGCCAAGGTGGAAGGCGAGAGAGGAAGTCGTTGCCAATGATGATGTTGTATTTATCTACCTGACGCGGAACGCAAGGGCCTTCCGTAAAGTGCACAGGGTGTACGAGCGTTGTTTGTCCTACCTGTAGCGTCAAAAGTGCGTAACCTTTAAGAGGTACCGGTATTCCTGCCATACCGACTGCAGATGTGACACTGCTTTGCTGAAGAGAGAAGACACCAAGGAGGGATGAGAGCGAGCAGCTTGTAATAGTTATACCTGCGCCAGTGTCTATGAGGGCGAGCATGCCTATGCTGTTGACCTTGATGGGGATCCGAGCCACAAAAAATGGTGCTGATGAGTTCGCGGCTAAGACCTGGGATTGTGCGAAAGAGGCGCGTGGAGGCCATCCGGACTGCGCATCTATTGCTACCCTGTGAAGCTTGAATGCTGACGTGGGTTCCAGTAACGGTTGCGGTGGTTGTAACGTTTGTAGTGGTTGTTGAGGGGAAGAAATCCCCGATACTGCAGGCAATTCAGAGTTGAGTCTGATCCGAGATGGTAGCCGCGGTAGTATGTTGATGGGGCTCCCAAGCTGAACGTAAAGGACGATGAGTGTCTTCAGCAGGCGGATCGTAACGACGGAGCAACAAAATGCAGTTCACACCGAACACTGTCCATGTCCCTAGCAGGAAAGCAAATAGCGAGAATGACGGGGGAAGGGAACTGGTTGAAGCTGAGTGCTGTTGAACGGTGCGAAGATGATCTTCGACGCGATGTTGTTCCAGAAGCGACCAAATATCGAGGTGAGAGGGGCCCACAACCTCACTAATGTTGGTGAGAATGAGGTTGTGGAAAATGGTGGGGAAGATAGTGCTGTTTGGTGAGGTGGGTAGCGGCCCAGCGTGTATGAATGATATAGCTTTTGTGGAAATTGGGGTAGAAGAGCCGGAGAGAGTATCGATGGACAAGAAATTTGCACCATCTCGAAAAATGACTGCCGGACACGAAGCACACGCCAACGGAGCAGAACTTTCCAAAATTATCCTTGTGTCAAGATCCAAGAAGGCGTCATGTTGAAGACCGGATGGGAGCAAAAGCTGGACGCGTGGATGGCGGAAGCAGCTGCCGTTAAAACCGACAAAATGCCATGCAGAAGATGGTACGGGAAGGCATGGCTAAACTCGTACTAGACCGCTACTGAGATACGTTGCCTGAATATCAGAATGTCCTAGTAAATGGCGTACTACGGCTGTAGGATTATCGCGTAATGACTGCTGGAGCGCTAGTCCCAGCGTATTAGAGCGTTCGCAGAGGGAAGAAATAGCACGCCGTAGAAACGATGTGAGTGCGCCATGAACCGATCCTTCGACAGCAAGAAGTTGAGCCGAGAGTTGGTTAGATGTAACAATGCCGGCACTAGAGGTTGTTGAGCGAACGGAACGACGAAAGCGCATAGTGGCATATCCCTGATTCGTGACTTGCAGGGACTTGCCACAATCGAAGATCGGATCGGTGGCTGAGGTCCATGATAGGGCAAACTCTTTCGAGTCGCTGAGCCATACACTACCTAGGATATGTCCATGCATCTTGCCGACGGAGATATACCGACACATTTCTTCTGGAGCAGGTTTCCATATGAGTGCCGAGCCATCCAGAAGGGTACATGAACCGTCGCGGTACTTACATGTGCGTAGGTCGCCAGCAACGGATTCCGGATGATCGTCTCCGTGTCGTGCATAGACTGTAGTGGCATAAAGAACGCAATTAGTAACGGAGACAGAATGGTTCCGACAACACCCAAAGGGGGCGTTAGGCCAACTGATGACTAACTCATTAACTGTATGCCACGAGTTCCCAGACTGATGCATGGTGCCATGTTCGCAGCGGTGATGCGAAGCCATCATCTTGCAATGTTCGAAGGAGACTGTTTGTATGGATTCGATGCGATCCAAGGTGCGTGCGCCGAAAAAGTTAACCGCGTACGATGCAGATTGGGTGATGACCTTTCACAATGAAGCCGTGGAGGCATACTGCTTGGTATTTGGCCGAAAGACATGAAGTGTGACAGGTTCGGAAACAGCGTTCGGCGGTGGCGTCAATGGCGAACAATTGTAGGAGAGTGGAAAATGTATGATCTGACTGTTACCATTGGAAGGACAAAGCCATACCGGCGTAGACGAGGCGCCACAAAAGAGAGCCGAAACACAAGCCACTATGAACAAACAATTGATGGAAGGAAAGGCATTAGGCGAGCGGGATGTACTGCTGGAGGGTTCGAAGGCAAAGCGGGAAAGTTCCTGGTTTCGCTGAACGAGAGCGGCGATACGTGCGCGAGACTCGTCTACTTCCTGCTGAGTGGCAGCAAGCGACCGGGATAGCGTGTGGATCCTATTTTGAGCAGATGGCAAGCTGTAGGTGTCTACCATGGCTGTGTCTAGGGAAGCCGAGCCCGTAGCCGAAAGTACTTGTGGAGAAGATGACGGAGGCTTACGCGGTAAGGATCGTGTAAGTGGACGCGTACCTGGTTGCAGTGTTGAAGTGCGAGGGGTAGGGCATTGTCGAGACAGGTGTCCTTGACCACCGCAGGTGTAGCATCGAATACCATCTCCCATTGTATAGTTGTTTCGAGGTGCCGGGCGGCGTCGGGGTGCCGGGGCTGCCTGTCGAATACGCACCGCTGGTTGAGGACCTGAACGAGGATTAGTATATCCGGAAAAATAAGGACGTTGTTGAGGAGAAAGAGCTTGTTGACTCACCTGAGTAGGTAGCGCCTGAACTCCCTGATTTATAGAGTGAGAAGAAGGGTGTATTAGCTTATCGGCTGTCGCTTCGGCTAGAAGTTGTTCTACCATTTGTGCCCGTGATACCGCCCGTGTTCAAATGTGGAAGGGTTGTCAAGTCGTACAAAGTAACGAACGTCCCCACGAAGACGTGCCACGTATTCCTCAAGAATGCGCTCTCGTTGCGTGATGGGATCCTGACCGACAGTTGCTGCGCGTACTAAATTAAGAAGACGGTTGGCGAAGGCCGCAGACGACTCCGCGGGGCCTTGCTGGCATGTTGCCAAAGCTTGGCGCGCGAGGAATCGCTGTGGGGGACTCTCAAAAAAATTGCGCAGGTGGGCTACGATGAAGTTGAAATCCATGCGCTGCTCGTCGGACAGTTCCTCGATTTTTTCACGCGCTAAACCCTCTAGGTGCCCTACTAGGTGGTTCGCCTTTTGGGTTAGGGTGAGCGGCGTTGTGCGCATGCGCATGACATCCTCGAACTTCCTGAGCCACAGAGAGAACTGCTCATCGCCTCCTCCTGAAAAGGGCTTTAGGTTGGGAAGCGTTCCCTCCGGAACACAGGGCATCATCGAAGGTAGTGGTGGTGGTGGTGGTGGTATCGGCTGCGGCTGCTGTGGTCGAGGGCCCATGGCTGCAAACGAAAGGTTGAGTTCGTTAAGCAAGTGGACAGTGTTATCGTTGATCTGCTGCGCTAGTGATGCTGTGGATAACCGAGAGTCTTGCCATGCTTCGGTTACTGCTGAAGCGGTAGCATCACGCAATTCTTTGGCACTCCTACCGAGCACTGCAGTGTTGTCGTCCACGTCAATCAGGGTGTTGCGAATATCGTCCACGAACTTCGGCGTCGGAGGAGGTGCCATGGCAGAAGGCGGCTCGGTCGATGATCCTTCGTCGGTCTTGCGAGACTGAGACCTCGTCACCGGGGGTCCCATGCGCGAGAAGCTTCCAAGGGATGGTTGCCGGACGGGCGGATCGAGCGTTAATATAGGGAGTAAGTCGAGTGATGTTATGGGATACTGAAATGAAATGTAAACAGTAATGAAAGATCAGATCGCCGACGTGCATACTTATGTGAAAATGTTGTGAGACTTATAGATGATAAGAGGATATTTTGAATGTAAATGTGATACAAGGGGTGTAATATCGGGGAATTGAGGAATGTTGTGAGAGTTTGAGACATTGAAGAAACAACAAGATGAGAAGATTTCCGAGATGTAGAAAGAATCCCATGGGAAAGTACCTGTCCGTGAAACAAATTGTTAGAAAGTAACAGAAGTGTGGTTATTTATGAAAAGCCACTGTTTCAGAAAAACGGTAGGTGAGAACGCAAGTTCTTACTAGACTCAAAAAAAAATGTAAGAAAGCAGAGTTTCTAACCAGGTCTTAGAAGAGAGAGCGAGAAAAAAAATATGTAGCACCGATTACTTAAAAACGCCCACTCTCCGGGGGTTTGGAACCTATTCCCGAGAGTAGGGTCGAAAACATCTTATAACTCCGCTTGTGGGATCACTTGGGGTTCTCTTACTTAGTTTCCTGGCTCGAAAATGATGCCTCACTTATTTCGGTGCATACACTGGAAACGGCGCGCGTGCTAGAACTGAAACGACACGCTGACCTAGGTCCTAAATGAGCAAATCTCGAAAATGCAAAACAAATTAGAGTGCACTGAGAAAACCCTAGGGAAATAAGGAAAAAAGGGGTGAAGTAGAAGAGAATTTGCGTATGCATTAAAAAAGGAGAATACCGGTAATTCGCAAGCCGAGCATGCAGTCCCTACTGCGGTCTTAAGGGTGTGGGCTGCTGTTGACCAAGAGCTGACGGGAGGGAACACAACTAAGGAGCGGCAGCGAAATGGCAGGGTCGCGGGGAGATAAGAAAGTGCAAGGAGCGCACACAAGATGGCCAGGCTTGTGCACACATCGCGGCACGGAAAAAAACGCAAGAGGACCAGCGCTACAAAAGAGGTGCTACAAAAAATTAGTGAAGAAAGACGATGGGTAGTGAAGAAAGTGCAATGGATAAAGTGAGAGGGGAAAGAATAGAAACGGAGAAAAAACGGAGAGGAAAAGGAGTAAGGTAGAGGTGCACTCGCTGCTACCAGTAATGGCAGCGTGCACACAGAAAGTGAATAACTAAGATTTATTGAGAACACTAAAAAGGCATTGACAAGTGGCGACGTTGGTCTCCTATCGAGACACGCCGCCGTTTCCCGTCGTCCCTCGGTCCGCTCTCTCGATCGCTTTGTTTTGGTTTTCCTCTTCGATCGCTCCGCCTCGCTCACGGTCGCCGCTGGCACGACCTAAACTGATGACTCATTATGTTCATTATTTTATTGTAGAAGCATCCCTTACACTACGACAGTGCGGCGAATGCCAGCCGGGCTTTCTTCGGCCTTAAACTGGGCGATTGCTGGAGAACTATATTCTTGGCGCGTATCGTCAAGTTAGTGATATCTTGAGCAGGCAACTCCTCATGTTATGAATGGGGATCAAGTGTTCAGCGCCGGGAATGAGAAGGCGTGCCGGCAGAGGTCGTCCAACGTGCGTCAGGATTCAAAAGACGTGCTCACCGCAGACGTCGTCCAACGTGCGTCAGGATTCAGAAGACGTGCCGCCGCAGACCACGTCCAACGTTCGTTGGGACTCAGAAGACGTGCCGCAGACGTCAAACTTGCGTAGAGATTCCAAGTAAGGGGACCAGTAGGAGGGGACCAGTGAAGAAGGGATCAGCAACGGGACTACTAGAGGAGGAGGAAGGGAGACCAATATTTTCACTCAATATCGCCCAATGTGCGGCGTGTTTCTGAAGACGCGTCACAGAAGTGGTGGCACGTGTGTTGGGACCCAGTGTCACATGTGAGTGCTTGACTAGCCATCACCCCCCCCCCCCCAGCGCCAGCAGGAAGTATTACCGTGGATCAGAGGAGGGGAGGGGAGGGGGAAAAGCAAGTAGGCAGGGGCTATGGGATTCAAGGGTATTATTGTCGTCGGACAGTAATCGTTGTCAATCTGTCGACCGATACCGATTAATTTTAATTTTGTTTTTGCAGATTAAGCACTTCGTGATACGTACGTTGTTCTTGTGTTTATTTTTAAAATCTATTGTTTTGGACCACGGATAAGTAACTTCAGGCGTCATATTTTCCGCGCGTTGTTCATTCGAAATCTCGTTCGTCCCTATAAGTGCCATAGAGCTTACGAGGGAAGTGCAGAGTATTTCATTTCATGACAGAGTTTATATCGTTCAAGGCTATGTTTTAGCCGCTTATACATGCGTTGTGCAAAATCAGTTTCAGTTTCAGTTATATGATTACTAGTTTCAGTAATATAGTTTCAGGTGTTCGAAGATAATTCATGTCGGAGAGAGCAGCAGTTAGAAGCTGAGTAATTGAAAATATTACCCAGGTGTTGTAATATGTTTAATAAGATCCCCTGGACGAAACTGAAGCTTTTGAGGCACAGTGATAAACGGATCGCATTCCAGAAACAGGGTGCAACATGAAAATACAATTTTCAACGTCGGATTTTGCTGGGCAAGTGTGAGTTGTCGATCATGCGTAGGTATTCGTTTATCGTTACTCCGCTCTTTTACAATGCGGTCTTATTTATTTATTTATTTATTTACCAGTCGTTCAGCGGCCTAGCGGCCGCCAACGAGTGGTTGGGGACTTTGCCCCCAAACCCGAGAAGAGAACTCTCCGACCATCTTCTTTTCCCAACATTTAGACCTTCATACTTTCATTGCGATAAAGAACTGGTCGGAGCAGCCTGTTGGTCACACTGACGCTTTTCAGCGGCTTTGCCGTAGTGATAACTTTTCGCCATCAATTTTAGTTGCAACCTATGCCATGGTTTTCGCAGAAAGAACACCTTAACTGCATCGATTGCGGCAAGTTAGAAAGAAACAGAAAAAATGAACGATATCCATGTACAATTTGACCAATATCGATTGATGGTGACCGATACCTCAAAAACTAACTTCAGATTCGTGTTCGCGATCTCGATTACGCCTAAGGCTGAAGTTCCGTGCCGCTTGAACGACATCCCCAAAAAATCGATAATATCGGTCGATATCGATTGGTCGACTTCAGATTCGTGATCAGCGACCTCGATTACCCCCAGGGCTGAAGTTTCGTGCCACTTGAACGACATCCATAAAAAATCGATATTATCGACCGATATCGATTGCCTCTTCTGCTGTGAACGCTTCCCGTCGATGATCGTCTGAATGCCCAGGCACGGTTGCCGACGTGTTCGGCACGTCTACGGCTTGTCATGCACGGTTGCCGACGTGTTCGGCACGTCTTCTGAATCCCTACGCACGTTAGACGACGTCTTCAGCACGTCTTCTGAATCCCTACGCTCCGCACTTGGTCCCCGTCCATATTCTGACGCGCTGCCCGCTGAATATATCGTGAACTTGGGTGATCCGCCGCCAAGTTATAAGCTCGCCAGCAATCGCCCATAATTAAGCTGAAATAAAACCCGGCTGACGTACGCCGCTCTGTCCAAAACATCTCTTGGGTTCCGTCCCACCTCACCGTGACGGACACGTGACATTAGCCGATTATGTATAGGTAAGATTTATTTATTTATTTCATACACTCAACAAAGGTGTGCTCAACAAGAAACATAGGAAGAAGCAGTAAGTATACTGAAAAAGCAACAATAAATAGCGTAAATTGTTTCTAAGTCACTGGGCGCAGGTTTTTTAAAATTAATAGTGTGCCCAGGAAATTTAAGGAGGAACTGTCTTCAGTATTGTTACCTACTTAGGAGAAAAGGAAGAAAAGCTGCTGTTTGATACGTATTGAAAAATATTACTTGCAGAAATGTTTTAGATGATAGCTATTCTCCAAGATCATTATGAACATTACTACGTACGGCATGCGGTACTCCCAAATTTTGGATCTAAATTTTCATAGAGCTGCAGTACCAGTCCTATTTGCTTAAGAACAAGTCCTTTGAAAAGTACGGCACCCTACAACTACAAAATATTGGCATTTCGCATAGCAGTTGTTCAGAAAACTCCGCATAGCAAGAGAATAAATAAATAACAAATAATAAATAAATAATAAATAAGTAATAAATAAATAAGCAATGAGCAAGAAAAGAATCACCTCTAGCGCAGAGCTTTTGAGCCTACGCTTACTCTTTAATTGAGAAGGGGTTGGCTCCATTCCAACTTTTTAGGAGCCAATACCTTCTTGATGGTAGCGTGAAATTTATTGACCTCTCTTGAACATGCAGGAATTGAAGGTTATTCGAAACCAGAACTTGATTGCATTTAGGTAAAAGTCGTATCTTTGAAGAATTGCAAGGCATATAAATTGACTTGGTCGACTTCCTTGGACCCTTTTCTTAGTCAGGAAAACACATCCCGGTGGTTATTAGTGTAACATTCTCCTGTTGCGGATCGAGCCACTCCAGCTCATGGTGATGATATCTGAGCTGTCTGGCGCTCATGCGAGCTACCTAGGGTGCTCGTCACCTCATTGTTGTGCAGCCAGCTGTATTGTGTACAAGGAACGGCAGGGACTTCAGAGATAGATGAACGAGGCGCACTAGGTCGGAGCGCAAAGAGCCGAGCCTGCGCAGCCGCTCGACGAGTCGATGAGAGTAGAAAGTGATCCTGGCGGTGAGGTGCGCCACTTTTTATGCGCATGAGCTTGCGGCGATAGATGACGCGCGGACGCGCGGAGGCAGTCCGCCTTAGGAGCAAGGATGCGGAAATTGTTCTGAAAAAAAAGCGGAATACGAAAGAAAAATTGGCCGGTAACCGAAATACGAAACGCGGAAACGGATATGACGCGTGTTCGCCATTTTCTTCAAAATTGCATCTGAAACAGCGTCAGAAGCGGCTTCTATTGCACTTTTTCTTGCTCAGCTGCTTTCTTGCGTCCCATGCTTTGCGATCCGCAGAATCTTCCACAGCGTAATGGTCATCCTCATCATAACGTAACCTAAGGAAGCATGAAATCATAATATTGTTATGATAACCTTTTAGCCATGGCTAGAACAATAAACAAAAACAAATTCAGGGTCTTATCTCACTATTTCTCACTATTTACGCCTGCAGTCTTTCCATATCTAGTTCCTGCGACAGGTTTTTGACTTTTTTGATGCTGCGATTTTTTTAACGGCAGACTTAACCGAGTTAACCACTTGAGATTAATTACAGACCCGCATCAAAAAATACTGACTCGGGTGAAGTTTAAAACTGGAGGGCCACCTAGATCATTTTCTGACTAGGAGAGATTCCTCTCAACACCTTTGGAAACCTGTGGCATCATGTTCGGCGTGATGACTGCACATAGATCTGCATACCAAACATTAGCAGTTACATTGTAATCACCAAAACCAGTACTCAGATTTCATTCTGAAATCTAAGATGTTACCTGCATGACTGACTAGTCATGATGAGTCCACACTTCCACAGAATGTTCAGTCTGTATAAGCTTAGAAACCATTCACCCATGGTGACACAGCTGGACAACACCTAGACGGTTCTCGAAGCAATAGTTTTGTGTCAGAATTCAATAAGTCACCATAGTCAATCAAAATAACAGCTCTTGGTAGATATTCGTAATGCTTCATTGAAAAAGGAATCGCATAACTCAATATGGATAAATATCACACCTAACGAAATTAAAAATTGAAATTTGTACATTTGATCAGGAACACTGACTAGGTTAAAAACACAGAAAACCGAAACGTCAACGAGCACCACATCAGAAAATCACCTTCAAGTCGGTTTTCAAGGGTTGACGGAAAACGCTTGACCTCTCCTCGCGCGGAATAACGGATAATTTTTTATCACTATCGTATTTTTTCTCTCACTCAGAAAATATGTTTTGTTAGCCCTAATTTTGTACGGTTCTATACCATGCATCATAACACAGCTTGGGAACCGCTCTTTGAAGGCAGTTGGCATTAGAGGCAGGTGGCCACTGGCTTATCACCCTCCTTGACTGTGCAAACTCGAGCGCACTAAACACATCTCAACAGGGGCTACCTGTCCCTCCCGATAGGATATCCAACGTACCTCACCACAATTCTTGTGGGAGCAAATTTGGACGTACCGGTTTATGTGTTAGGTTTGAATTCTGGCACTGCTACAGATTTTCCCTGAAATACATCGAGAATTAGGCTGCACTTTTCACTTCGGTTGCGGTTGAAGCCACGTCAAGCTCAGTGGTTTTGAAATTCAATTACCAAGTATTTATTGAGAAAACAAATGCTAGGAATAGTCCTTTTGAAGCCCGTAAGATTGTGAACGCTATAGCTACTCCTTTAAGAAAAGAGTCAAGAATGAAAGTATGGTTTACTTGGTACCCTAATTTATAAAATGCTGCCGATTCCTAACCGTGAAATCGAAAAGAGTTCTGATACTATGAAACAAGTTCTTTTCAGTTTTCCTGCGCCTCCAGCTAGGAGAACTGTACCATCTTAGTCAACTTGCAACAAGAAATATAGCCGTGTAATAGTGACTGGTTTATACACAATTATTGCATGAATAAATTTGCCCGGCAGCAAAAAGCTGCAGTCAAAAGTACAGAGCACTTTCTTTATAAGACGACGAGGGTTATTACTTTTGTTGTTCTTGAAGGAAGAACAAGCTCGTACACTTCACGACGAATTGTGCGATTCACCGTAATGTAGACGATAGCGACAATACCTGTGAACAAGCAAGTTAAGTTGTTTTTATGAATACACGAAAAAGATCGGAAACTTACCAGAACTAAACTGCCAAAGGATTTGAGCGAGGACGATTACCCAACTGGGTGTGGGAACATACTGCATGGAAATATTAGCAACGGCGCATAAAAGCGTGATGAGGCATATAAGAATCGACTGGACGTACACCGAAAATCAGTGAACTCGTAGAATGTGATGGAATAGAAAGCAAAAGACTAGAGGACAAAAGGATAACGGAATGCGTTACTCAGTCCCTCTTGGAATGCGCCACACATTTTTCTTTCACGGCAATTCATGAAGGCAATTTCAATGCGTAATTGCGTAGCCAGAACACGCTGGTTAATTGGTAAGGTTTGATACCCCAGGGTGCAAAGCATTTGGGAAAGGATCGATCCCAGGATCGACCCATAGAACACGAGTGGGGGCAGAATGGCAGGAAATATAAATTGTCTTGGGTGCCCTTCATATTATATCAGGTGAAAGCCTTCGAGCTGTCAAAGAATGCCACGTGGACCGTTTTTCGAACTTAAAATAATACGGGGAGTTATGGGAAGAGCACAAAAAGGCTGTGAGTTCGAGCACAAAATAAGGACTAGCAGCATCTAAAACGCAGTTGTCCGAATGGCATAAGATACTTATGCTGCAAACGCTAAAAGGTTATTTATTTATTTTTTTGCACTGCATAATGCGCAATATTCAGCAATTTAACAACGTGGATACGGCGTAAACAAAACAGTTGTGTTAAAAAAAACTAAATCCGTCAACAACACAATCAACCTAGTTTTATGATGATAGCTGTAAATTTATCTAACCAGAAGAGCCAATACAAATAAATTACGATAAAAATGCAGAGGTGAGGGAACGTGGAGTGGGTAGCTCTGTGGGAGTCGAGCTGTGGGCCGCCAATACTGCAAGCTGCGAGAGACAACGGCTCCGGATACCATCTTACCATTAATAGGTCCGCCGCTCCCATTGAGGCCCACACGACGGTTGCCAGGGAAAGCAGCAGAGAAGGATCAAAATGAGAAGCTAACGACGAAAGCAAGAATCATATTGATTCAAAAAGGAAGAGAGAAGAAAGGAAAACAAGAGAAAGAGTTGTGGAGTTAAGTAAACACCAACACGGAAGTTAAATAAACAAACTCGGAGTAGGTTACTAAAGTAAACGCCATGCGAACAAAATGTAAAAAAAGGCAGCAGTTGCAATAAAATTTACGACGTAAAGTATGCCAACAGAGGAAAAGCAATGTTGCATATAATCAAGAAATGTCCTCCAAATGTAGAGTTGAGAGTAGGTCTATTTTCTTCAACCTTCTTCGAAAAACATTTGCATTTGGAGCATCTAATATGCTCGCAGTCAACAATTGCAGCCAGAGAGCACAAAGATAGAATAAAAAACTTCCTAACGATATTTTCCCTTCACGTTAGGATAGTGGAAACGGTAATGATTACGATAATCCAGCGTTGGCACGAAAGTCCAGCTCTAAGTAATTCACGTTTTCAAACTTTAAAGCAGAAAACTCTATCGCTGAATAAGCGTCTATAGTAAAAGTTCTTGTGTGAAATGCATAAGCCGTTCCTCATAATAATGTATCATTCGTGTATCACTTGGAGTACGTACACACATATAAATTAAAATTTTTGTGAACGCCTTTTGCACTTTTTCAATTTTGGATTGAGACTTTTTTGTAAAAGGACTCCAGACATTAGAGCCGTAATCCAAAGTAAGGATGACATACGACTTATATAAACTAATTAGTGTAGAGCTGTCGTCACACTTGATATTTCTGCAAATCAAAAAGTAGTAAAAGCTTTCTGCACAATGGTGTAAATGTGATTTTCAAAATTAATCCACGTTCTAAAACAACACCAAGATCGCGATCCTCGGAAATGGAGGTCAGAACACAGTTATTGAAACTGTACTCGTTGTTGCTCGAATTACCAGTATGGAAAACTGATGTTTTTGAAGGAATTACAGGTAGCTTCCAAGCTCGGCCCACTCATATTGTTGATGGACTGAGATAAAGCTTGAAAAACCTGAGCCTTCTTGTCATCATTGTAAGCCCCATAAATCTTTATATCAATAGCATACACCTGCACCGTCACACAAGAATCAGTAACCAGACAAGAAGGAAGATCACAAGTATATGCAAAAGACAAATTCGAGGATAATACTCCTCCCTGAGCCACTCCACTTGTGCATTCATAGGTTAGCACCCAAAGAAAGCACCAAAAAAGCTCCACGTATTCTCCCTCTTTACAGAGCAGCCGAGGCTCTTCAAAAACGTGAAAATTCCTTGTTGCAGGTGAATCTAAGTGATTCCTGAATTTAACGTAGGCTCTCCCCCAATCTAGGATGCAATTAGAGAAACTCATGGCGCTCGCAATGAGTGTCTTCGAAGCATAGAAAGGCAACATGAAATTTGTTTTTAAAATCTCTATAATCAGCGTCCATGAAACACCCAAACGACGGTTCTTTCTATACAAGCTGGATAGCAATGCATTTGAGCATTAATATCCAGCTTCTAGCAGGAAGAACCGTCGATTTTCGCCTACTTGTAGCATCAAACTATGTAATTTTCTACCGCGGCGCAGGAAGTGGTCACTGATAGAACAGCCGTCTCGTTCTCAGGTTTGGGTGCAGTCCACAGGTGGAATTATAGAAGGCGCAGCTCGTTTATGAGTACCCTCTGGTACCCCGGAAAAATGAGTGCTCAAAATTTAGGTAGAACAAAACTAATTTAAGCTATTAGATAGTCCTTTTCAGTCTGATCTGATTTCTGGACAACTTTCTAGAAAAGGATGGAAATGAATGGAGATATGTCGAAAGAACAAAAAGAACGCGGATAACGCAGCGACAGCTCCCTTTTTCCAATCATTATGGTGGGTGTTGAAGAATGACTTTGGCCAGCCGATGAAACAAAGTCAGCGCTTTATCCTTTCCAGACATTAATCATCGATACCGGAGGGATGGAATGAAAGTCTTGGTTGGCCTAGGCGGGAAATCCGAATAAGGAAGATGGCTCGGACGCACGCGATAGCCGGCATATTTTCCAACAGCGTTTCACGCGGTCATTAGAACATTAATTATTGCTTTTGATAATATTTAATTGATCAGCGTTAGTCTAGGCCGACATTTCATCCGAGATAAATGCTACCTCGTCAGAGTGTAGGGAAACATTTGCCTTCAAGGCGAGGGTTTCGCACCGCTGCCAATTTCTGACCCAATACATCCCTCCGCTGGCCCGTTGCCGGGTCAGAGCTGGCTAATGATTGGAAAAAGGGAGCTGTCGCTGCGTTATCCGCGTTCTTTTTGTTCTTTCGACATATCTCCATTCATTTCCATCCTTTTCTAGAAAGTTTTCCAGAAATCAGATCAGACTGAAAAGGACTATCTAATAGCTTAAATTAGTTTTGTTCTACCTAAATTTTGAGCACTCATTTTTCCGGGGTACTAGAGGGTACTCGTAAACGAGCTGCGTCTTCTGTAATTCCACCTGTGGACTGCACCCAAACCTGAGAACGAGACGGCTGTTCTATCAGTGACCACTTCCTGCGCCGCGGCAGAAAATTACATAGTTTGATGCTACAAGTAGGCAAAAATCGACGGTTCTTCCTGCTAGAAGCTGGATATTAATGCTCAGATGCATTGCTATCCAGCTTTGTGTCAGAAATTTGCAATGAAGCAAAGCCCTTGCTTTGTCCGTCATGATTCAGAAATATAGATAAGTTCAGGGAAAGTGGTGTCTAAGTGGCCGTCGAGATAGGTGGGGTAGGATTTACCTCCGGCCGTGTTCGTGAATCCGGACCCTGAATTTTGCAAAAGATTCCAGCACTCAAATGTCGCAGTGAGGTGACTATTACGGTAATGGATCTGACGCCGATTCGGATAACTGGGATCCGTCATTTCTTCCGAGCCCTGGCTAAATGAGAACAATGGGATTTTTGAAAAGCCCGAATATTAGGGCAATCGGATCGGGGTGACTTTCACCAGATCTGACATGTCTTATTCGACATAGATATTCAATGTGAGACTTGAAGACAAATCAGAAAATAAATAAGTTATTTGGATACTTTGAAAATTATTATTTCTGGAACAACTCTTTCCTGAACCATTCCAAGACCTTGCTACTTCGGTTTTTTGGGGATGTCGCTCAAGCGGTATGAAACTTAAGCTCTGGGGTAATCGTGGTCGCTGAACACGAATAGGAGGTTTGTTTTTAAAGTGTTGGTCGCCAGCAATCGATATTGATCAATCTATCGATTTTCTGTGGATGACTTTCAAACGGTCCGAAACTTCATCCCTGGAGTAATCGAAGTTGCTAAACAGAATTTGGAGTTTGTTCTTGAAGTATCGATTGTCATCAATATTGGTCAAATAGGATTTTTGTGGATGTCCTCCTTTTTTTCGATTTTTTTCTAACTTGCCCCAATCGACGTACTTAAGATGTTTTTTCTTAATAGACCGTGACATAGGTGGCAGCTGCAATTGATGATGAAAAGTTATTACCATGGCGAAGCCGTCAAAAAGCTGACAGGGCGGCTGAGAGGCCGCACTGTCATCTTTTTGACGGTCTTGATAGCATGGTCAGCATAATCGAGTTTCCGCCGGCTAATCTCAACGCACGTCTCGTTAGGAATCGACTATGCGATTCCAGCTATAAGGCCCGCCAGTGCATTGTTTTTCCATTCGGTAAGGAGGAAGACCGCTCATCTCCGAGAGGGTGCTGCAACATTCATAGAAATTGAGACGGATAAAGACTTCTATGCGACCGAATCCACCGATAACGAGTCCAACTACGATTACAATGATGACGAGAATGGAAGTCATCCAGGACAATTTGTTTTCCCTGATGATTATTTGTTCAGCTTTGGTTCGGTCGGTTCCTTCGTCAGCGATTGTAAGGATGACTCGTATCCCAAACCGCGCTACGAAGCGGGGCAGACGCTGGGGAAGAAGACGCAAGAATCTGTAGCTATTTCACGACAGTACGATGAGTACACCCAAGTACCGCCGCTAATTCACAAGTGGTTGAATTGAGCTTGGCTTCGAATGTTTCCCGCAGGTGTTTCTGTTGTCAGAAAACTGAGCCCAGAGCGATGTCGACCTCCGGAAGAAATAACTCCGCCACCAAAGCGCTGGTACCAACGGACCACTGTGGAATAGTGAGCAACATCTTCCTTAAATGCAGCGCCTATATAGGAGGCATTCGTCCTCGAGCATTGGCCTTTCAGGAGTCACAGCAGACGATCGGTTGATGCTTATGCTTAATGAAGTCATCGCAGTTTTTTCCGTGATCGGCAAATGTCCACATTGCATGTCAGTTCATGTTTGCCGAGATTGTGCTGCGGTGTTTTCGGGAGCCGATGCGCACTCTCAAAGCCCGGCGAGTGTGAAAAGTATGAGAGAGTTCCTGGTGCGAGGACGCCATTGGGGAGGCAACTGAGCTAGTCCGAAAATCCCGTAACGTAAGCAGGAACCGCGTGGTAACGCTGAATGTGGATCTGTTGACGGGCCGCTCGTGCAAGTGGGGCGAAGCACTGGAACGAAGAAGAGTTGATTTCTGTGCGGTGCAGAAGACGAGGTGGTCCTGCTGCAAGTCAAGGGACATTGAAAGAGGCTTTTAGGCCGTTCTACGTGAATATCCCTAAACCATCAGCGGTGTTGGTATAATTGTCTTCCCAGCGTTTTCCAGACTCGATTGCAAGTGTCAAGCGCTTTGACGATCGATTGCGAAGATCGTTGTAACTTCTTCTCTGCGTATGCTCTGCAGACTGGCTTCTCAGATCAAGCCAAGGATGAGTTTTGTAGCCTGTTTGACGAGAAGGCAGCAGAGATAGCGTTGAGAGACGCCATCATTGTCGCAGGTGTCTTTACTGGGCACGTAGACGCTGCAGAAGGCGAGTATAGCTGCAATGGAGGATTCGGTTACGGGTCACGTAACGCAGATGGTGACCGTTGAGCATGCGGAATCGCATTACCTTACCTAACGAACACTGTGTTTCGTAAACGCAACTCCCACCTCATCTCGTTTTATAGTGGGAACACCAAGACGCAGATAGATTTCGTCCTTTGAAAGATCGCGACCGAAGTCTCATCACAGACGCGAAGATCGTGTCGTATGAAACAGTCGCCCCACAGCATCGCCGCTGATGAGCACTTTAAAGATCGCGCCAACGAGGCAGAAGCAGGTGCGGCGCAGCAAGAATCAAGTGGTAGCGACCGAAAGAGAAGGAGCAGCCATCACAACTGTCGATGAAACTTGGAGAAGGGCTATCGACACGATACTTCCTGCTGCAAGGTTAGAACTCGGCATTACGAAGCCTGGACGACGAAAGGTCGATAAGCAGACATGGAGGTAGACGGATGATGTGAAAGAAAAGTTCAAGAGAAGAAAGCGCATTACCGTATGTTTCTCGGAGACAAACCGATAACTGGCAAAAGTAACATAAAACGAAAAAAGCTGCCAAGAAGGCTGTGGCCGTTGCAAAAGCCACCCATTACAATGATGTCTACGAAAAGCTCGAGTCGCGTGATGGTGAGCGGTATTTGTAGCAACTTACGAAAAAACGCCATGGCCAATCCGAGGGCATAGAGAAGTTCTTTGGCATCAACGCTGAGAACGAGCATCTTCTGACATTGCGCAAAAAGGCCTTGAAGCGATGGTGCGACTATTTCGAGGGCATTTCGACTGAAAGGTTTTCTCATCCGTCCTTACTGTGGCTCATATCCACGGGCCGTCCACAAGATCACCGTGGAGGAAACCGATAGGGCCCTGAGGAAGGTGGGACCGGGCAAGGCGACTGGTCCAGGTGACTTGCCAGCTCATGTATGGGAGTCGAAGTTCTGGTACTCTGCTGAGTGGTTGGCCAAGTTTTTTAAGCAAATTGCAGTGGAGAAGAAGGTGCCTGATGGCTGGCAAGAAAGCACGACGATCCCGATCTCGAAGAAGAAAGGCAGCCCTGCAGTCTCAAATCACCATCCGATTCGCTTGCTTTCGCACAGCATAAAGGTCTTCGAGCGAATCTCGATAGACCTATCCCTGAAATCGTCCAGCTGTGCGACAGTCAGTGTGCCTTCGTGGCTGGTTGTGGCACCATCGCCATCGCCATTCATGCCGCCCGCCTTCTGGTGGAGAAGCATCGCGATAAACAGAGGACGGTGAATCTTGCCTTTCTCGATCTTGCGTTTTTTTACAAGACCTTCGATCGCGTACCGCGTGAGGTTATATGGTACGCCCTACGACAGCACAGTGTTTCTGAAGAACTTGTAGAGTGGGTAGGAATGCTATACTCTTGTCCAAAGAGTCGTGTACAAGCTGCAGCATGAACCTCTATGGAGTTCTCCATCTCTGCCGGGTACCCCAGGGTTCTGCACTTTCCCCACTCTTCTTTGTTGTCGTAATGGATGCCATTACGAGAATCTTCAGAAGCCCAACCCTTGGAAGTTGCTATATGCTGATGACGTAATGCTCGCCTGCGAAGATAAAGGTGAAGTAGAGCGGCAGGTGCACGCTTAATTCGACCGCTTGGAGACCGCTTCGGGCTCAGTCTGAACGTCAAAAAGACCGAATATCTAACGAGTGACGTAAACGATTCCGGCTCCATTAAGATTGGTGACACTGAGCTTGCAGGTACTTCGACTTTTAAATACCTGGTATCAGCAATAGCGTCTGACGGCAGTCTGATGGTTGAAGTGAACTTACGCGTGGGTGCAGCTTGGTCCAAGTAGCGCTTGTTGACTGGAGTACTCTGCGAGAAGAAGATGCCAGAGCGCTTAAAGTCGAAGATCTATATAACCGTCGTCCAGCCGGTAGCGATGTACGGTGCCGAGTGCTGGCCTACGACAAAGGAGATGGAAAGTCGCTTCAGCGTAATGGAAACGAAGATGCTGCGCTGGATGGCTGAAGTCACGCATGCGAAACGAGGATATTTGGCAGAAGTTCGGTGTCGCCCGGATAGCTGACAAGATGCGCAAAGCTCGCTTACGATGGTATGGTCACGTTTTGAATAGAAACTAAGACAGCGTCCGTAAGATAGGCCTCCGCTTCGAAGAGTCTAGAAAACGGCCTAGGAAGCACCCGAAGTAGCACTGGGCTGATACGTTGCACGAGGACTTCAAAGTAGCTGGCGTCGACCCTGATTAGCACGAGATCGGGAAAGATGGCGACATAGCACCAGGAAAGCGCACTCTGCTATGAAGCGTGAGCTGAAGAAGAAGATATGTGTGTTCTAATCAAACGAAACAAAACTTATAAAAAAACAGGAACGTAATATAATGCTACCCGATTTTGTTCGTCAAATTCAAATTTTTTTGATTATGTGAACGGAAAAAATCACAAGGAAAAAAAAGCGATTTAGCATGTTTGACAGGCAGTGCGGTAATTGTTGCAAGACTGTTCGAGCAACCCAACAGTTTGTGGTTCGTCAGATTAGTGAGTCATTAAACCAGTTTTTTATGTGAGTCGTTGAGGAAAGAGGAACACTACTCTATTACAAGCGAATAAGATTGTACATGAGTTCAATATTAGGTTGTCCGGGAAACTATCAATGTTCTGCGTGCTTCACTTTGAACTACCATAATTTTCTCAAATCTAATCACATCTAGTCGAAGTAAGCACAGTTCGAATCGGAACACTTTTATCAACGGGCCACCAGTCGAATTATTCCATCAGCGAAAAATAAGGTGGTCGAGATTCCACATAATCAAGGAAAGCTGTTTTGGTTCGGTCTTGATTGATGAAGGGTCACTAGCGAGAAAGTTGTGAAACTGTTTGAAAAGGTGGTAATCGGTTGGTGAGAGGTCTGTAGAATATGAATGGTGAGGCAGATTTCCATTGCGTAACAGAGGAGAAAAACAAGCCTCGAAAAGTGTCAATTTTTTGCCGCTCACTCTACTCGTGGGGGACCTCACTTCGAACTTTTTCGCCCTCTCTAGGCATAGCAAAGCATTCGAAACAGCAGTTTTCACTGACGTGTAGCCCTTCCTTGATCCCATGAAAGGATGGGGATTGTTTTGCTTCCACTAATTCCTTCATCTCGTCGTCCAGGATTCGGCTCTAGGTCAATCGCTACATAATCACCTTTGAGGCTGAAATCTCCGGTCCGAAATTTGCTGAACCTCTGGCGCACAGTGCTTTCTCCAACACTATTAGGCCCCGCACTTGATGACCTGTCGAGCTGTCTCGGTTGCGGATTGTCCCAATTTGAAGTGAAGACTCGTTCGGAATTGCTCTTTTGACATGTTTCAATAAGCCCTTCAAGAACAGAAACACAAAACAAGGTTGAAACAAATTATTGAATCAGATAGAGCGAGAAATTCTGTACGTGGAGTAAGTAGCATGAATGCGCAATGCATGTTGAATTTTTACTTAGTAATACACGAATGATTATTAGTAACACAAAACGCTGAGAAATTTTTGGACAACCTATTACAATAATGAGAATAGGATCTCTGAAGAGTTACCTGCTTTTCTCCTTGGCTGATCGTATTGTCAATTGTATTTTTAGCTTTAATGCAGATGATTATGCATATATACAAGTACATCAGTATAAGTGAAACCGCCGTAACGAAATTGTTAATGACATAATAGTAGTTTGCATAAATAGCAGTCTAAATCTGTTTATCGGCTTTGTTGTCTCGTGCCACGCACATTCCATAAAAATGCAAATTAACATCTGTGCTGAAGTCCACGGTCTCAAAATCAATCATAGGATTATAGAACCATGAGAGGTAGTTTGAGTTGAACAAAACAGTTGTTGTGAATAACGCAATGAATACTGCGTAAAGCAGACAGACTGATAACACAACGTATATACGCTTTCCGTCGAAAATCATAGTTAGAAACACATTGTGAGAAAATTCCACACAGCGGTTGAATGCTAGCACAACACATAAAGCGCACGACAAACACCAGGTACCTAAAAATAAAATTTTTGAAGATGTGGTTTTTTTATTGCGGTAGGGTAACGTAACCTGACGCGGTGCTACAACTGGGGTTTTCAAATTGATAGAGAAGAGCACTTCTCAGGCTAGCTCCTCAATTTTTTGTTCCGTACTCCAGCAGTTTCTAGCGATCCATTACTTCTGAGTCCTACCAGCAACATAGAAGATCTTCCTTTTATGTAGTCCATCTTTTAGGTGCTTTTCAGTAGCTCTCCGGATGGAAGCCATTGGATCTTGCAAGAGTAGTACATCTTGAGAACCCAGATTTCTTTTCCAGTGTCAATACTGATACCATGTCCAAGTCCAGTGGCTCGTGTGGTTCCCAAGACGGCAAAGTCTTGCGTTTTGTGTCTTTTTTCGGCTGACCTTTCGGCTCAACCAAATCAAGCGAGGTTTGCGAGGTTACTCATCAAAGAACTATTTCATGTTACAACAGATTCAAGAATTAATAGGAAACCCTCGGATGGAGGCATTTTTTGAATGAGACCTTAAGGATCGTTTAGTGTGCGCGCGACGCGTTACGCGATGTATGTGTAGTCGCCAAATGTATCGAGCAGCGCGACTGATCACTTCGGCCACTACTCAAGGCATCGCGCGTCGCGCGTCGCTCGCACACTAAACAACCCCTTAGAGTCAACCCCTCAGCGATCCACCGGCTGTCGTCCTTTGGGGTCAAGCGCACAGAGGTCAAAAAAGTGGGCCAGCTCCTGAGTCATCGCTACGCGCTCTTCCTTCCTATTAATCGCGGAATTCTTGAAGGCAATCCAGAGCGCCTCAAGAGTCTAGAGTGCTGTGCTATCGACCTATCGAGCCAGGATTGTAACCGCGACGCTAACCATTGCCCCACCAACGGCTTCGAAAACCCTGCACCCACGAACCCCAAGGCGGCATGATCGTCTCACTAATGTATTATCTATGAACTCCGAGCTAGTTATGAGGTACACCACTCCTGAATCACCAGGACGCGTTCCTTTCCAAATAGGCAGAACATGCAGGACGGGGTGCTACAAACGCAATCATGCAGCCGGTTCCTAACAAGTTGAGCCTTGAGGTTAGTCTGCGGTATGTCAACCCTCTAGAAACCTTGTGGCTACATTCCCATACTTGAGCACTAAGAACATTCGTGATGAAGGGCACCAAGAATGGATATTTGGTGGTCTCGTGTTGTCTCTGTTTTTGTACTCCTGGAGGCCGACGACTTTTCTTCGGCAGGTGGTCGGAAGCATACCCATTGGAGAAGGCTACACGAGATGACATGTCCCTTAAAGCTGGCTAGAAGTAGTCGTTGGAAGACACCAACCCTGCTGTGCGGAACATTTTCCCAACAATGTCATATTATTGCTTTTGTAAGACATCGTTACTGTTGCCGTGAAGGGCGTGACTTTATATGACATGATCCAGAAAGCCTCCAGAATGTGATGTGAATTTGCCGTACATGATCCTGCCTGGACAGGCTTTAGCAAATTTAATAGGCAATACTAGTCCGAGGAGACGCCGGCGTTCAGTGATTCTAGGTCCCTTGTTTGGATTTCCCGCCCAAGCCAACCAAGCCTTCCATCAATTCCTATGGGGTCGTTGAATTGATACCAAACTTCCCAGGGAAATAGAAAACACTGACTTGCACATCAGCTTGCTATTGCAAGTCATTATTTTTATTTTATGACATTTGTTTAACAGCAACGGCACAAACAAGTATCTGCGTGATTCTTTTGCAAAGCGTTCGCCATTTTTGTTCGCATTCCCTTCAATCACGGGAGTCCAATTTCTCATGACTTCTTTTGTTCTTCACCCTCTCTATCTTGCAATATCGTCGAACTATCTTGTTCTTGTCCATTAGTCTCCCTTTATGTGAATTTCTACCAGATATCCATTCGGATGCAATGCGAGAATGATGCCCATGTCGCAAACCATTTTGCAATACCGCTCATAACTAGTTTCTAGTTATGAGCGGTATTGCAAAATCATACTCATACTCATACCTAAAAATACTATACCGTTGCAATCAGCAACTCAATGCGATTGTAACTATATGTTTTTGTGAAAGTATCTCATGTTTACTTCTCTCGATTGATGAAGATGTACCATTTCGATGAGCCACATTTGGGAAGATCTACCTCTGCCCGTAGACTAGTCTGAAGGCTGTACCGAATGATGTACAACCGTGCTGCAGAAAAATGTATAGGCAGAATATCGGCGACCTCAAATTACCTCTACGACATCCCTTAGAAGTATAATGCGCATCCCAGAAATAGGATTGATTAACGCTGTTCTTTATCCTTTACAACACACAGTGCTGCAAGACTTTCTGATCAGCAGCATATAAATAGTGCTGGATGCCACAAAAGTGATAAATGGAGAATGGCATAGGCTTTTCTACTAACATTATACGTTTCTCCCTATGCCTCACCATCTGAACAGCTTCCAGGCATCATAAAAAAGACATCTCCACTTGACCGATTTTCTGTCGATATTTTTGGTAACTTACGTGGATGATTGTATAGAATGGGAAGATGTGTTTGCATACAAGTCCGAAATAGAAGAGTGAACCAGGCTTGGTAAAAGTCTTTGAAAAACACAAAAAATTCGGCATTTTCCTATGTCTATCCTATCCGATCGTGCGTTTCTGGATTTTATTCTTTCAGTAAGCTTTTTATAGTGCATCGACGTTCTAGCTAAAAGATGCGCTCGTTATAGTGTTGAATTCTAGCAAATGCCGTGAATATAAACATAAACCTCAAAACCCATTACACCTCGAAATGTTACGAACAAAAGATCCGGACTCACCTGTGGCTATTACACCGCATACGTATATAGCCATCGGATTTGTGCAATAAACAGCACCGACTATTGCAAAATAGCCGGTCGCCAAGGAAGTGATTGAAAGTGACAGCATGTCAGAAATTCCCATCCAAAACATAATTTTGTAGCACGGTAGCTTCAATAAATCCTTCGTCGCCATTGCAAAAAGACATAGACCGTATATAATCTGAAAGATGTCTTTATGCTACTGCTAAATTGGATATTTGTCTTATGCATTTTATGTTTCCTTTTTGTGAACGACAAAAATATCGACAACAAAAAACAGGAACATTTATATTAACATAAGACGGAAGAGTACCTCGAAGAAAGCACTGTTGACTATGAAGTAGATTCCCAGCGGAAGCTGCACTGTTCCGGTGGCGTACCATTCCTGACTCGTCTTGTTTGAACAATCATATAGAGGTAGGTACGCCTCTCCATTAATTATAGTGAATAATGGAGAAGTTTTTAGATCAATCGACATTTCTCCTAAAGTTTCAATGCAAGGAGATACCGCGTTTTGCCTTACGATTTTTCTAGAAATAGAACAATTGTCGAGCCAAGGTGATCCATAGTCAGTTGACCACAAAGAATACAGAAAAAGCTGGCTTTTTAAGATTAGCAGAAGTGAACAACATTTCTTTCGCTAAAAGTGATGCAAAATCAAAACCACACAAAAAACCACAGAAGCTGAAAGCTTTTTCCTGTTTCTTGCTGACTCCCTAGAGGAAAAAAAGCGGGGGCTTGTTCGGTGTGCCGAACACGCTGCGTTACGCAAGCCTCATCTGCATTGTTGTAGCGCTGTAGCTTAGTCCATTCATCAGACACACCGTTGTGCTTCAGATCACGCCAACAAACTTGTGCTTGCTACAATGTCTTCGAGTTGCAGACGGAAAGATTTGAACTTGATAGTTATTGCGCTACCAACTCGCCCATGCGTGCGTTTGCGAGCGGTCGCCCTACTCGATCGATAGCTTCGATTCTATTAGGTTGCAACGAAATAAATGGCACTGAACCACTGTAAATTTAAACAGTTAATATCTCGGCTTGTAGGAAAGTTTATTAATCGAAATAAAAACCTTCTGATTCTACACATCTTTGCCAACGTGACACAAACTTTTTTATCCCAGTAGCATAAAAATCAGAAGTTCTGGAATTGACGAAATCTTCGAAGGCACTTTCGGCATCCTGTTGGTATTTGAATATTTTCCCTAGAAGTCGCCAAGAAGCATGAAGAAATGGTAGTCTGTTGGGGAGAGGTCGGGAGAAAACGGAGGATGTGGTAGAGTTTCAATGCTCAGCTCATTCAATTTCTACAACGTCATTCGTGCTACATGGGGGCGAGCATTGTCGTGCAGAAGGAGAACTCGCCTTTGGTTTACCAAGGCCGGCCGGATATCCTTCAAATTTTTCATCATTTCTTCAGTTTCAATGCAGTACTTCTCTGCCGTGTTGGATTCACCGGGAGGGAGGAAGCTGTGGTGAACAATTCCCAGCGAACACCACCATATAGGTGCAATTCCGGCTTCGCAAAAACCTTGCGGCTCCCATGGCTGTCCACCCACTGTGCCGATCGTCGCCTGTTGTCGTACATTATCCACTTCTTGTCACAGGTTACGATGCGATCAAGGAATGGGTCCGTTTCGTTCCGTAGAAGCAGTGCGGACGAGATCTCATATCGTCGGTTTCTTTGCTCCTCAGACAGCTTGTGAGGCACCCATCTTTCCAACTTTTTGGTCTTTCCAATTTCCTTCAGATGCCGGGCAGCTGTGTTGTGACTGACGCCAAGAACCTTCGCTATCTCCCTGGTTACTTTGCGTGGATCCTCCTCTACCACATCTCTCAGCTTGTCCTCATCAACGTCGCTATGCCTCCCACGACCTTCATGTTCTTCCAAGCTCTCATCTCCATTCCGGAACTTCTGATACCAACGATATGCCGTCCGAATTGTGGAACATCCTTGACCGAATGCGGCGTTGATCTTCTCGTCCGCCTCCTTAGCTGTAGTGCTGAATTCATACAAGTAAATGCCTCAGATTACCCTTTCGTCCATCTGCAAAAAAGTCAATAAAACTCTAAAGTTTTCCCACTTTTACATAGAAAATTTGGAACTCTCCGGTAGAGCAAAGTTTGCGCTTCTAAATGATATGCCACATGTTACGGTTTGTTCTTGATCAAACGCGTAAAGACGCGCCAAATATGGCGCGAGCCAGTGCCATTTAATTCGTTAAACCTAATACATGCATTTTCACGGCGCACTGCAAAAGCAAGACGGACAGTTTTAAAAGAATTCCAAAAAGATGTGGCTGGAAATTTTCGTTAAAACTCCCCAAACGCTCACACAAGCGGTCGCGCACACTCGATTGATTCTATCGGGCCTATATGCACTGTTCAACTCTACTGTGATTTATTCGCCAAAAGATAGAGCTCGAGCTGCTGAGCTCATATATATGCTTATTTTTGCAAGCACTTGACTCTAAAAAACTCATTTGAAATAGCAGCTTGGACCGCCCCAAAGCGGCTGTTTCGGATACTGACCAAAGGGCATGCGTGGTACTGTAGTTTATTCACTGAAGGAGCGCTATATATTCATCTAAAATATCCCCTGTTTTTTAAAACATCTATTAACTATTATTATTCTATTAAATATTTTTTTCAAACTAATTCGCAGTTAATTTCTTTAATCCCCTTTTTTGTATGCAAAACCTTTTAGACTTGCAGTTGAATGTTTTTGGCGACGAACTGAAAACGATACTAGAAGTATATTCCAAGTTTTAAGGACACGATCCATGAAACATGCACATGGAGAATTCATAAAGCATTTTTGAGTGCAGTTTTGCATATTTCGTACCCTTCTTTCAGGCTCTTAAATTTGGATCTGAATCTGAATGCAGGATAGCTCGTGGAGAACACTACCTCACAGTTCCGAATATTTGTGATGGATCCATAAAACAGTAAAATGCTGAGCACAAGATATAGATCTGAAGATTTTCCTGAAATACAGCAAGTGATAATGTGCTCTTGGAAACCGCTGATAAAATACAGCAAAGAGCGATTGTAAGAGGCTGAGACTTGCCGCTTTGGATGTTCTCTAGGGGTTTAGAGGCTTTAGAATTTGAATGGATTAGCCAATTTCAAGGCAGAAATAGTGGAGTTTTTTTCCGTTGCGCTTATACGACGACATCAGTAAGAGAAGAAGAAAGATATAGAAACTACTTATTAGTGGAGAATGCTAGGAAATGAGGTCAGTATCCGTAATGCTGTTACCTATCATATTGCGCAGTAGCTCATCAAACGCACACGTCACGTCAAGAAAACATCCTTTCATCAGATTCTTTATGAATAACTGAAGTGAGGAATAGAAGCACCTTTCGTCACACGACATGAACATCAGTCCAGCATGGGATCCAGATTTCGTGATTTCATTGTTTTTTTTTTGTTAAGGAATTGTGAAACCCTTCCCTGAAAGGTGATTGTGTTACGGCCACAGTGGCGCCTGGGCTGATGTCATATTGGGTTGAGGCATAATTGTTACCCTTTTTTTTTATAAAGTTTTATTTAATAGGAACAACAACAATTTACAGTAAATTATGAAGAAAGAACTCAAATGAACCAAATGTGAAAAAAAATGAACTCGCAAATCAAACCGTTTTATTCACCAGATGTTCTAACTTAGCGGGATGCGGAATTAATTTGGTATTTGGCCATACAATGACTTGCGGTTGCCAGCTGATGGAAAAGTCAGCGCTTCATCCTTTCCGGACAAGTCTGGTACCAATTCACCGACCCTGGATGGACGATTTGGTTGGCCTGTTCTGGAAAGCCGAACTAGGAACCTGGTGTTGGGTGCACGAGGCAGCCGTCACCTCCTTCGACTACACTACCATGCTTAGTTCTTCCTCCATACACACTTCTACTATATATGTATATTAAGTCACTGCATGTGAGAGTCTTGACAGAAAGTTTTAACAGGTGATAACTTTGTCTGTAAGCAATTTTATTAATCGAAATAAGCACCTTTACAATTGCTACAATTTTCCCAACGCGACAATAGCTCTAACCCTCCATTTTTTAAATCAGAGCTAGAAGAATTAATAAAACAATGAATAAAAAATAAAATAAAAAATAAGTGCAGAATGCAAGTCACAAAACATGACACTTTCAACATTAACTTGGTTGTTGAATTTTTATCCTGTACGTGACGATCTAAAGGCTTGAAAAAACGATATTCAGTAGGGAAAGGACTATCTGTCCTAAACCAAGCGGCGTTTCCCAAGAAACGTGACTAGGTCCCTTTTATTCATAATAATCTTCATTAACGACTTACCGTTCTCCCACTCGGTGGCTACTGTAGCATTTATGCCGACGACAGCAAACTTTTTACAGTCAACGACTGTCAGAAGCTGCAAGACTCAATAAATGCCGTTGCTGAGTGGTCGAAGGCGTAGTCCTTAGAGATTTCTGCTCAACAAACCGCTGCCATGACACTAGGGCGTCATCATCCTAACGTATCTCTTACCGTAGGAAATACTACCTTAACCTGCGTTAGTAAGATACATGATTTAAGTATTACCTGCGCTAAAACCTCAGTATTGAAGAATGTATTTATGAGAATGTTAGGAGAGCGCTCAGGTGTTCGAACTTCATTCTTAGATCTTTAAGAATGCGGGATCCAGCTATGCTTTTTAGGCTTTTTCTCTTGTATGTAAGGTCGTTGTTAGAGTATTGCTCACCGATATGGTTGCCACATAAGAATCCGCTCATAGATGAAATTGAAAAGGTTCAGAAAAGTTTCACATATCGCTGCTTTAGCAGATGCAGTCAATTGGGCCTTTCTTACGATGAGCGGTTGTCTAGACTTAATGCCAATGCACAAGAATTCAGGCGTAAGATAGCGGACTTTACACTAATGTATAAGCTGACAACAAACGAGATAAATCTTAGCATTTTTGACCTTTTCAAGGTCTCGAAGACTATAGGTAGATTGAGGGGCCACTCATTCCGTATAAGACCCGAAAACCCTAACTCCACTGGCTGAAAACTCCTTCCTTGTTCGAAGAGTTGCGAATTGGGTTAGTCTGCATCTCGATCTTTTCAGTTATAGAAAGTCTTGCACATTCCAGACCTGTTCAGCTCAACGACTAAGGCAACTAAAGGATGACGCTTCTGCATCGGCTAATGATGTACACTGAATCCAGACATCAGTAGGCTTCACAAGTCATAGCGCGACTATAGCTACACTGTGGTTGGTGAACCCCGCACTTGAGTGCCCCCACGCTGGCTGACGTCTCGTGCAGGATGACGCAGCCTGTGCGCGCGCTGTCCTAGCGCGCAGAAATGGGAGCACAGTTCCCCTGGTGTAGCGACCTGACAATGATTTCTTGACATGGAAAATCGGTTTGTCTTTTCCTGGTTTCTTCGTTCTTTCTTTCCACTGCCGGCTGGCTTGTTCCTTCCTCGCGGTCGATCAATGGTGGTTGTGGAGGTTGTAGTTGGAGTCGGTCGCGGTAACTGGCTGTCGCGGTTGTCCGGGCTCAATGGTTTCTATCGGCGGTCCGTTGTGAGAAGCGTGGCGGTGCGTCGGTGTAGGAGACGTATGGCATCCTACTGCGCGGCCTCTTATATGCAACTTCAGAACATTCTAGGTCAATGACCAAATATAGGAGTTGTTTAAGTCAAAATGAACCGACTTTAGCGATGAGTGTAGTAGATTAGTGTTGTGCAATTATCATTACAGACAGGAGTTCAACCGACAGGCTGCTCGATGCTTCACCCAGACGTTCGGCGATACTCTCTTCCACAGCACATCTATGCTTTTTCTTGCAATGCTTCTCCTCTCATTGAAACATCTGATATTACACTTCCTTGCTGTCAATGCCATAGACCTATTGTAGCTTACGAGCCTGCTTTCACCGAACTAAATCAGTCTTCGCAGTCCGTGTCATTTTATAGCGTAGTGTTTCTCATTCTCTCTCTAACGATACTTGTACCTACCTCCTCTACTGTTGCACAAATTGCGCATAGTGGAGCATTTTTAACGAACTTTTATGCACCTGAGACAGTATGTCTCGAGTCTTCTACCAACCATCTTTCAATTGAAACGCGAGCAGGTAAGGGCTCATGACCTTCCATCAGGTTAACCTTTTGGAGTGCGTACCAACTTTTACTTCAACACCTACAAGGTCCACCCCATATAGTTTACAGCTATTCTAGCACCTATGGTAGTAGTATCTTAAGCCCTCTGTTTTTCGCCTCGCGGTGTTATTTTCTTTTCTCTTGGCCGACTGTACTCTAACAGTCTCAGCAAAGTACAAACGACCTCCACTTGTGCATGCACATATGCGCATCAGTAAAGCTTTCAGCTTTTCTCAATCTTCATCAAACGAATCCAACCCTTGCCCTATATTCCTTCTTATTTTTCTTTTATTTTATGTTTTCTTTCAGTAGCCAATTTATTTTGCTCCTTTTGTAAATTTCTCTTCTAATAGCGCGTTGTTTGAATTGGCAATAAAAAAATAAATAAACTTAAGTAGCGACTGACAGTGCTGCCATCAACGCCAAAATTCTGTGCTAGATTCTTCACAGTTTGACGCGGATCCGCTTCCACCATGGCTTTGAGTTGGTCGTAGTTAAGGAGCGATGGCGGCCTACCTCGTTCTTCATCTTCGAGACTTTCGTCTTCAGATCGAAACCTTTCGAACTAGTGGTAAGTTGTGCGTTCCTTAGAGAAATCCTCCACAAATGCAGCGTTGACGTTACGAGCTGCGGCCGCGGCCGCTGTTTCCACGTTTCCATTCATGAAAGTGAAGCACCCGACTATCACTTTGATTCGCACTGTAAAATTCAACTCAAAAAAAAACTCGCAAGAAGCTTGCAAGATTTATTGCACATTGCTTGAAACGGGAACATTTGTAGCCACGAAACATCGACCAAAAGTAGAGGTAGCAAAACCTGCCATTTCAAATGCGACGACCTAATATGTTCTATAGCTATTTACAGCTACCCTCTCCCTCTTTCTATGCGTGTTTTTCCACGCCAAATTAATTCACTTTAAGTTTATCGTTAACTATTACGCCTTCACACAGTCTTCTTGATACTGATTTTTACCTTACATTTCTCTCAGAATTCACATTTAAGGAGCGGGTCAGTTCCATGGTATGCGCGACTTTAGTAGATGTGTAGTTTACCACAAAATTGAAAAGGTTTGAGGCCAGCGATGAAAATATGAGGAAACTACAGAAATTATTAACCATGTTGTCAGCAGTGTAGGAGAAGTTCCTTAAATTTTGCGCACCAACTCCAGAGATTGGCAGTCTAAAGGTTGAAGATGGTCGAGCGATGTCATTCAGCTATTTTCATGCCTTTCGTTCAGGCATGTCTCTAACGTGGTGGTAGTTGGATGGCGAGAAAGCCTTACAGGAGTCCTAGGAGCACTGAGATCTTCGGGGAATTAGGATTATTTTGTACCTGGCTTTCTAGATGAAATATTGTAAATTAAAGGATTTGAACGTCAAAACAGATAGGAAAGCGTTGGATTGAAAGGAATCATGAAATTCTACAAGACAATCTACTGAAATGGCCTGATGATAGCACAAGTAACGAAATAATAATGCGAAAACCTCAGGCAGCAACTGCGTCAAGCTAGTCAAGACCATATTTATATACAGGCGGAGAGGGCATGATTGAATTGAAACTGAGCTTCACAAATAACACAAGACAAGTTTCCGATGTCGATGCTTATAAAGATCTCGGACCTCACAAATCCTGTAAGGCCACGGCATAGTATTAGCCACAAAGAAATTCTGTTTGAGCTTATTATAGATCTGAAATTGTGAATTGGCTTGAAAAGAAAAGGTATGATAGACGAAAAAAGCAGCGCCATGCTGGAGATACCACATATATTTACCTATGGCCTTTTCTAAATTCGAATAGTTGAATTTCAAATAAATTCGAATTTCGAATGTTCAAATATTCGATTATTTGAAAAGTCCAATATTCGAACATTCGTTTATTAGAATATTCGAAGGAGGCCAATATTCGAATATACGTTTATTCGATTACTCAAAAGCTTCGAATATCGAATATTCGAACACATTCGAATATTCTTTATCAATCTCTGGGCAAACAAGTGGCACTCTTCTTCGAAAACCAGGGAAGTGTGACCTTATGATAAAGAGATGTTTGAGTTTCGCGTTCAAAATGCGCCGAATGGTGTGTATGCAATCTGACAAGGGAAGGGTCTGAAGCGTATGTCTGAACTCTGAGAACTAGTCATATAGGAAGAATCCTCGCCCCTCAATTAGTATATAAATATTTATTTTTTGCCAAGTCTGTAAACAGAAGGAGGTGGCGTCCTTATAGTTGCAATGAAATCCGTGGTTCCTGCACGCATGCGAAGCTCCTACCGGCAAGTAGCTCGGAGCGCAGTGGATAGTGACGATGCTTCGTGGTGGGAAGTCGAGAGTTCGATTCTTCTACTCTGCTGCATTTTTGCGTTTCATCTGGTGGGGTCAGATTTGAAGGATTCTGGTATCTCTACCATTATCACATTTTTTTTTGCCTAATTTTTCAGCTGCATGGTGTGGTACTAACATAATCCTACCATATATTAAGGAGTTCGCGGTTGTGCGTCCGTCCGTCTGTCCGTCCGTCTGCTCATCCGTCTGGCCTTTCCTAGAAGTTGAATAGCAGGCGTCCGTGTTCAGACGAGGTGCCACCCACGCCGTGTCGAGACCGTGAGAAGAAATGTCACGTGCAACAGGCACTCGGATTCAAAAGGCATGTCAGCGATGTCGCGCGTTGGGTGTTTTGGCTCAGAAGAGGTGTCAACGATGTCGCGTAATGGATGTCTGGGGTCAGAAGACATGTCGTCGATGTCATGCAAGGGGTGTCTGGGCTCAGAAGAGGTACTACGGATTTCATGCAAGGGGTATCTCGGTTTAGAAGAGGTGTCACCGATGTCATGCAAGTGGTGTCTGGGTTCAGAAGAGGTGTAACCTATGTCGCGCAAGGGGTGTCCGGATTCCGAACACGTATAATGGGAGACCACTAAAGAGGAGATCAGCAAGCGGGGTCCAGTGACGGGTGAGAGGACTAGCGAAGGGAGGAGGTGGAGATGGGGTACCAGTATGAGTAGAACCTTTAATGGGAGCCAGTGAAGGGGAACCAATAAAGAGTACCTCTGAGATGAGGGTTGGGGCGGTAGTAAGGGGGGGGGAGAGCGAACGTGAACCAGTGAAGTGGGAAAGTTCTGTGAAGAAGGAACCGGTAAAGGGGAACCATTAAAGGAGGACCAGTGAAGAGGGGACCAGTGAAGGTAGGACCAACAATGGCGGCCAGTGAAGGGGAGGGGACCAGTAAAAGAGATCAGTGAAGGTGAGACCAGTAATGGGGGAGCTATGAAAGGGGGTGGGGCAGTAAAGGAGGGACCATTAATGAGGACCAGTGAAGGGACCAATAAAGGGTACCACTTAGTTGAGGGGAGGCAGTAAGAGGTGGCAAAAAGAAGGAACAAATGAGAACCAGTGAAGTGGGAGAGTCCTGTGAAGGGGGAGGGGAGCGGTAAAAGGAGAACCAGTGAAGGTGGACCAGTGATAGGAAAGGGATCAGAGGAAGGAACCTGCAAGGGCGGACTAGTACTTCTTCTCACTATCGTCCAACGTGTATTAAAGGAGCGTCGTACAACGTTGTCTAGATCAAGGGAGGTGCCACATAGCAAACATTTCATTGCGAAGCATGCGTTGAATTTTCAAATGACCTTTGAAAGGCAGCGAGCGTGTGCGTGTGCATGCCTCTAACTCTCACTACTGACTGATGCTCACTACATTTTTCTTCCTGTCTCTGGCTGCACATGGGTAAGGGGGTATTGTGTACTGTCGGGGGGGGGGGGGTGGGGGTAGAGAGATGACTTCAGAAATCGGAGGATTATTATTGTCGTCGTATATTTAGCGGTATAGAGCTCTCGCAAGATTATCACAATCTGTTGCTCACCACGTCGAGGATGTGCGCTTCGGAGAATAAGTCGGCGTAAGTGCGATAGAGGATGGATAACCTTCATAGGAGCAGTTTTCGAGATTGTGCCCTACTGTCCCGCTTTCCTCTAGAACCAGTTTTTCACTGTAACACGAGTAAGAAGGCCTAGACGGGGTGATCTATTCCCGGGGTTTGGGGGTGAAGCCCCCAACCAGACGTTAGGCGGCCGTTAGGCCGCTGAACGTCTGGTGATGTATAAACGTTCAACACCAGTGATACACAGGCACAAAATGCATGAACAGGAGCACTGGTAACAACACGGACAGCGTATAAAAGCTACAGGTTCCTCACAGGTAACCAGCGACACCGCGCTCAATGTCATTATAACAAATCCGTTCTCCTTCAGCTATCCAAACTTACCTTCAGGATGTTGTCCGTATTATGACAAACGCTTCTGCTTCATGGAAGATTTTTTGCAGGTCAAAAGGAAGGTCGTGCACAATGACGTGGAAATGAACTCGTTCCACCCGAAAACGTTATCGTATACCGCTCATCTTGCGGAACCCAATCTTCTTCTTCTTCCACCACTTTCAGCTGTTCGTCTTCGTCAACTTCAGGTTGCCGTGCTTCGAAGTCCTTTAGTATGCTGGCCATCAGTTCGGCCAGCTTGATTCCTTCCCTCGAAGGCTTCGTGTCTAAAGGTGGGCCACACTTCAGTGTGAGCTGGTGGATTACTACTCGAGCATCGGCGGGCATTGTTGGTGTTAGGTTTTAGAAAACCTTCTGGAGACCCTGCAGATTAATACCTTTTTGGAGCCTAGGAAGCTCCTGCTTTCTGCCAGTAAAGAAGCTAAAGAAGAAAGGAAGAGCAAAAGCTATAGAGTCAGTTATATTCCGTTTCCATTCTTTTCCACACGGCAAAAAAGTGTCCGACGGCATCGTCGGACAATGTCTTGGAAGGGTTAAAACCAAGCGGTTCCCGTGTAACCTGTTCATACTCAGTCGCTGTCGCTGTCGCCTCCGTGGCGCTAGCCGCTGCTGTCGCCGGTTCACACTTATCGCTGGCGACTCAAGCGGCGGCGATGACAGCGCTAGCGATGGAGCTAGTTGACAATGGGCCATCTTCCGTCGCTGAAGGTCGGAAGACTTGAAATTTGCACAAGCGCTCGATCAGCTTAAACTTTTATTCAAAAAGGTAGCCTCATAGGTTTTAGTTTGATTGGTAAAGAGTGGTACCGTTCGTCTAGATGACGAGACATTCCCAAGACTTCTTTAAACTTTCATGCCGATTAAAAGAAAATTCGTACTGCCCACAGGTTCCCTGCTGTTCAAAACCATCACGACCCTCATATACCGGAGACATGTAGGGGAATGCGTCAATTAAAGCCTAGAAAAGAAGTATAATCAGCAGGGAGGTGCTTTTAGTCCGGTTTTCTATGGTCTCCTTCCCATGAGATGCTGTTGTGAAGATACGTGGGTTACGCTCTGCAGTCGCTCCCGTCGCTCTCGCTGCTACCGTCTCGATGAATGGAATGTTCAGGGGTTTAACGTGTCCTACAGCACGTTTTGGAAGCTTCACAAAATCATTTATTGAAGCGGCAGAAGTGATTCCCTTAGCCAGTGAATGAGCTGCTTTATGTGAGAAAACCGGCAGAACGTGTTTTGTACAACTCGTAGATGATGTTCTCATTTGAACCGCTTCTACGCTTATTTGGTACGATCGCAAGAGTGCTTTAATTCAAACTTCTGGCGCTTTATCAAACGGTTTTTGTAAAGTTTTTCTCTTCTAATTCGTGCCCACAACCCAGTCGATGTCATAAATCTCTTTTTTTCGAAAAAGAGCGAAGAAAATTGTTCTGAGCCATAGATGGGAGACTTCAGAAGTCGTGTTTTTCTCGCGTAATTTATACGAACCGTCGATCGTTCGTATACGTGCGATAGAGCTTGGCGTAGAAGAGTGTCTACCTTCATGACAGAGCTTATATCGTATAAGACTATTTTTTAGTCGCTCAGCGGGCACGTTATGCAAAACTCCACATTTCAGTTATACAGTTTCGGGTCTTCTAAAATAAGTAACGTGGGAGAGAGTAGCAGTTAGAAGCTGAGCAGTTAAATATATTGTCCAGCGGTAGCATTTAAATGCGAAATAATTAGCAAATCAGCAGTGAAATCTGGCTAGTTAAAAATGCTACGCTTTGTGGATGCACACAAATGCGTAATCGAATTGTGCCGAGTAGCACCAAGCGGAAAGCGGAATAATATGATTTGAAATGCTGCAAATGAGCGATGTGTACAAACGGATAGACGACAAAGAAGTCTCCAAAGGCTACTCGGGCATGATAACTACACTAGCTCATATTGCATCGCTTAGGTAAGGAACCAGCCGTTACTTTACGCGAGAAGGTGGGGGTTCGATTCTTCAGCGCTGCTGCGTTTTTGCATTTCAACTGATTGGTTGAGATTTGATGGATTCTGACGTCTATACCAGGGGTGTGCGTAGTTATGATTTACGATTTACGACTTACGACATTTTGGGTCGTAAATCTGAATCTTCGTAAATGTTATCGATCTACGGGCAATTGGCGCCCATATGACGTCAGATGCAGCTCGCGTTAGAAAAGTGTGCTCACTCTCCTTCCTCTAGTAGCACATTCCCACATCGTTTTAGCGCAGTTTAAAAAATGTTCTAATGAGGCACTTAGCATCATGAGGGATGATGCCTTGTCGTGCGAAGTCTTTTCGAGTTCACGTGAACTTTTCTAAACCTTCTGTAGAGACCTCTTTGCAATATGTGGCCAAGAGTTGTCGTGACGGGAGTAATTATTCCTCCTTCATGGTCGTTTTGGCTGGGTGGTCCTACTCAACAAGTCAAAAGTTGGACAGCGTAAATGTTCACAGTACCTGTGCTGCCTGCTCCATGGAAGTCGTGGTAAAGATTCCTTGGGAGTCTCTCCAATAATAAAGCATTACATTCTTCTGATGGAGGTGGAACTTTGATTGCTTCGGAGGTGGGGGCCTTCCGCGTAAAGTTGGAGTTTACAGCACTATATGTTAGGTACCTATTACGGTTTACGGTTTACGTATTATGATTTACGACATTTCGAATTTCATTGAAGCACATCCCTGGTCTTTGTCATTTTCAGACGTTTTCTGCGCATCTTTATAGTTGCATGCTGTGGAGAGTAACTTTCTTGCGATTTGTTTATTACTGACCGGTTTCACTTGCAGCTGTTCGCCTTCGTCAAGCATTCACAGGATCCCGGATTTCCAGGGCCCGGATTCATGAACGCGGCCGGAGGTAAATTCTATCCCCACTTACCTCGATGACCATTTACCCGCCACTTTCGCTGAACTTACGTCTCTTTTCTGATTCATGACGGCCAAGGCGAGGGTTTTGCTCCGCAGCCAATTTCATCAGCTAGCAGCGAAACCAAGCAGTCACATTTGCTGCTGGGAAGTCGCTGCCACCGACACTGGCAGCATCGTAGTTAGGGGAAATGAAAAGTGAAATGTGAGGTAGGGGGAAGGGGGATGGGGGAGGGGTGGAAAGTAGTAGCATATTAGGCAGTAGGGATGCTATTGTAAATATGGGCCTAAATGGCTAATAATGGGTGCCATCCATCACAGTAGCCCCCATAGACAACATATGCCAAGGGAGGCTAAGGTGGCGGACGGGCATAGTCCACCCACGCAAATCGTTATTTACGATTGGACCGGGCTCATGGTGGCCCAAGCCGACCCACAATGCCACTAAAGGGAGCAAATCACATAACAGAAAGTGGCATTTTGGACCGCCATGGTCCACAAAGCCCAAAAAACCATAGAATTCAAGACTAATAGAGAAAATCGAAAGGTCAAACAACTCACCATAGGTCCGGCGAATATGTAATGGCGCAGGCGATGGCAACTAGGCGCCCCCTATCGAACATTGATTATGCGGCTGGCGGGCAACTGAGAGCTGGCAACGGTACAGCGGAGGGTTGAACTTGGTCAGAAATTGACCGCGGCGCAAAACCCTCGCCTTGAAGGTAAATGTTCCCCGACGCGTCGACGGGGTAGCACTCGACACTTACCCCCGATTTTCCCCACCACGCGTTCATGAATCGCGCGTAAGTGGGGGTGGGGTAACCCTTGCGCCTACCCGCCGGTAAATCGTTCATAAATCCGGCCCCACGTGACAGCAAAAGTGTGGGAAGAGTGTAACGATGGCCGTTTAGGTCAATTTATGGGATCCGCAGACCTTGTTTCATTTTTTTTTTGTGTGGAGCCCGTAGCCTTTATACGTTGCCAGTATTGTGCCCAGTGGTGCTCCATGCTTTTTTGACCTGTGTATCACTAGTGTTGAACAATTATATATCATCATGTTAAGTATTACAGCATGCAGCTGGAAAAATTAGGCATAAGACGTCTAAAAATGCTATAGACCTCAGAATCCTTCAAGTCTCAACGAGCCAGAAGAAATGCAAAAACACAAGAGCTCATGTGAATCGTACCTCCTACCTCTCTCGCACGAAACACCGTCACTATCCACTGCGCTCCGAGCCGCCTGTCCGTCGACGAATCGCGGGCGTACAGGGCCAATGAACTCGTGAGGCGCCGGTTCCATTGTAACTTCAAGGTTCACCCCACTCCTTTTGTATACTAGGGAAAAAGAAACACATTTTTATACTAACTGAGGGCTGAGGAATCTTCTTATATTTCTCGTTCTCCCCGCTCCGACACATTCAGACCTCAGACCCGTCCCCTGACAGAGAATTTCTAGTTCAGTTTGAGGATCCTCGTTTTAATAACGAAGGCACTCAATTTGAATTAAAAATCACCAAGCTCTCTTAGAAGTGCTTCCAGTTTGATTCGAGAAGTGCTTCATTTGAAAGAAAACTCTAATGTGTAGCGAGAGACTTTTAAAAATTAAGTGACAATTTTGCAAACCGAATTAAATGCGTCTAAAATTTACGCGAAGCTTCTCTAACAAAGTCAAGATCATCTTTCTTTTGGGAACGTTTAAAAATAGCACAGAGCCTCAAGGAGTGACACTACACAGTGTGAATAGGCAAATTTTTATTATTTGACCTAAAACAAAATTTTAGGTTTATTCTATTTTGGGACTATTTTGTGTTTTTAGGATTATTTCAGTTTCTTCGTGCAAAGTTATTTGTTGCTGAGGGTAAACCTAAAAATATTGTATTAAAATTATATATATATATATATATAATACTGTTATTTAATTGCTTCTGAAAGGATGGGAAGTTTATGTTCGTTCAAGAAGCATACAGATTTTTTCATAGAATTTCGTGTTTAGAGAGCTAGAATATTATTATTATTATTTTATTTTTAATTAATTAATTATTTTATTATTATTATTATTATTATTATTATTATTATTTTGACTATAGACACGTCTACTTTGAATGAGACTTGATAGGTTTAACTCGGTCGGTGTACAGTTCAAAATGAAAATGGCTTATATAATAGGATGTGTAATTTGCAGCTGCAGCTGCCTGCTCACCAAGAAGAAAAGTATTTGCAATGTAGTCAGAACTAAAGAAAATCAGTCAGTATAAAAACACACACGCAAATCAGGAACGAAGGTAAGTAGTTGTAGGTGCTTGCGAAACTGCACTGGTTATGAAAAAACAATCAGTTCTAATCAACAACATGTCGGAAAATCTCAGCGAATACATAAATTTTCAGCGGAGCTAGCATAACAAGAATGTTTTCACTCACTGAAACAATAAGATAACGATACGAGTGCAACGCATAGGAAGTGCGCACAGAAAATACATACTATTCCGTGGGATAGGCATGCATAGAAAATACATACTTATCCCACGGTATACTACGTATTTTCTATGCGTGTTATATATATATATATATATATACATATATATATATAATACTCTTATTAAATCGCTTCTGAAAGGATGGGAAGTATATGTTCGTTCAAGAAGCATACAGACTTTTCCTAGAATTTAGTGTTTAGGGAGTTAGAAAGAGCACATTTTGACTATAGACACGTCTACTTGAAATGAGACATGGTAGATTTAACTCGGTCGGTGTAATGTTTAAAATGAAAATGATGTACAATAGGATGCGTAGTTCGCAGCTGCAGCTGTTTACTCACCAAGAAGAAAGTATTTACAATGTAGTCGGAACTGAAGAAAATCAGTCAGTATAAAAACACACATGCAAATCAGGAACTAAGGTTAGTAATTGTAGCTGCTTGCAAAACTGCACCGGTCATGAAAAACAATCAGTTCTAATCAACAACATGTCGAAAATCTTCAGCGAATACATAAATTTTCAGCGGAGCTAGCATAACAAGAATGTTTTCACTCACTGAAACAATAAGATAAAGGTACGAGTTCAACAGTGCAACTTATCCTACGGTATAGTATGTATTTTCCATGCGCCGGATCTCAAAGTGCTTTCCAAGTCACCGTTTCAGCTTTTCATTTCGATCCATTTGGTTCAAACACTGCTTACAACATTCAAAAAAAGGAGAGAAGAGAAAGATCCTACGAAGAAAAAACAACGGTACAACCCCACATCAAGGGCAGCTAGCCACTGCAGATGTATTTGCACGACAACAAAAATTGAATTCAAAATGTACATACAGAATTTTTAGGGGAACTGAAGTACTAACACCACTTTTATCCCAGCCTGAGGGAATGAGCAGACGCAAAATTTCGCGTCAACGATTCACCGCGATGTAAATGACCGCAGGAACACCTCAATTGAACCATAGTCCAAATAAGCAATTTTATAGCGATGAACATATAAAGACATACCCGAAGTGAGTTGCCAGCAGACTTGAGAGATGACGATTACCCTTTCCGGTGATGCTACATATTGCCTGAAAACATTAGAAACTACCGCTACGCGGTCATGAGGTCATATGAGAAATGACTGGATGAAGACCGAAAATTAGCGGAGCTGGTAATACTATGTTTGAAAAGCAATATAAGAGGGACCCTCTTTTTAAATAATACTATTTGGATTATAATTTGAATGGGTGTATAAGAGTGATCTCTTCTCTGATAGCAATTGCACAACTTGGATGGGAATATAAGAGAGACCTTTTTTACGAAAAAGCCGATCCGAATGCTTATTAGTTGGCGCATACGAAAGAAAACTAAACAGACGCATTTCTAAGCGATACCTACCTCAGAGAATAGTCTTCGACTGCAATTATATGTTTCCCCTCAGCCTTCAGTTGCTTTGTTCCGCTAACCTTTGCGTTGTTCTTACTAAACGTTCACTTTCCTTGTTTTTTTGTTTTTTCGTTAATTGTGAAACCAGGGCTTAGTGCTAGGTGGGGCCAGCATGACCTCAGTTTCCAATATTATCACCTAAATGATCATCGGCTGGTTGCTATATCAAGCATGCTAGTCTAATTTTCGACTACTCTTTATTCAAAAGTTCTGATTCTACGAGGGTGGTGGGCATACCCGCGTCCCAACGCTTTAGCACAGACCTGCAGTGGCGGGAAAATATTTGCGGTCACTTACCTCAGCGGTGTTTTTCGACCGCCTTTGGAACCAAGACGTCCAAAGAAAAAGAAAGTAGCAGTAGAAAACGTGAGTAGCTTTTCAGAATTCTGTGAAAATTCTCCACAACAAGCAGCTAAAATTGTCTCGGCAGCGGTAAATTTACAGAGAACTTAGAGTGAAAGGAAAATGGTTAAGAGGTAGGTAATGGATGGGAAACACCTCCTCATAATCACATATTATTACAATAGATCATCAAAAACACATTTATTATTAACTGCTAATCAACACTTGGTTGACAGCCCTTATTCTTGATCATAGCCAGACATCGGAACCCCATTGAGCCGACCAATTTCGCGCACCGCTTCACTGTGATAGCATTCCACGCTTCGTTGTATCGGACCCCATTGAGCCGACCAACTTCGCGCACCGCTTCGCCGCGATAGCACTCTACGCTTCGTTGAGGCTGTTTCCAATTCAACCAGATTTTTCCGTCTTTAGCGCTTGACCACTTCATTCACGTCGTTTCAAAGGTGGTTAATGAGGTCTTCTAAATCGGGAGATCGCGCAGGCCGCCTCAAAACCTTGACCCTTTTCGCGTCAAGCCACTGCTTCCTCTTTCTACTGGTATGCTTTGGATCATAGTCCACCTGAAAAATAGAGCCTCTTCCCATTTCCTTGTAAGCGTACGGATTTTTGATGTCGGCGTTGTACAATTTCAAGTCTATTTCCATTTCAAAAAGCATAACTTGACCGCTGTCCTGCAGTTAGCCACTCGCCATCTTCAGGAGAGCTACTCGTAGTTGTAGAGGAGGATCATCGATTCACACTATGTAAAGCTTTTTGTCCCGCGCAAGTTATCGATTTTAGCGTTGATCATAATGATCTACTGTAATACATTGTGATTTTGAAGAAGTGTTCCCAATGCATTGCCTCATGACCACTCTTTTTCCACTCGAACTTTTATTTGAATTTAGCCACGTTAAGACATTTAGATGTTTTCTAGAGAGGGTTTTGAGAGAATTATAAAAATCTACTCCCTTTTTCTCTGGACTCCTTCCGAATTGGCGATCAAAAACGTTCCGAAGTTAGAGAAAAGTCTTTCGAGTCTAGATTGATGGCGTTATTTTTCGCGTGCTCGTAAATATTTAGCCGCCACTGCGTATTCTCTTTCTTCATTATTTTGGGCTCGTTCCATCGCGCTGAATCTGATCTCGCTGTTTTCATATTTTCTCGTTTTACTATTATTCTTTCTCTTCTCCCTCCCTACACTTCTACATGTTTGTGCACTTTATAGCGCAGATATTGTAGTGTGCTCAATAAATAAATATGCATTATACTGAGCCATTCCCACCGTTTCTCCTTTCCATCGGGCAATTCCATATGCTTGCTTGATCAACACAGAAATTACAGGGTAGCTGCATACAGGGTAGGTCCGCCATTCTGCGAATATGGCTCCTGAGAACACGGTTATGGTTCAGTGAGAGTTTACATAAGTTGTAGAGAACATATGAACATTCCGGTGCTTGCGGTGTTGCCGTGCGGTCGTTCAACTCAGCTCGCTCCTACTCTCCACCGCAGTTACTTCCAGCCTCGATTTCGCTGACATCCGCTTACTACATATATTGAAGAACCTTGTGGCGGGTTCTGTCCAGTGAAATCTACTGCTAAAGCCACCTTGTCAGGTATATCCTGTGTCTTCTGTCTATCTGTTTGTTGCGCTCAACGACTCTCTAATCGATTGCCATTTCGCAACATTCTTGTTCAACCATGTCGCCGTCGAAGTCCTCTCAATCGCAGAAAACGAGCAAAATTACGATGACTGGTGAAGATCCGGTTGCTGTACATGGAGCAGATGAAGTGGCGCTCGCGCTTGAACAACTCCAAGCAGATAAGAAGACTCCTGCCTTTGTTAAAATTCTCTTCAACCATATGCTTACTGTTCAGCAGCAGCTCAATCTGGTATTAACCAAAAATCAGGAGCTGCAGGAACAGGTGGCTAATCTGCGTGAAGAGAATGGTGCTCTAAAGGCCGCCTTAGCTGAAGCTGGAAGAGTGAGCAGTGCGGCTCAGTTCCCCCACGTGATTCTTTTGCTGCTAGCAATTTGTCGGCCGTCGATGAAAAAGAAAGACTCCGTTCCGTCGTCATATCTGGCATCACTGAGTCTATTGATTCTAGATCTACAGAACGAGCCATCCACGATTTTAATTCTGTGAGAAATGTTCTTGATCATCTAAATGTAGAATGTGTTCCGCAACTAACATATCGACTTGGAAAGCCTCAAGAAGGCCGTCCACGTCTTTTAAAGGTTGTACTTCCTAACACATTCTACCAATCTTTGGTGCTTAGGAGAGCTTCCTGGTTGCGCTCTTTTTCCTGTAGGGGTGTCTATATTCGTCCCTCCTTAACAAAAGAGGAAAGGGAGCGCAATCGGGAAGCTAGGTTAGCCCGAAGAGCATCTCTGGGTGTGACCGTTACTAACAACCAGCCTACTCAGCTGGATATTTCAACGGGAAACTGCTAAACTCTCCTCGGATATTGGTCAAAGACCTAAGTTTCCTTTATTGCAACATACGATCTATTCAGAAAAACATACTACCGTTAAAGTTCACCATCAGGAAATTAAACTCAGACATTATTGTCATCACAGAAACGTGGCTACAAGATTCCATAAATTCAGCCATAATTCTCAATGATTTGTGTGGCCAGTTTTGCCACATAAGATGCGACAGCACTCTCAGGAGAGGTGGTGGTGTACTCATTCTCGTTAGGTCCGGCATCCACTCTGAGAATGTATGGTGCGAATCGGTAGCTGACAGCTTTGAAATACTGTGCTGCGATTTGAGTTTAGCTGATACAACCTTGAGACTTGTTGCTGTTTATAGGGTTCCTTCTGCATCTCTAAACAGCACAATCATGCTTGTCAAGGTATTAAGTGATCTCTGCTCCTCTAAAACCCAATGCCTTGTTCTCGGCGATTTCAATTTTCCAGATATTGATTGGTCTAAAAATTATCCGTCTTCAGTTTCTATGGCATCAAAATGTTTTGTTGATATGTGCCAATCTTGCAATCTTCATCAGAACATTGTGACGCCCACTCGACATAACCATCTGCTTGATATTGTTCTCAGCAGCAGTTTGGGACTTGTCAAAGACATCATTATTGGGCCACCAATAGGTTCCAGCGATCATTCTAGCATTTCATTTAGAACTGATTATTCACTGAGTAAACCAAGGTATCGAATTCAAAAAGCATTTCATAAAGCAAACTACGACATTATCTGTCAGTATTTGCTTTCAATAGATAGGAGAACACTCCTTGAGGAACAAGTTACTGTGAATGACAAGTACGAGTTCTTTATCTCAATTCTCCATAAATGCATTGACCAACTAGTACCTACCGAAAAGTTACCAGTACACTTTAATAAACTTCCTCCCAACCTAGTCAGACTTTTTGAACAGAAAGAAAAACTATGGTCGACATATCAACATTGCCCAAGTTCTGAAAACCTTCACCGTTTTCAAAAAATCAATAATAGATTCGACCGACTTTTAAACAAATTCCACAAGTATGTTGAGAGAAAAATTCTCGATACTCCCAACAAATCATCTCTCTATAAACTGTTAAATTCTGTACTGAAACGTACCGAGCGAATCCACACACTGAAGGACGAAACCGGCGTCGTAGCATTAACTGACTCAACAAAGGCTACCATGCTAGCTAAATATTTTCTAAAGACCTTTGCAGAACGTCCTTTCAACATCGATTCCTTTGCTGTTAATAATAATAATTCCAGCATGGAAAGTTCGGTTTGGTTCTATAAGGAGGAGATTTATAATGAACTTTGTAAGCTACCACCTAGTTATGCTACTACTCCGGATGAAGTACCGTCCTACTTTATCAGGAAAATTGCCATCGCGATTGCTTACCCTCTTGAGCACATATTTAATGCCAGTTATATGACTGGCGAAGTACCATCCCGTTGGAAACATGCGTTTGTTACACCTATTCCAAAAAAGCCTCCCCACCAACTTGTATCAAACTTTCGTCCAATTAGCATCACATCAGTTTTTGCTAGGGTCTTCGAGAGAAAACTCAAGACAGCGCTTGTATTATATCTCGAGTCCAATAATCTTATCCCTAATGATCAAAATGGCTTCCGTTCAGGTAAATCTACTGAAACACTGATGTTATCTACGCTTAATGATTGGACGAAATCTCTTGAACAAAAAATTGATGTGGATGTAATTTATTTTGATTTTATGAAGGCTTTCGACAAGGTCCGCTTGGATAAACTAATTGTCAAGCTCACGGATATAGGTGTCCATCATAGAATTACTCTGTGGATAATAAACTTTATATCTGGTAGATCTTTTCAAGTTAGGGTAAATGACGCATTCTCTGAACGTCTTTCTATTAAAAGTGGTGTTCCTCAGGGTGGTGTTTTGTCCCCAATCCTCTTTTCTATATATACCTCTGAAATTCCGTCCCTAGTTAATCAGCTTGGTGTTTCTTGTAAAATGTTCGCTGACGATATAAAAATTTATAAGAATATTGCTCTTCGAGAAGACCATCTTTCTCTTCAATCAGCAATAAATGCAATTGCGGATTGGTCATCAAAATGGGAACTTCCATTATCTCCGCAAAAGTCACAAGTACTTTATCTAGGGCAGCAGGTAGGTAGATATCCTTACTAGCTTGACAAGATGCACATTAGTAGCACAACTTACCTGCGTGATTTGGGCTTTACCCAACTTTCGTTCAAAGAACATATTGAAATAATATCGAAAAAAGCTGAACGAATTGTGCACAGCCTCTTCAAATGTTTGCGAACAAATTCAATACAACACTTATTAATTGCCTATAAGTCGTATGTTAGACCAATTCTAGAATATGGCACCACAATTTTTAGTCCCAAATATAAGCGTGAAATTGCCAGGCTAGAATCTGTACAAAACAGGTTCACAAGAAAGCTATGGATACGAGTACATGGGTATGATTACAACACCATCCCCTCACCGGCTTCACGAAACAGATTCTTCAATCTACATACGCTTGAACACCGTAGGAGAAGAAATGATTTAATTGCGATATATAAAATGATAAACGGTCTTACTCGTATTCCCCTTCAGGAGTTCTATACATTTTCTTCATCGAACACAAGGGGTGGTCAGTGGAAGATCCAGTTTCCTGGAGCAAAAAGCAGTGTAAGGTCTCAATTTTTCACTTGCCGTGCTGGCTCTAATTTTTTGAGGTTATCTAAAAAACACATTATACCAAATTCCTTAAGGAAGTATAAAAAAGTTCTTGACCGATATCTTCAGGATGCAGTTTAGTAGTTTTCAACTGTATTATGTCGATTCTTGTCGCCTGTTTTGTTTTTTTCGTGTTTAGAATTACTTTAACTTATGTTTAGTTTTACCTTGTTTTCTTTTGCATGGTTATCCATGCAGTGAATAAATAAATAAATAAATAAATATGATGTGTTCATGCACAAATTTCACATAGGACAGGTCTTGTAGCAAGGATGTGTGGCCCTCAGGCCCCGTTCATACTCCCGAGCGCGACGCCACATATGGTGGCCGCATTAATTGAGCGATCGATCAATTTGGCCATCTTAGATGCCGTCGCGTCGCTCGGCGTTGAAGTATAAACGAGGCCTCAGGCCGGAAACAGAGTTCGGCGGCACGCCGCCATGCCGCGATGGACCAGACAGCTTTTGTGGATAACACAAGGGATTACGCTACGCAATACTGCTTGTTTTTTGGCGAGAAGTACGAAGAAGTGGCCGCAAATAGGGTAAATAGAGGTCATCTTACAAAAAGGGTCACTAACACGAAAAGCAGACAAGGCACACTAATAGTAAAAAATAGAAACAGGTAATGGTATAGCTCTGTTCTGTGTTCTCCTCCGCGGATTCATGGAAGCCGCTATATTTACAACCTGATTTTTAAAGCGTTTGGAGTCCAAGCTGTCAGTGAGCTTTGTGATACAATTTTTACTGGATGTAGGGTCCTGTGTAGGGAGTCCAAAACCATAGTTACCTTTTTCGGAATGCTGTTCTGTAGTCGAAAAAAGCGTGTGGATGTGTGAGCGCGAAGTTCAGGCCCTGCTGCCACCCAGTCCAGTGTGGTCGGTTGGCGTAGTGGTAGTGTTGTAGCTTCGCAGGAGCATGGTCGTGGGTTCGGTTCACCTTGTACTGGTGTTTTTGCGTTTTGCGATTTATTTGTTTATTTATTAATGGCGTGAATTGCAGGAGAATTACACGCATAACACATAACACGTATCATAAAGCAACATGGTTAAGCGGTATTAAACAGAACACGGTTGAAAACGCGGTATTGAGCAGAACACAATGCATAAAAGGAAACAAGCTAGGTTAACCTATTTCGGGCAAGCAGATGTTTGAAGTGAGGCACAGACATACCAACAAAATTTTTATGTTCACCGATTAATAGGTTTAACTCCCTAAGAAGCGGTAGGTGAGAAAGTGAGACCTGACCCGTGACCTTGCAACCTTAACATGTAATCGAAGTCTACCTCTTACGTTTCTCCTAAGTGGCCCTCCGAAAAATACAATTGGATCAAGGGAAAGTTTAGGAAGAGGATTTAAAATAACGTGATTAGGTCTGTTTTGTCTCTTGTGTTACGCAAACTAGATATACCAAGCAGCTTCGCCCGCTCAGAGCCGTTGGGAATATCTCCATATCCCACTTTATAGCATATCATGAACAGCTTTCGCAGTAGTTATTCTGAACGCTTTCGAAGAGATCGATGTCTTTCTTGTGACATGAATTGAAAATTGAGGTACCGAACTCCATAATAGGCCTGACGTAGCATTTGTTGGCATGCAAGAGGGCTAGAGGATCATTTGTCTTCAGCACCTTGAACAAGTTGTAGGAACGAAAGTTTGCTTTTTCTACAAGCGATTTGTAATGGAGGTCCAAACTTAAATCGCTCCATATAAGGAAGCCTAAATCTCTAACATCCGTAACCTGTTTCAAAACCATGCCATTAATTCTATAGGATGGAGAATAGTTTCGCTGTTTTGATTGTATTACAAGACACTGCGATTTGGCAATAGCAAGAGGTAGTTCCCAGTCTTCAGCCCACTTTGCAATAAAATCGATAGCGGCCTGAACTTCAGAAGGCCTCTCAGGTTTGTCGACTTCTTTGTAAATCTTCACGTCACCAGCATACATTTTGCACGTAACACCAAACCTAGAGACCGAGCCAGGAATATCATAAGTGTATATAAGGAATAGGAGTGGAGAAAGAACTCCTCCTTGTGGCACTCCACTAGTTGCGTCATAAACCGAGGAGTAGCTATCCATTACTCGCACCTGATATGCCTATCTACAAGGAAGCTCTTACCAGGGAATGCCGTCAGCTTCCCATGGAACTTCGGATTGAAACCTATACCTTGTGAAAGAGCTCGAGACGCTGATCACAGATATGTAGACCAAATTTGCTAAATGGATCTCCTAAGTGAGTTATGGCCGGCGGAAGCCGCGATGTCTTCCATGTGTTAGGCGCGCTCAATCAGCGTTGGGCGCAGTTTTGCGCGGTAATCAGCGGTTCGGTTATCAGCACCGTCAGCAGCTGCGGCGGCGCAGTGGTAGAGTGCTCGCCCTAAATGATTGGGTTCATTGGTTGGGTTCCTGCCGCTGACTGTTTTTTTGCGTTTTGTGATCTCTCTTCGACGAGAATCTATAGTCTCATTTTTAGCACATTTTTGAGCGAACGGCTAACGGCGACTTGCATTTACGTCTACTTGAATACGGAAACGTGTTTCAGGTAAAATGCTTTATTCATGACGTGAAGCAAGTAGAAATTCAAGTCAAAACAGAATAAAATGTAAAAATAAAATCAAAAATCAACAAAACTTAGTAAACATAATAAATAAAAAGTAAAGGCACTAGTTAAAAGTTCCGACTCGACTTCGGTCGAAAATTTTTTTGCTGAAACTTTGTCTAGGGGAGTTATTTGTAGTGCTGATCACGAATCCGACATCCATTTCAGGTTTCAGTGGTTCACGTGTAGTCTTGTCAGAGAACAGAACACGAACACTTCAGCTCTTTACCTCAAACTTTGGTAATTAAACCATTTTAAACAGAATAAATAAATTGATTATAAAACAGAACAACCCCACCACTCAGAGAAACAACTGAAGCGCAGCGCATAGGAAAGCTCAGCGCAGCGCCCTACGGCCCAAGAGGAGGAAAAATTGCTCCTAGGAATGCGCTTGCCGCTGTTATACGGAAAGATTGCGAAAAGTGATAAGCACAATCCTCGACGAGCTATGTTTACAGAGTATACCACAACATGGCTCGGCGAAGCCATCAACAGTACAAATATGAGTGACAAATTAATCAATAACCATAAAGTGTTAACGAAGTAAACTAAACCTAACAACCAAAACACTTGATCACAACATCGCGGTCCATCCGCGATACACGGCAACAATCGTCGATTGGGTTAATCGAGTTCTTTGAAAGCGGAAAGGTGAAAATTTTTGACTTCCAGGTTAAACAAATAAGAAACTGATGTCAGATTCGTGATCAGCACCCCAAATAACCCACACTCACAAAGTTTGGATGATGTTGATGGTTCTGACCTCATCACCCTCACTCGACCCTTGGCCTAGAGCAGGCTTTGCACCTCGGTCATCACTGTCAAAGAAGCGCGGTCGTTAAGCTGCGAGGCCATTCCAAGTGGAAACCAATTAATTACGTTAAGCGGTGGAGGGCTATTCATAAAGTAAAATATGCTACTACGTCTTTTTTGAACGAGTGGTAGATGGAGGCGTAGATGTTCAGTTTGTGAGCAATGCATTTCGCTTGCATGCTTTTTTGTAATCCTCCATCATTGTTGAACAAGGTTGGTACATCATTAGCTATTATTACCGGGTGGTTACTACGTTTTTGACTCCATCCAGGTAAAGAATATAATAGCTTGCTATCCAGAACACCTTATCATCTTGAAACAGCTTGACTGTTCGAAAATCAAAAGGGGCCCATTCACTGTACCAGCGAGGTCGAAAAAATAGTTATTCCTACTTCGGTTACGGGTGTTACTTGAAGTGCTGATCGTGAGTCTGACATCGGTTTCTGGATTTTCCGTTTTCTTATGACAGGTTAGAGAAGGTGGGAGCAAGTAAGCGGGGGGAGGTCGGATGTGCTAGTTTCGCCCAAGCTTTATGCGCAAGGGTTATTTGGGGTGTTGATCACGAATCTGACATCAGTTTTTTACTTGCTCAACCTGGAAATCAAAAATTCTCACCTTTTCACTTTCAAAGAGCTCGATTAAGGTGAACGACATTTGTTGTCGACTTTTTGTTTAAAAATGTGTTGGAAATGGGATCCCGCTGACGATAAATCGCAAAATGGAAAGCAGCAGTTCAAGGGCAATCGAGCCCACGACCGTGCAGCTGTGAAGCTACAACACTATCACTACGCCAAGCGACCACATTGGGCTGAGTGGCAGCAGGGCGTCATGAACTTCACACTCACGCGTCCTCACGCGTTGTTTCGACCACAGAAGAGCATTTCGAAAAAAAGTAACTATGGTTTTGGATCTCCCCACACGGGACCCTACATCCTGTAAAAATTGCATCGCAAAAGCTCACCGCCAGTTTTGAGGCTCTCCTTGTCAGAACACAATAAACAGAACTCACAATATTAGAATGTGCAACATGTTTTCAATGCAAAATACATTTCCATGGCATCAAATCCTTCGCATGTGACGTCGCATGTGACGTGACGAAGATGTCGTAGAACACTGCTGCAACTCATTTTTCTAACTGATTTCTTGAAAACATAATAAAACCTTGAAAATACAGAAAAAGATTATTATTAAGCAATTAAAAGTACTTTCTAAAAATGGCAGCTTCTTCGTGAGTGGGTTCCATTTCTTGCGGAAAAGTGAAGACAAATTGGTGTACAGATTCAGCACCAGATGTCGATCTTTCGCTCATTCTTCCCGCATCGGTAAAAAATTGAGGCCGTCTTGGGGAATTCGAAGACTGTTCAGAAATTCTTAAATTTTTCATCTGTAAAACAATCAGTATTCAGAATTTTATAGGATTCAATCACATGTTTATAGCACACCTCTTTCTGCGACGAAAACGCAATTGAATTCATGCTCCCTGTTCGGATTTAACACGCAGGGCTACAACCCATCCCTCCGGGGTCTGCGAATTGACAACAGACTTGTCTGGGAAAGCCATGCCCGGGCTCGTCCATCGGGTGGCCGGCGCTAGTCAGTGCAAGTTAGGCTAAATACGACATCCTGTGGAAGAAGAATGCGCGGCGCACCCTAAAAAGGGATTGAATAACCTCGTCGCACAGAGGCTGGTTTGGTGTATTTCACGTAATGTTGACCAGCTGACTGTGTGACATCAGTAACAGCAGTGTACGCTCAGACGCTTGCCTTATAACGCACTGTAGTCTATGCTACAACAATATACATATGTAGCTGGACTCACGCGCTTCTATAACTGGACCTGACTGATATGCTGTCGGTATTCAAGGGCTATGGCTTCGTACCTCTTACATTTTCGGCCTCATACGGAACTTCGTGCCTTGGACTGCTACAAGCAGAGATTCAAGGTTCCGGTTCTGCTGAAATAACTTAGCATCTTGTTCAGGAAGAGCTAAATTATTCACTGATTTCATAGGAATCTGCGAGGGTAAGGACGTGCCGTCGAATATGCTGATGAGAGACGTTGCCATCACCAAGTCTGAGTACGTGTCCGGTGAGAAGGAGATCACCACACTGCAGAATTTTCAGGACGTTTCAGTTCTATTCGACTACTGTCAATACAAAGGAGTGAGTCATTTTTCCAGGTTTTTTCTTTACTAAAGATATGCTTTTTTTAACGGTAGGTTTGTAGGTTCAGAATTTCTTTAGAAGGATCTTCTCTGAAATAGTGAAGGCTTCAATAAATTTGAATCAACGTACGAATCCATAGCAGAGTGTTCATATGTAAACTTAAGATATTACTTTTATTTCTAAAAAGTTATTTATTCATTTTTTGAATTAAATTTATTTGACTTTAAACATAGACAGTTTATGTCGTTTACTCTTGAATAATTAAAAACACAATCATAAATGTGTTTAGCTTCTGGATCTGTTGCCGTTTAGGGGATAGTGCCTTCACGAAACATTTTGTCCTGTTAACAGAACCCACAAACTTGGATGCAGCACTTGCCTGCTTTTCTAGAATCTTTACGTCAAGTAGGATCAAGGAAATATGCTTTTCTTCTGTCAGAGAAAGTGTCCGGAATGACGTGCTTCAGCAACATTCGAGAACAAGAAAACTGTCGTTTGAACCATAACGAAAACAAGGATAACATCCGCAAGTAGCTTCATTCAAAGAAAATAAAGACAGCAGTTGACAGCAAGTTTTTAACTAGTTGAGAAGCTTGAACACCGGCAAAATTTTGGTTAAGGATTAAACAATTCTTTTGCTTTTGTTTAATTTATTTAGACTAGTCCAAAGAAATTACGTACAAATGGCCAATCTGCCTTTTGAGCTTACTGCCTAGATTGAACACCTATGTATAACATAGAAGGGAGTTCATGAATGTTTTTTGAGGTGATCACTTTGACTGCATATTGTGCTAGAACCATTAAAAATTGTAATGCTTTTATGGCAAATCTTAATTACATTCAAAGCGTCTTTAAGAACTATTTACGTGCCCTCAGAAATTTCTGAAATTTTTTGAGATCCACGCTTTATCGATGCTAGAGGAATTCATATAGTAGCCACTAAGTTAAAAACCCAGAAAACCGAAGCGCTCAACGAGGACCATATCAGAAAAGTACCTTCAAGTCGGTTCCCAAGGGCTGACGGAAAACGCTAGATCTCTCTTTGCTTGGAGTTACGGATCATTTTTTATCATCTTTTTCTCTCACTCAGAAAACATGTTTTCATTGCCCTAATTTGTATGGTTCCATAGCATGCTTCATAACCTCGCTTGGGACCGCTCTTTGAAGGCAGTTGGAATTAGAGACAGGTAGCCACTGGATGATCACCCTCCTTGAATCAGCAAACTCGTGTGCACTAAACAGATCTCACCAGGTTGCCCCTCCTTCCCGAAAGGTCACCCCAATTCTTGTAGGAGCGCAAGGTCAGGACAGAATTTGAAGGTACCGGTTTATGTGATACTTTTGAATTCTGGCACTCCTACAGTTCAAGGAGCGTGGTTTTTCCCGAACTACATCGAGAATTAGGCTGCACTTTTCACTTCGGTAACGACTGAAGCCACGTCAAGCTCAGAGGTTTTGAAAGTCAATTACCAAGTAATTATTGAGAAAAGAACTGTTAAGAATAGTTGTTTTGAAGCCCGTAAAATTGCGAACGCTTCAGCAACTCCTTCAAGAAAGAGCCAAGAATGAAAGCATATGTTACTTGGTACTCTAATGTATGAAATGCTGCCGATTTCTAACCGTGAAATCGAAAAGATTTCTGATACTATGAAACAAGTTCTTTTCAGTTTTCCTTCGCCTTCAGCTATTATAACTGCACCATCTTAGTCAACTTGTAACAAGAACTATAGCCGTGTAATAGTGACTGGTTTATACACAAGTATTGCATGAATAATTTTGCCTTGCAGCAAAAGGCTGCGGTTAAAAGCACAGAGCACCTTCGTTATAAAACTGTGACTGTGAGTGTCATTACTTTAGTTGTTCTTGAAGGAAGTACCAGTCCGTACACTGCACGACGAATTGTGCGATTCACCGTAATGTAGACGATAGCGACAATACCTGTGAACAAACAAGTTAAGGTGTTTTTATGGATACACGAAGAACGTCGGAAACTCACCAGAACTAAACTGCCAAAGGATTTGAGCGAGGACGATTACCCAACTGGGTGTGGGAATATATTGCATGGAAATATTAGCAACGGCGCATAAAAGCGTGATGAGGCATATAAGAATCGACTGGACGTACACCGAAAATCAGTGAACTTGTAGAATGTGATGGAACAAAAAATAAAAGCATTAGAGAAGAAAAGGATAACGGAAGGCGTTACTCAGTCCCTCTTAGGATGCGCCACACATTTTACTTCCACGGCATGTCACTGAGGCGATTTCAACGCGTAATCGCCTAGACAGAACCCGCTGGTCAACTGGTAAGGCTTAAAACCCCAGGGTGCAAAGCATTTCGTAAAGGATCGACTGCTGGTTAGGGTAGCTCTGGTAATACGAGGGCATGATTTCATAGACCTGACACCAAGCTGTGAAGAAGGCGGGTCGGCGCGGAGATGCGGCCGACGAGCGCTGTACTCAGGTTGAGATTACAGACCCACAGAACACGAGTGGGGGCAGAGTGGCAGGAAATATAAATTGTCATGGGTGCCTTCATATTATATCAGGTGAAAGCCCTTGAGCTGCAAACGAATGACACGTGGATCGTTTTTCGAACTTAAAATAAAACGGGGAGTTATGGGAAGGAAACGAAAAGACTGTCAGTTCGAGTCGAGAATAAGGACTAGCAGCATCTAAAACGTAGTGGTCCGAATGGCACAAGACACTAATGCTGCAAACGCTAAAAGGTTAGCAGCCAAAGAAAGCACTAAAAAAGGCTCCACGCATTCTTCCTCTTTATAAAGCAGCTAAGGCCATTCAAAAACGTGAAAATTCCTTGTTGCTGGTGAATCTAAATGATTCCTGAACTTAACGTAGGCTCTCCCCCAGTCTAGGATGCAGTTAGAGAAACTCATGGTGCTTGCAATGAGTGACCTCGAAGTATAAAAAGACAACCTGAAATTTCTTTTCAAAATCTCCATGATCAACCTTCATGAAACACACAAACGACAGTTCTTTCTATACGAACTGGATAGCAATGCATTTGAGCATTGTCCAGCTTCTAGCAGAAAAATCGTCGATTTTTGCCCACTTTTAGCATCATACGATGTAATTTTCTGCCGCCGCGCAGGAAGTAGTCACTGATAGAATAGCCGGCTCATTCTCACAAGGTCAGGTTTGAGTGCAGTCCATTAGAGAAGACGCAGCTCGTTTACGAGCGCCCTCTGGTACTTTGTAAAAATGATTGCTTAAAATTTAGGTAGAACAACATTAATTCAGACCATTAGACCTTTTAGTCCTTATTCCTTTTCAGTCTGAATCATTAATCCTTTCCAGTCTGATCTAATCCCTGCAAAGTTTTCTAGAAAAAGATGGAAATGAATGGAGCTATGTAAGAAAAGGACGCGGATAACGCGACTACCGCCCCTTTTTCCAATCCTTATGGTGGGCGTTGTAGAAAGACCGATGGCCAGCCGACGAACAAAGTCTTACCCTTTACCCTTTCCAGACACCAAATTATCGATACCGGAGGGATGGAATAGAAGTCTCGGTTGGCCTAGGCGGGAAATCCGAACCGCAGACGGTACCGGGAGCACGCGATAGCCGGCATATCTTCCGACAGCGTTCCACGCGGTCATTAAAGCATTAATTATTGCTTACAATTTTTGATATTATTTAATTGATCAGCGTTAGTCTAGGCCGACATTTTATCCAAAAAAGCGCAACTGTTCTGGGGCCGTGTTCTTGAATGACTTACCTGCGGGTATGTGCAAGATTTACCTCTACTCCCCACTTACGCGCGATTCGTCAACGCGCTGCAGGGAAAACCCGAGATAGGTGTCGAGATAAATGCTATCTCGTCAGCGTGTAGGGAACATTTCCCTTCAAGGCGAGGGTTTTTCTCCGCTGCCAATTTCTGACCCAATGCATCCCTCCGCTGGCCCGTTGCCAGGTCAGAGCTGGCAGTGGGCCAGCGGAGGGATGCATTGGGTCAGAAATTTGCAGTGAAGCAAAGCCCTTGCTTTGGCCGTCATGAATCAGAAATAGAGGTAAGTTCAGGGAAAGTGGTGGCTAAGTGGCCGTCGAGATAAGTGGGGTAGGATTCAACTCCGGCCGCGTTTGTGAATCGGGCCTCTGAATTTTGCAAAAAATTCCAGCACTTAATTGTCGCAATGAGGTGACTACTACAGTAGACAATGGATCTGACGCCGATTCGGATAACTGGAATTTTTTTTAGCCCTGACTAAATGGGATTATTGGAAAGCCCGAATATTAGGGCAATCGGATCGGGGTGACTTTCACCAGATCTGACTTTCGGATAATTCTGATTACTGACTTTGAACAGAAATCTGATGTATTGTTCGACACGGATATCCAATGTGAGATTTGAAGATAAATCAGAAAATAATTCAGGTTTTGAATAGTCCAAAAATTGTTATTGTTGGAGCAACTCTTTCCTGAACCATTCGAAGACTCGGCGCTTTTCAAAAGTGCCATTATTCGCTTGCCACATCGATTTATTAAGATGTCGTTCAAGCGGTACGGAACTTAAGCCCTGTGGGTAATGTGGGTAACTTCGTTTTTAAAGTGTTGGTCACCAGCAATCGATAATGATCAATCTGTCGATTTTCTGTGGATGACTTTCAAACGGTTCGAAACTTTATCTCTGGGGTAATCGAGGTTGCTGAACAGAATTTGGAGCTTGTTTTTGAAGTATCGATTGCCATCAATCGATGTTTGCCAAATAATGGTTTTTTGTTGATGTCGTCCTTTTTCACAATTTTTTTCTAACTTGTCCCATTCTTCTTCTTCTTCTTCTTCTTCTTCTTCAGCGTTTTTCCCGTTTAGTTGCGGGGTCTGCTTTCCTGGAATGTTGGAGCCACATTTCCCGATCAAATGCCTGATTAGGGTGCAATCTAGCCACCTTATAGTCCTGATGCAGCGTATCAAGCCACCGCTGTTTTGGGCACATCAAGGTTAAGACCATTCTTTAGGACAGTGTCATCGTTTGCATGAATAACATGGCCGCACCATCTCAGACGAGTTTCACGCAATTTCTCAAATATCGGGGTGAAACCGAACCTCTGCCGTATGGAGTCGTTGCGTACTCGATCCAAACGCGTAACTCCGGCCGTCCACCGCAGCATCTTCCTTTCCATTTCGCTGAGGCGCCTTTCAATTTCTTTGGTAACGGGCCAGCACTCAGCTCCATAAATAGCTACAGGTCGGACGGCTGCTCTGTAGATCTTCGATTTAAGCTGCTCTGGTATCTTCTTGTCGCAGAGCACTCCCTCAATGAGCGCCATTTGGACCACACGCTGCATACACGCGTGAATTGGCGTCAACGAGTAAACCGCCATCAGATGCGATTGCTGATCCAAACTACTTGAAGTTACTCGAAGTACGTGGCAGCTCAATGCCATTTACCTTAATGGAGCTGGACACATTTTCGTCAGTCGTCATATACTCGATCTTCTTGACATTAAGTTTGAGTCCATATCTCTCCCTGCGATCGCACAAAGCTTGTATCTGCCGCTGGAGTTCAATCTTATCTTCGATAGCAAGAACTACATCATCAGCATAAAGCAGCATCCAAGGGACTGGCTGCTGAAGATCACGTGATATGACATCCATAATGAAGAGTAGAATTGAGAGCGCAGACTCTCGATGTACTCCGACAGAGAAGGGAAACTCCATCGACGTACTTGCTGCAGCTTGTTCTCGACTCTTTGGACAAGAGTTCATAGAGAATTCGCACCCACTCTATGAGCTCTTCGGGAACTCCATGATGTCGCAAGGCGTACCATATCACTTCACGCGGTACGCGGTCAAAGGCCTTCTCCAAGTCGAGGAAGGCGATATGCACTGCCTTCTGTTTCTCGCGATGCTTCTCTATCAGAAGATGAGCGGCGTTCATGGCATCGACTGTGCCGCAACCAGCTACAAAGCCGCACTGATTGGTAGAGAGCTGGACGATATCATGAATGCGCCCGTCGACAATCCGCTCGAAGATTTTCATGCTATGCGAAAGCAATCGGATTGGACGGTAGTTTGTGCAGTCTGCTGGACTGCCCTTCTTTTTCCAAATCGGAATCGTCGTGCATCTCTGCCAGATATCGGGCGCATTCTTCTCCGCAATAACCTGGTTTAAGAAAGTCGCCAGCCACTTAGTTGGGTACCAGGATTTCGACTTCCATAAGTCGGCCGCCAACTTATCGGGGCCTGTTGCCTTGCCCGGCTTCATCTTCTTCAGAGCCGCTTCTCACCGCCTCTACGGTGATTTTCTAAACGGGGCCGTGTACAGGAGAAGAAGATGGAATGCTCGGATGAGCGAACCCTATTGTCGAGACTTCCCCAAAGTAGGTGCGCCATCGGTTTAAAACCATCTTGCGGTCCATGAGTAGATGACTGTTCTCATCGATGAAGCCAAAGAACTTCTCAACATCCCCAGTCTGGCGATGACGGACCTTCGGCAGTCGATAGAGAAATCGCTCGCCAGCGCACGACTCAAGCCTCCCGTTGACATCATCGCAATGAGTGGCTCTTGCAACGGCTACCGCCTTCTTAGCGGCTTTCTTGGCTTCCTGATACAGGTCTTATCGTCAAAAAATGCGTAGTATAATCTATTCTTCTCTCGAACTTTTTCCTTAACTTCGTTAGTGTACAGCCATGTCTGCTCATCGACCTTATGCCGTCCCGATTTCGTCGTGCCGAGTTCGGAATGCGCAGCACTGAAAATCGCGTCGATGGCATCTTTCCATGTCTCGTCGACGGTCGTGACCGTCGGCAACCGAACGTGCGAAGTCACAGCTGCTTTCTTTTCTTTCAGACGCCACCACTTGATCCTTAACGGACCGCACCGTTCGACCTGCCTAAACATCGGTGGTGTGATCTTCATAGTGTAGATTAGTGGGCGGTGTTGTGTAGCGAATGTTTCATATGGCACGACCATCGCCTCCGTGACAAGCCCTTGGTCACGATTTCGCACAAGGACAAAGTCAATCTGCGTTTTAGAATTCCCGCTGCAGAATGAGATAAGGCGGGATTCACGTTTTCGGAATCTGGTGTTCACCATGGTGAGGTCGTGCGACTCCGCATACTCGAGGATGCGCTCACCATCTACGTTACGTGAACCAAAACCAAGACCACCATGACAGCTGTACCGTACCTCGCAGCGCCAACGTGTCCGTTCAGGTCACCTGCGACAATGATTACGTCTTGCAACGGCACTTCTGCTGTCCTCTCATCAAGCAGGCTCCAAAATTCATCCTTGGCTCGCTAAGAGCAGCCTGTCTGTGGAGCATATGCAGAGAAAAGATGATAGCGCCACCGTTCTGCAGCGATTACGACCTTCATCAAGCGGTCATTGAAACGTTCCACGCTTGCAAGCCAGTTTTCTCCCGATACCGTGCTCGCATCAGGGACCCTCGCGTACTTTTCACACTCGCTTTGCGAGTGCGCGTCGGCTCCCGCAGACGCCGTAGCATTATCTCGTGAAACATTCAGCACCATCAACCATATGATGTGACATGGGCTGTTTGTAGGCCGGCCTTTCACAAGGGCATGTCGCCTGCATTCGACTGTCCGTGATTAGCTTGGCTCGCAAAAGCAAGCAGTTTCCAGCGGAGGAACGGACATCGCCACCTCTAACTTGTCCTAATCGACGTGGTTAAGATGTTTTTCCTGAGGAAACCATGACATAGGTGGCAGCTACAATTGATGATGAAAAGTTATTACTATGGCGAAGCTGTCAGTGCGGTTAAGAGGCCGCACGACAGCTTTTTGACGGTCTTGATAGCATGGTCCAAATGATCGAGATTCCGCCGGCTAATCTCAACGCACTTCTCGTTTGAATCAACTATACGATTCCAGCTATAAGACCCGCCAGTGCATTGTTCGTCTATTCGGTAAGGAGGAAAACCGCTTTTCTCCGAGAGGGTGCTGTAACATTGATAGAAATCGAGACCGATGAAGATTTCGATGCGAACGATTCCACTGATAACGAGTCCAACTGGGGCTACAATGATGACGAGAATGGAAGTTAATGGAAGTCCAGGACAATTTGTTTTTCCTCGTAATTATTTGTTCAGCTTAGGTTCGGTCGACTGCTTTAAGTCCAGGACAATTTGTTTTTCCTCGTGATTATTTGTTCAGCTTAGGTTCGGTCGATTGCTTTGTCAGCAAATGTAAGGATGAATCGTATCCCAAACCGCGCTACGAAGCGGGGCAGACGCTGAAGAAGACGCAAGATTCAGTAGCTATCTCACGACGGTACTATGAGTACACCCAAGTACCGCCGCTAATTCAAAAGTGGTTGAATTGAGCTTGGCTTCGAATGTTTCCCGAAGGTAATCTCCTTTTTCAGAACAATGAGCCCAGAGCGATGTTGACCTCCGAAAGAAATAACTCCGCCACCAAAGCGCTGGACCATCGGACCACTGTGGAATAGTGAAAAACATCCTTCTTGAAAGCGGCGCCTATATTGGTGGCATCCGTCCTCGAGCATTGGCCTTTCAGAAGCTCATAGTAGACGATCGGTTAATGCTAATGCTTAAGGAAGTTACCGTAATTTTCTCCATGATCGGCAAGGGTCCATATTTTATGTAAGTTCGTGTTGGTCGAGATTGTGCTACGGCGTTCGCGGGAGCCGATGCGCACCCGCAAAGTCCGGCGAGTGTGAAAAGTATGCGAGGGTCCCTGATGCGAAGACGGCATCGTAGAGGCAACTGAGCTAGTCCGAAATTCCTGTGAGATAAGCAGGACCCGCGTAGCCACGATAAATGTGGGTACGTTAACGGGCCGCTCGTGCGAGTGGGTAGAAGCACTGGAACGTAGAAGAGTTGATTTCTGTGCGGTGCAGGAGACGAGGTGGTCCTGTGCGAGTCAAGGGACATAGAAAGAGGCTTTAAGGTCGTTCCATGTAAATATACCAAAACCACCAGCGGTGTTGGTATAATTGTCTTCTTTTTTCCGAGACTCGATTGTAAGTTTCGACCGCTTTGACGATCGATTGATGAAGATCATTGTAACTTCTTCTCTGCGTATGCTCCGCAGACTGGCTGCTCAGGCCAAGGAAGAGTTTTGTAGCCTGCTTGACGAGGAGACAGCAGAGGTACCGTGAGAGACGCCACCATTGTCACTGGTGACCTTGATGGGCACGTAGGCGCCGCGGAAGACGAGCATAGTTGTCATGGAGGATTCCGTTAAGGGTAACGTAACGCAGATGGTGAGCGTTGAGCATGCGGAATCGCATAACCTTACCATAGCAAACAACGTGTTTCGTAAACGCTACTCCCACCTCATCTCGTTCTATAGTGGGAACACCAAGACCCAGATAGATTTCGTCCTTTGAAAGATCGCGACTGAAGTCTCGCCACAGATGCGAAGATCGTGAAGATCGCGCCAACGAGGAAGAAGCAGGTGCGGCGCAGCAAGAATTAAGTGGTGGCGATTGAAAGAGAAGGAAGCATTTCTGATTTCTTACCGACAGTCACAACTGTCGATGAAACCTGGAGAAGGGCTATCGACACGATACTTCCTGCTGCAAGGTTAGAACTCGGCATTACGAAGCCTGGACGACGAAAGGTCGACAAACAGGTATGGATGTAGACGAACGGTGTGAAAGAAAAGGTTCGAGAGAAGAAAGCGCATTATCATGTGTTTCTTGGAGACAAGACAGCCGATAACTGCCAAAGTACCATGACACGAAAAAAGCTGCCAAGAAGGCTTTGGCCGTTGCAAAAGCCACCCATTACAATGGTGTCTACGAAAAGCTCGAGTCGTGCGATGGTGAGCGGTATTTGTACCGACTTGCGAAAAACCGCCATCGCCAATCCGAGAACATAGAGAAGTTCTTGGCAACAATGCAGAGAACGCTCATCTTCTGACAGAGCGAAAGCCTTAAATAAAACAATTGTGCGATTATTTCGAGGGCATTTCGACTGAAAAGTTTATTCATCCGTCCTTTCTGAGGCTCATATCCACGGCCCGTCCACAAGATCACCGTGGAGGAAACCGATGCGGCCCTGAGGAAGATGAGGCCGGGCAAGGCGAGTGGTCTAGATGAATTGCCAGCTGATGTATGGGAGTCCAAGTTCTGGTACTCTTCTGAGTGGTTGGCCAAGTTTTGCAACCAAATTGCAGCGGAGAAGAAGGGCGCCTGATGGCTGGCAAGAAAGCACGACGATCCCGATTTGGAAGAAGAAGGGCAGCCCTGCGGACTCAAATTACCGTCCGATTCGCTTGCATTCGCACAGCATAAAGATCTTCGAGCGAATCCTCGATCGCCCATTCCGTGAAATTGTCCAGTTGTCCGACAATCAGTGTCCCTTCGCGGCTGGTGGCGGAACCATCGCCATCGCCATTCATGCCGCCCGCCTTCTGCTGGAGAAGCATCGCGATAAACAGAGGCGTTTGCCTTTTTTTGCCAATCTTGCCTTCCTCGACTTGGAGAAGCCCTTCGATCGCGTACCGCGTGAGGTTATATGGTACGCCCTACGACAGCACGGTGCTCCTGAAGAACTTGTAGAGTGGGTACGAATGCTATAGTCTTGTCCAAAGAGTCATGTAGAAGCTGCAGCATGAACCTCGATGAGCTCCCCATCTCTGTCGGGTACCCCAGGGTTCTGCTCTTTCCCCACTCCTCTTTTTGTGGTAATGGATGCCATTACGACAACCATCAGATGTCCGTCCCTTGGAAGTTGCTATGTGCTGATGACGTAATGCTCGCCTGCGAAGATAAAGGTGAACTAGAGCGGCAGGGGCAAGCTTAATTCGACCGCTTGGAGATGTTCCGGCTCAGGCTGAAAGTCAAAAAGACCGAGTATCTAACGAGTGACGAAAACGAGTTCGGCTCCATTAAAAATGGTGTCACTGAGCTTGCACATACTTCGACTTTTAAATACTTGGTATCAGCAATAGCGTCTAATGGCAGTCTGATGGTTGAAGTGAACTCACGCATGAGTGCAGCTTGATCGACGTGGCGCACGTTGACTGGAGTACTCTGCGACAAGAGGATGCCGTAGCGCTTAAAGTCAAAGATCTATAGAACCGTCGTCCGGCAGGTAGCGATGTACGGTGCCGATGCTGGCCCACGAAAAAGGAAACGAAAAGTCGCTTCAGCATAATGGAAGCGAAGATGCTGCGCTGGATGGCTGAAGTCACGCACATGAACCGCATGCGAAACGAAGATGTTCGGCAGAAGTTCGGTATCGCGCGGATAACTGACAAGATACGCGAAGCTCGCTCATGGTGGTACGGCCACTTTCTGCGTGGAAACTAAGACAGCGTCCGTAAGATAGGCCTCAACTTCAAAGTGTCTAGAAAACGGCCTAGAGGGCACCCGAAGAGCACTGGGCTGATACGTTACACAAAGACTTTAAAATAGCTGGCATCGACCCTGATCTAGCACGGGATCGGGAAAAATGGCGAAATGACACCAGGAAAGCGGATAACGCTATGAAGCGGGACAAACGCTGAAGAAGAACATATGTGCGTTCTAATCAAACTAAACAAAACTTATAAAAGAAACAGGAAAGTAATATAATGCTACCCGATTTTGTTCATCGAATTATTTTGAAATTGAACATTTTTTGATCATGTGAACGAAAAAAATCATAACGAAAAAAGAGCAAGACTGTTCGAGCAACCCAACAGTTTGTGGTTCGTGCAGATTCGTGAGTCATTAAATCAGTTTTTTATGTGAGTCGTTGAGGAAAGAGGCACAATGGTCTCCAGCTATACTACAAGCGAATAAAATTGTACATGGAGTTTAATATAAGATTGTTCGGAAAACTATCAGCGTTCTGCGTGCTTCACTTTGGACTACCATAACTTCCTCAAATCTAATCGGATCTAGTCGAAGTAAGCACACTTGGAATCGGCACACTTTTATCAACGGGCCACCAGCTGAATTATTCCATCAGCGAAAAATAAGGTGATCGAGATTCCACAAAATCCACGAAAGCTGTTTTGACTCGGTCTTGATTGATGAAGGTTTTACCAGCGAGAAAGTTGTGAAAGTGTTCGAAAAGGTGGTAATCGGTTGGTGAGAGGTCTGGAGATATGGCGGGTGAGGCAGATCTTCATTGCGTAAAGAGGAGAAAAACAAGACTGGAAACGTGACAATTTTTTGCCGCTCACTCAACTCGTGGGGGACCTTCACTTCGAACTTTTTCACCCTCCCTAGGCATATCAGAGCATCAGAAACAGCAGTTTTCCCTGACGTGTAGTCCTTCCTTGTTCCCACGAACTGATTGGGATTGTTCAGCTTTCACCAATTCCTTAATCTCGTCGTCCAGGATTCGGCTCTAGGTCGACCGCTACGGGATCACCTCTGAGGCTGAAATCTCCGGTCTGAAATTTGCTTAACATCTGGCGCACAGTGCTTTCTCTAACACTATTAGGCCCCACACTTAATTGATTTATCGAGCTGTCTCGGTTGTGGATTGTCCCAACTTGAAGTGAAAATAAGATATCGTTCGGAGTTGCTCTTTCGGCATGTTTCAATAAGCCCATCAAAAACAGAAACATAAAACAAAGTTGAAACAAATTATTGAGGCAGATAGAGCGAAAAATTCTGTTCATAGAGTAGCACGAATGCGAAATGCATGTTGAATTTTTACTTATTAATAGACGAATGAATAATAGTAAAACAAAACTCTGAGATCTTGGACAACCTAATATAATAATGAGAATAGGATCTCTGTAGAGTTACCTGTTTTCCGGCTTGGCTGACCGTATTGTCAGTTGTATTTTTAGCTTTAAAGCAGATGATTATGCATATATACAAGTACATCAGTATAAGTGAAACCGCCGTAACGAAATTGTTGATGACATTATAGTAGTTTGCATAAAGAGCAGTCTAAATCTGTCCATCGGTTTTGTCACCTCGTGCCACACACATTCTATAGAAATGCAAATTAACATCTGAGCTGAAGTTCACGGTCTCAATCATAGGGTTATAGAACCTTGAGAGGTAGTTTGAGTTGAACAAAACCGTTGTTGTGAATAACGCAACAAATACTGCGTATAGCAGACAGACTGATAACAGAACGTATATCCGCTTTCCTTCGAAAATCATAGTTAGGAACCCACTGTGAGAAAATTCCACACAGCGGTTGAATGCTAGCACAACACATAATGCGCATGACAAACACCAGGTACCTAAAAATAAAACTTTTGAAGATCTGGCTTCCTATTGCTGTCGGGTAACGTAACCTGACGCGGAGCTAGGACTGGGGTTTTTGAAATTGATAGAGAAGAGCACTTCCCAGGCTTGTCCTCATTTTTCTTGCGACTCACTCAAGCAACGTGAATGCGAGCGTTTTCGTGTAGGAGGAAATCAAGTTCCTGTTCTGGGTGTTTTGGCCCATGAACTCGATCAGAGTCTGTAGCTGGAAATCGGGGAGCGACACTGTTACTGTGGTCCCGCACTCCCGCAGTTTCTAGCGAACCATTACTTCTGAGTCCTGCCAGCAACATAGAAAAATCTTCTTTTCATGAAGTCCACCTTTTAAGTGCCTTTCAGTACCTCTTCGGATGGTAGCCATTGGATCTTGCAAGCGTGGTACATCTTGAGAACTCAGATTTCTTCTCCAGTGTCAATACTGATCCCACATACCATGTCCAAGTCCAGTGGCTCGTGTGGTTCCCAAAAAATCAAAGTCTTGCGTTTTGTGTTTTTTTTTTCGGCTGACCTTTCGGCTCAGCCCAATCAAGCGAGGTCTGAGGGGGTTACTCATCAAGAACTATCTCATTACAAGAGATTCAGGACTAGTAGGAAAGGAGACAGAAGGAAAGTGAAACAGCCCAACTGACCTTAGGAAGCAGCCGAGAGGCTGGTGAATCACCCTCGGATGGAGGCATTTTTTGAATGAGACCTTAGGGATTGTTTAGTGCGCAAGCTCGCGCGCAAACTAGAAGACCTCTTAGAGTCAACCCCTCAACGATTCTCTGGCTGTAGCCCTTTGGGGTCAAGCCCACAGAGCTCAAAAAAGTGGGCCCGCTCTGGTTTAGCGCTACGCGCTCTTCCTTCCTATTGATCGCGGAATTCTTGAAGGCAATCCAGAGCGCCTCAACAGTCTAGCGTGCTGTGCTATCGACCTATCTAGCCAAGATTGTAACCGCGACGGCAACCATTGCGCCACCATAGCTACGCTACTTTCGAACACCCACCGGCTTGGAAACCTTACACCTACGAACCCCAAAGCGGCCTGATCGTCTCACTAATGTATTACTCCTTGAACCCGTATTACTCCCTGAAAGTTATGAGGTATACCACTCCTGAAGCCGCACGTCCCGTTCCTTCCCAAATAGGCAGGACATGCAGGACGGGGTACTTCAAACGCAATCATGCATACGGTTCGTAACAAGTTGAGTATGTCAACCCTCTAGAAATCTTGCGGCTACATTCCCATACTTGAGCACTAATCGTAAGGACCGCAAGAAGAATGGATATTTGGTGATCTCTTGGTCTCTCTGTCTTTGTACCCCTGCAGACCGACGACTTTTCTTCGACAGGTTGTCCGAAGCATACCCATAAGAGAAGGCTACACGAATTGACATGCTCCTTGAAGCTGACTCGAAGCAGTCGTTGAGACACCAACCTCGCTGTGCGGAACATCTTCCTAACAATGGTCCTTTTATTGCTTTTGTAAGCCATCATAAGTGTTGCCGTGAAATGCGTGGCTTTATATGACATGATCAAGAAAGCCTCCAGAATGTGAATTCGGCGTACACGATCCTGCCTGGACCGCCTTTAGCAAATTTAATAGGCAATACTATGCCCTCTAAGGAAACGCAGTCCGAGGGAACCCCGGCATTCAATGATTCTAGGTCCCTCGTTTGGATTTCCCGCCCAAGCCAACCAAGCCTTCCATCAATCCCTCTGAGGTCGTTGAGTTGATACCAGACTTCCCAGAGTAATAGAAAACAGTGAATTGCACATCGGCTGGCTACCGAAAGCTATTATTTTTTCTTAAATCTCTTTAATTTCAACGGCACAAACAGTATCTACGTGATTCTTTTCGAAGCGTTCGCCATTTTTTCGCATTCCCTTCAATCATGGGGGTCTAATTTCTCATAACTTCTTTTCTCTTTTGTTCTTGATCCTCTCTATCTTGCAATATTGTCGAACCATCTTGTTCATTGGTCTCCCTTTACGTGAATTTTCACCAGATATCCATTCGGATGCAATGCGAGAGAATGATGCCCATGCCGCAAGCCATTATACAATACCGGAATCGTTCGGAGTGATCCATTTGGAAAACGGTTTACACCACTCAAATGGACTTCTCAAGGAGATATCGACAGCACATTTTTTGGCGCATTGCTGATCTTATTGCAAAAAAAAAATACGTAGATCATTGCAATCAGCAACTCAATGCGATTGTAACTATATATTTTTGTGAAAGTATCTCATGTACCTTACTCTTGATTGATGAAAATGTACCATTTCGATGAACCACAATTGGGAAGATCTACCTCTGCCCTTTATCTCGTCTGAAGGCTATACCAAATGGTGTACAACCGTGCTGCAGAAAAATGTATAGGCAAAATATCGGCGACCTCAAATTACCTCTACGACATCCCGTAGAGGTATAATGCGCATCCCAGAAATGGGATTGATTAACGCTGTCTTTGAAAACACTAAAAAATGCGGCATTTTGCTATGTTTTTTCTATCTGAGCGTGCTTTTCTAGATTTTATTCTTTCAGTAAGCTTTTTTATAATGCTAACATCGACGCGCTAGCTAGAAGATGCGCTCTTTATAGTAATGAATTCTAGCAAATGCAGTGAATAAAAACATGAACCTCGAAACCCATCACACCTTGAAATGTTACAAACAAAAGATCCGTACTCACCTGAGCCTATTACACCACATATGTATATAGTCATCGGATTTGTGCAATAAACAGCACCAACTATTGCAAAATAGCCGGTCGCCAAGGAAGTGATTGAAAGTGACAACATGTCAGAAATTCCCATCCAAAACATAATTTTGTAGCACGGCAGCTTCAATAAATCTTTGCTCGCCATTGCAAAAAGACATAGACCGTATATAATCTGAAAAATGTCTTTATACTTTTGTTAATTTAGATATTTGTCATGTGCAGTTTTATATTTCCTTTTTGTGAACGACAAAAATATCGACAACAAACAAACAGGAACATTTATATCAATATAAGACGAAAGAGTACCTCGAAGAAAGCACCGCTGACTATGAAGTAGATTCCCAGCGGAAGCTGTACTGTTCCGGTTGTGTACCATTCCTGACTCGTCTTGTTTGAACAATCATATAGAGGTAGGTACGCCTCTCCATTAAATATAGTGAATAATGGAGAAGTTTTTAGATCAATCGACATTTCTCCTAAAGTTTCAATGCAAGGAGATACATCATGTTTTGGGGGGGGGGGGCAGTCGTTCGGTGCACCGTGCTGCCCGCCGCCCACTTCCCGCCCTGCGCGCGCCGCCCTATTTGGACAAGTTTGCTGCCCTCGAAACCGTCGTTAATTGGCGTGACATTGTCCAAAAATCTAACAACTGATAGGAGACGATTAGGAAGCGCATCTCGGGAACTCTAAAGTCATTTTCCAGTCGGTTATGGAGGCAGTTGAGGAAAGGAGAACGTCGCTCTTCTCTCTAGATGCTTTCAATTTTCACCACAATTCTTTAAATTTTTGGCTCAACTAGAGACTATGGGGGGACCTGAAGAAAGCCTTGGCGCTGCAGCTAAAAACTCTTTTGTTCCAAATACGGTAAACAAGGTTCTGACTCTTGCCTCAAGAAATAAATCAACTCAGGATAAAGATGCGGGGCCAAGGGAAGTGATTAAAAATGCGATTCCTCCATGTGAAGGCAGGGAGCCGGACATCTTGTCCTCGGCGCGCCCCTCGCCCCGCCCCTTTCTGAGGGCGGTGTATCAAATGACTCTCCGCCCATGTTTTGCCTTACGGTTTTTCTAGAAATAGAACAATTATCGAGCTGATTCATAGTCAATTGACCACAAAGAATACAGAAAAGTTGGCTTTTTTAAGATTAGCAGAAGTGAACAACATTTCTTTGGCCAAAAGTGATGCGAAATAAGTTGCTCACTAAAGACTGCTGCTGGAGCTGGAGCTGGAAGCTTCTCCCTGTTTCTTGGAAGCTGACTCTCTAGAGACAGGAAAAAGCGGGGTGCCGAACACGCTGCGTTACACAAGCCTCATCTGTATTTGTAGCGCTGTAACTTATTCCATTCATCAGCTTCACCGTTGTGCTTTAGATCACGCCAAGAAAGTTGTGCTTATTACAATGTCCTCGAGTTGCTGTCGGAAAGATTCGAACTTGATAGTTATTGCGCTACGAACTCGCCCATGAGTGCATTTGCGAGCGGTCGCCCAACTCAATAGGTTCGATTCAATATACATTGTTCACGGCGCACTCCTAAGGCAAGCTGGACAGTTTTAGAGGAATTCCTAAAGAGGGCGGCTGGGAATTTCAGTTAAAACTCCCAAAACACTCACACAAGCCGTCGCGCACACTCGATAGATTCTATCGGGCCTATATGCATTGTTCAATTCTGCTGTGATTTATACGCCAAAAGATAGAGCTCGAGCTGCTGAGCTCAAATATATGCTTATTTTTGCAAGCACTTGATTCTAAAAAACTTATCCGAATTAGCCGCTTGGACCGCTCCAAAGCGGCTGTTTCGGATACTGTCCAAAGGATATGCGTGGTACTGTAGTTTATTCACTGAAGGAGCGCTACATATTCCTCTATAATATCCCCTGCTTTTTAAAACATCTATTAACTATTATTATTCTATTGAATATTTTTTCAAACTAATTCGCAGTTAATTTCTTAAATCTCCTTTTTTCTATACAAAAACTTTTAGACTTGCAGTTGAATGTTTTTGGCGACGAACTGAAAGCGATACTAAAAGTATATTCCGAGTTTTAAGGAAACGATCCAAAAGAGGTTCATGAAGCATGCACATGGAGAATTCATGAAGCATTTTTGAGTGCAGTTTTGCATATTTCGTACCTTATTTCAGGCTCTTAAATTTGGATCTGAATCTGAATGCAGGATAACACCTGGAGAACACTACCTCACAGTTCCGAATATTTGTGATAGATCCATAAAATAAAGTAAAATACTGAGCACAAGTTATAGATTTGAAGAACTTCCTGAAGTACAGCAGGTTCCTGAAGTACAGCAGGTGTGCTCTAGGAAATCGCTGATAAAATACCGCAGCAAAGAGCGATCGTAAGAGACTGAGACTTGCCACTTTGGATTTTCTCTAGGGATTTAGAGACTTTAGAAGTTAAATGAGCTAGCCAATTTCAAGGCAGAAATAGTGGAGTTTTTTGCTGTTGGTTTTATATCAGTCCAGCATGGGATCCAAATTTCGTGATTTCATTGTTAGCTTTTGCTAAGGAGTTGAGAAACCTTTCCCTAAAAGGTGATTGTGTTATGGCCACTGTGGCGCCTCGGCTCACGTCATATGGGTTGATGCATAATTGTAACCGCTTTTTAAAAGAATAGGATTTAATAAAAACAACAACATTCTACAATAAATTATAAAGAAGGGTAAATGAACTCGCAAATCAATCCGTTTTATTCATCAAATATTCTAGCTCAGCGAGATGCTGAGTTAATTTGGTATTTGGCCATACAATGGCTTACGGTTATCAGCTGATGGAAAAGTCAGCGCTTCATCCTTTCCAGACAAGTATGGAACCAAATCACCGACCCCGGATGGAAAATTTGGTTGGCCTGGGATGGAAAGCCGAACTAGATATTGGGTGCACGCGGCAGCAGCCATCTCCTTCAACTACACTACCACTCGTAGTTCTTCCTCCATACACTTCTTCTTCTTCTTCTTCTTCTTCTTCTTCTTCTTCTTCTTCTTCTTCTTCAGCGTCTGTCCCGCTTCGTAGCGGGGTCCGCTAATCTGGTGTCATGACGCCACCTTTCCCGATCCAGCGCTGGACACCAGCCGCATTCAAGTCCGTATGTAACGTATCAACCCAGCGCTGCTTCGTGCGCCCTCTAGGCCGCTTTCTTATTACCTCGAAGTTAAGGCCTATCTTGCGGACGCTGTCTTCTTCTCCACGCAGAGCGTGGCCGTACCATGGTAAGCGAGCTTCGCGCATCTTGTCAGTTATCGGCGCGACACCGAACTTCTGCCGAATAACATCGTTTCGGATGCGATCCATGCGCGTGACTCCTGCCTTCCAGCGCAGCATCTTCGTCTCCATGACGCTGAGGCGCATTTCAACTTCCCTGGTCGCAGGCCAACACTCAGCGCCGTACATCGCTACTGGCCGGATGACTGCTCTGTAGATCTTTGACTTAAAGCGCTCTGGTATCTTCTTGTCGCAGAGCACGCCAGTCAACGAGCGCCACTTGGACCAAGCTGCACTCACGCGTGAATTCACTTCGACCATCAGGTTGCCGTCAGACGCGACTGCTGATCCCAGGTACTTAAAGACCGCAGTGCGTGGAAGCTCGATGCCGTTAACCTTGATGGAGCTGGACTCGGTAACGTCCGTCGTTAAATACTCGGTCTTCTTCACGTTCAATCTGAGTCCAAACCGCTCCAAGCGATCACACCAAGCTTGCACTTCTCGCTCGAGTTCTTCTTTATCTTCGCTAGCGAGCATCACGTCATCGGCATAAAGCAACGTCCAAGGGACGGGCTTCTGAAGATCTCGTGTGATGGCATCCATGACGACAACAAAGAGGAGTGGGGAAAGCGCAGAACCCTGGTGTACTCCGACAGAGATGAGAAACTCCATCGAGGTCCCAGCTGCAGCTTGAACTCGACTCTTTGGACAAGAGTAGAGAATTCTCACCCACTCTATGAGCTCTTCAGGAACTCCATGTTGACGCAGGGCGTACCAAATCATTTCACGCGGTACGCGGTCAAAGGCCTTCTCCAAGTCGAGAAAGGCGATATGCACTGGCTTCTGTTTCTCGCGATGCTTCTCTATCAGGAGGCGGACGGCATGTATGGCATCAACGGTGCCACAGCCAGCCAGGAAGCCGCACTGATTGCTGGAAAGCTGGACGAACTAGTTCATCGACAGCTCGCTCAAAGATCTTCATGCTATGCGAAAGCAAGCGAATCGGACGGTAATTGGAACAGTCTGCAGGACTGCCCTTCTTCTTCCAAATTGGAATCGTCGTACTTTGACGCCAACACTCAGGCACTTTCTTCTTCGCCACAACCTGATTAAAGAACTTCGCCAACCACTCAGCAGGGTACCAGTACTTGGACTTCCATAAATCAGCTGCCACGTCATCGGGCCCAGTCGCTTTGCCTGGCCTCATCTTCTTCAAAGCCGCTTCAGTCTCCTCCACGGTGATCTTCTGAACGGGGCCGTGGGTGGAGCCGTGGAAGGGATGGCTGGATGAGGAAATTCTACTGTAGAGATTTCCTCAAAGTAGTCGCGCCACCGCTTCAATGCCTTCTTGCGGTCCGTAAGAAGATGGCCATTCTCATCACTGATGCCGAAAAACTTCTCAATATCCTCGGTCTGCCGATGGCGATTCTTTGCAAGTCGGAACAGATACCGCTCACCATCGCGAGACTCGAGCTTCTCGTTGACATCTCCATAATGAGTGGCTTTCGCAACAGCCACGGCCTTCTTTGCAGCTTTCCTCGCTTCTTGGTACTTCCGCCAGTTATCGGCCGTCTTTTCGCCGAGAAACACGTGATAAAGCGACTTCTTCTCTCGCACTTTTGCTATCACATCATCTGTCCACAGCCATGCCTGCTTGTCGACCTTCCGTCGCCCAGGCTTCGTAATGCCGAGTTCCGACTGTGTAGCTTGACGAATCGCGTCGGTCGCCTTCTTCCAAGTTTCGTCGACAGTCGTGACTGTCGGTAACTGCACGAGAGAAATCACAGCTGCTTCCTTCTCTCTGATTCGCCACCACTTAATTCTAGCTGCACCGCATCGCTCAACCTGCTTCAGCCTCGGAGGGGCGATTTTTAAAGTGCAGATCAGCGGTCGATGCTGTGGGGCGACCGTCTCATACGGCACGATCTTCGCGTCTGTGACAAGACTCCGGTCGCGATCTCTCACAAGGACAAAGTCTATCTGAGTCTTGGTGCTCCCACTGTAGTATGAGATAAGGTGCGAGTCGCGTTTTCGGAAGACGGTGTTCACTATGGTGAGGTTATGCGATTTCGCGTAATCAAGAATGCGCTCACCATCGGCGTTACGTGATCCGTATCCGAAGCCACCATGACAGCTGTACCCGTCTTTCGTAGCACCTACGTGCCCATTAAGGTCACCAGCGACTATGATGACATCTTTCGACGGTACCACTGCTGTCTTCTCATCAAGCAGGCTCCAAAACTCTTCCTTGGCTTGATCCGAGCAGCCAGTCTGTGGAGCATACGCTGAGAAGAAGTGATAGAGTCGCTCCTTAGCGGCGACAACGATCTTCATCAATCGATCGTCAAAGCGCTCGACGCTTACAATCGAGTCACGAAATCGTTCGGAGACGATTATTCCGACACCACTGGTGGTCCTGGGACTTCCACATAGAACGGCCTTAAAGCCACGTCCTATGTCCCTTGACTTGCGGCAGGACCACCTCGTCTCCTGCACCGCACAGAAATCAACTCTTCTACGCTCCAGTGCTTCAACCAACTCGCACGAGCGGCCCGTCAACGTACTCACATTCAGCGTTGCCACGCGGGTCCTGCTTACGTTACGGGACTTTCGGACTAGCTCAGTTGCCCCCCGATGCCGTCCTCGCATCAGGGACCCTCGCATACTTCTCACACTCGCCGGGTTCTGCGAGTGCGCGTCGGCTCCCGTGGACGCCGTAGCACTATCTCGAAACACTTGAGCTGTCATACACCATGTGAAGTCACATGGATCTTCGTAGGCCGGCCTGTCACAAGGGCCTGTCGCCTGCAATCGAGTGTCCGTGTTCGGCTTAACTCGCAGAGCGAGTAGTTTCCAGTGGCACCACGTGGAGGAACGGATATCGCCACCTTCTTCCTCCATACACATTTCTATTATATATGTATATTAAGTCATTGCATATGAAAAGGCCAATTTCGACTAAAAGTTTTAACAGCCATAACCTGGAAGCAATTTCGTTAATCGAGATAAGCCCCATTACAATTATTACACTTTTCCCAACGCGACAATAGCTCTAAAGTTCCATCTCTTTAAAAATCAGAGCTGGAAGAATTTACTAAACATAAGGCACACAAAACAAATTGCAAATCAAAACGCTTTCAACATTAACTTGGTAGCTGAATTTTGTATCCTGCACATAACTATCTATATGCTTGAAAAAACGGTATTCACTAGGGAAAGGTCTGGTGAATATGCTGGATGTGGCATTTCGTATCGCAATTTCTTGACAACAATTTTAAAACCTACGAACTCGCGTTGTCATGCAGTAGAATTGCACATCTTGGATTCACCAAAGCCGGCTGTTTTCAAACAACTTCTGGTTCAATTGCGGCACAGCACTTCTCCGATGTGATGGTCTCTCCACTCTTCAAGAACTTGTAGTGGACTATACCAGCCATTGTGTTCAATACGGTCACCAAGGTCTTCTTAGATGGACACTTGGTTTCGGCATCTCCTTGCGACTCTGATTCCTGTCCAGCCACTGTGCGTAGCGACGACAATAAAGATACATTTTTCGTCACGTGTCGCGATCCCCATTTAAAAAAAGTTCACTTAGACAGCGCAGCCTTAAAGATACGCAGGTTACGTGGCGCTTCAGCATGTGCCCGGCGGTCAGTTTGTGAGGGATCCATTTATCCACTTTCTTTACTTTTATGGAGGCATTTAGGTGGCGAGTAATAGTGCTGCCGTCAACGCCGAAATACGGTGCTAGGTTCTTCACAGTTCGACGCGGATCCGCTTCCACCATGGCTTTGAGTTGGTTGTCGCTAAGGAACGATGGCCGCCTACCTCGTTCTTCATCTTCGAGACTTTCGTCTCCAGATCGAAACCTTTCGAACCAGTAGCGAGTTGTGCGTTCCTTAGTGAAATCCTCTCCAAATGCAGCGTTGACGTTACGAGCTGCGGCCGCAGCCGTTGTTTCCACTTTTCCATTCATGTAAGTGGAACACCCGACTATCACTTTGATTCGTACTGTAAAATCGAACTGAAAACTATTATGACACAGAAGCTATGAATGGTGAAAAAGCGGAGATTGTGCGCTTTCTGAATCTATATACAATGTGTAAAGCTTCTGAATGCGCACAACCTTCACTTTTTCACCATTTATTAAACATTGCTCGAAACTGAAACATTCGTAGTCACGAATAATCGAACAAAAATCGAGGTAGCGAAATCCACCATTTCCTATGCGACGACCTAATATGTTCTATAGCTATTTACACCTATCCTACCCCTGCTACTATGCGTGTTTTTCCACCCCAAGTTAATCCACTTTAGGTTTAACGTTAACTATTACGCCTCACACTGTCTTCTTGATACTGATTTTTACCTTACATTTCTCTCAGAATTCACATTTTAGGGTTGGAACATGGTATCCGCGACTTTAATAGATGTGTAGTTAACCCCAAAATTGAAAAGGTTTTGAGGCCAGCGATGACAATTTGAGGAAACAGCAAAAATTAGTAACAATGTTGTCAGCTGTGTAGGAGAAGTGCCTTATTGCGCACCAACTCCAGAGATTGACAGTCCAAATGTTTTACGAAGGATGTCATTCAGCTACATTCATGCCTTTCGTTCAAGCATGTCTCTAACGTGGTGGTAGTTGGAGTTGGAGCACCGAGATCTTCGGGGAATTAGGACTATTGTGTACCTGATTCTCTGCATGAAATATGGTGAAGAAAGGGATTTTGAAGGTCAAAACAGATCAGAACGCCTTGGATTGAAAGGAACCATGAAATTCTATGGGACACATCTACTGGACTGGCCTGATAATAGCACAAGTAACGAAATAATAATGTGAAAACATCATTCATCAACCGCGTCGAGCCAAACAAGACGATGTTTATATGCAGGCGCAGAAGGCAGACTGGCCAGGCTACAAAGATTTCTCACGCTTGCAATCACATTTGCACACTATGAAGTAAAGCCAATAGCGTACTCCAGCGAAGCCATTGAATCGAAACTGATCTTGCTTCACAAGTAACAAAAGACGACAAGTATGGTCGATAAGAAGACTTGGAACTCACATACTCCTGTAAGGCCACTGCATTCCACTAGCCACAAAGAAATTCTGTTTAAGAGCCTCATTCTTGATGTGAAATTGTGAATTAGATGTGAAAAAACGAGGGTGATGGACGAAAAAAGTAGCGCCATGCTAGAGACATGTCTGAACAAAAGAAGTGAAAGGAGGTAGCCAAACGGCATCGCTTGTGAAACCTTTAGGGCACGTTTATACTTCGACGCTGAGTGACGTGACACCACGTATGGTGGCCATCGATCAAACTGGCCAGCATATTTACCTTTGGACTTTACTAATTTTGATTAGATGAATTTCGAATGTTCGAATATTCGACTATTTGAAAAAGTCGAATATTCGAATTATTCGAAGGAGGCCAATGTTCGAATATTCGTTTATTCGAATACTCAAAGGCTTCGAATATCGAATATTCGAACACATTCGAATATTTTTTATCAATCTCTTAGCAATTAAGTTGCCTTCTTCTTCGAAAACCAGGGAAGTGTGACCTTATGATAAAAAGATGTTTGAGTTCAGCGTTCATAGTGCGCCGAATTGTGTGTGAGCAATGTGACAAGGGAAGGGTCTGAAGCGTATGTCTGAACGGTGAGAACGAGTCATATAGGAATAATCCTCGCCCCTCAATTGGTATATAAATGTGTTTATTTTCTGCTAAGTCTTTAAACAGAAGGATGTGTAGGTCCCTGCAGTTGCCATGAAATCCGTGGGTCTTTGCCCGTGATGCTCCTACCGTCGAGTGGCTCGGAGCGCAGTGGATAGTGACGTTGCTTCATGGTGGGAGGTCGGGAGTTCGATCCTTCTGCTCTGCTGCATTTTTGCGTTTTGTCTGGTTGGTTGAGATTTGAAGGATTCTGGTATCTATCAGATGTATTTTGCCTAATTTTCCAGCTGAAGAGTAACTTTCTTGCCACTTGTTTATTACTGACCGGTTTTTTAACCACAAGGCAATGAGAAAGCTACCCAACATAATGATGTATAAACGTTCAACACCAGTGATGCAAGGCACAAAGTGCATGAACAGGAGCACTGGTAACAATACGGACAGCGTATAAAAGCTACAGGTTCCTCACAGGTAACCAGCGACAATGTCATTATAACAAATCCATTCTTCTTCAGCTATCTAGAGCTTCGACACTTACCTTCAGGATACTGTCCGTGTTATGACCAGTGCTTTATTTCATGGATGATTTTTGCAGGTCAAAAGGAAGGCCGTGCACAATGACGCGGGAATGAAATCGTTCCACACGAAAACGTTATCATATACCCACTGCTTGCTTGCCTCTGCTCGTTCATCAGTTCATCTTGCGGAACCCAATCTTCTTCTTCTTCCACCACTTCCAGTTGCTCATCTTCCAGGTTTCCTTGCTTCGAAGTCCTTTAGTATGCTGGCCATCCGTTCAGCCAGCTTGATTTCTCTCCTCGAAGGCGTCTTGTCTGAAGGTGGGCCACACGTCAGCGTGAGCAGGTGGATTACCACTCCAGCATCGACGGGCATTGTTGTTGTTAGGTTTTAGAAAACCTTCAGCAGACCTTAAAACCTTTCTGGAGCCTAGGAAGCTCCTGCTTTCTGCCAGTAATAAGGTTAAAGAAGAGATGAAGAGCAATAGCTATGGAGTCAGTTATATTCCGTTTCCATTTCTTTTCCACACGGCAAAAAAGTGTCTTACGGCATCGTCGGACAATGCCTTGAAAGGGTTAAAACCAAGCGTTTCCCGTACAATCTCTTCATACTCGGTCGCTGTCGCTGTCGCCTCCGTGGCGCTAGCCGCTGCTGTCGCCGGTTCACACTTATCGCTGGCGACTCAAGCGGCGGCGATGACAGCGCTAGCGATGGAGCTAGGTGACAATGGGCCATCTTCCGTCGCTGAAGGTCGGAAGACTTGAAATTTGCACAAGCGCTCGATCAGTTTAATCTTTTATTCAAAAAGGTATCCCCAATGGTGTTTAGTTTGAGTGGTAGAGAGTGGCGCGGTTCGTCTAGATGACGAGACATTCTCAAGGCTCCTTTAAATTTTCATGCCGAATAAAAGAAAATTCGTACTGCTCACAGGTTCCCTGTCGTTCAAAACCATCACGACCCTCATATACCGACGATATGTAGGGCGACTGCTTCAATTGAAGCCCAGTAAAGAAGTATAATCGGCAGTGAGGTGCTTTAAGTCCGAATTTCAATGGTCTCTTTCCTATGATATGCTGTTGTGTAGATACGTGCGTTAGGCCTATGTCATACCTTGGCTCACCCCGAGCGAAGACGACGAACAGAGCGATGAGCCAAGCCTCGTCGCTCGCGTGAAGCTAGCGAATAGGCGCGCAGTTAATAGCGTTGTGTGCAGCTGCGTCGTAGCATCACTACCGATGCTGCCCGACGCTCTGGGGCCGTATGCTTGTCTACCCCGAGTCTCCTCCGATGGGGGATCGGGGTGTGATAAGATATGCTGATATTGATTGATTCTCTCCCAACGGGGGAGCACGAGCATACGGCCCCTGCTCAGCTCAGCGACGCGGTCGCATCGGTAGCGTTGCCGTATCGCTCGAAAGTATGACACCCCGCTAGCGAGGCTTCGCTAGCGGTGGATCGGACAACTGCTACAGGCGTCTGCTCCTCCACAACGTCTGATACCGTCCCTTCCCCAATTATGTTAGTTGTCCATCGCCTTCGCTAGCGAAGAGCGATGGTATGACATAGGCCTTGCTGTCGCTCCCGTCGCTCTCGCTGCTTCCGTTTCGATGAATGGAATGTTCAGGGGTTTAGCGTGTCCTACAACACGTTTTGGAAGCTTCACAAAATCATTTATTGAAGCGGCAGAGGTTCCCTCAGCCAGTGAATGAGCTGCTTTATGTGAGAAAACCGGCAGAAAGTGTTCTGTACAACACGTAGATGATGTTCTCATTTAAACCGCTCCTGCGCTTATTTGGTAGGATCGCAAGAGTGTTTTACTACGAACTTCTGACGCTTTATCAAACGGTTTCTGTAACAGTTTTTCTCTTCTGATTGGTGCTCACAACCCAATTGACGTCAGAAGTCTTTTTTTTCGAAAAAAGCGAAAAAAATGTTCTGAACATTAGATGGGAGATTTCAGAGGTCGTGTTTTTTGCGTGTGATTTATACGAACTGTCGTTCGTTCCTGTAAGTGCGATAGAGCTTGGCAGAGAAGAGTGTCTACCCACATGACAGAGGTTGTATCGTTTAAGGCTATGTTTCAGTCGCTCAGCAGGCACGTTGTGCAAAACTCCACATTTCAGTTGTACAGTTTCGGGTCTTCTAAAATAAGTCACGTAGGAGAGAGCAGCAGTTAGAAGCTGAGTGGTTGAATATATTGCCCAGCGGTAGCATTTAAATGCGAAATAAATAGCAAATCAGCAGTGATGTCTGGCTCGTTGAAAATGCTACGCTTTGTGGATGCACACAAATGCGTAATCGAATTGTGCCGAGTAGCACCAAGCGGAAAGCGGAAGAATATGATTTGAAATGCTGCAAATGAGCGATGTGTACAAGTGGATAGACGACAAAGAAGATCTCCAAAGGCTACTCGGGCATGATAACTATACTAGCTCGTGTTGCAACGCTTATGTAAGGAACCAGCCGTCAGTAACTTCTCATCATTTATTGCAGCTGCCATCTACGGCTAACTACGTCGAGTATGGCAAGTTAGGAAGGGTCACTGAGAGCTTTTAGAGATATTGATTACTACTCCGAAATGATTGAGCTCATCAACTTTACATCTACAGTAATTGTTCCGCTAACAAAATAACGCCACGTTAAAAAATCCAAAATTTTTAGCATCCGCTTCAGGAGCGCCTCATTGGACTCCTGAACGGATACGGCTGCCCGTGATAGTTTGAATTAAAGAGAGACTTTCACATTCCCAGCTTATCTAGTCTTTGACACTCTTGACACTTCGCTGGTCATCTTTGCTATTCTGGTTACTAGTGTAAAGCAGTGGTCCTCAAATCTTTACATGTGAACGGTTCCCTACAGGAAAACATTCAGGAAACGAATCCACTCCAACTGCGACAGCATTTATGATCACTCCATACGATAACATAAACAAATCCGCGTCCTGACAAGTCCTGACAACCTATTTTGTTTACTTTTGTAATTTTTGTTTAATTTCACAACAAGATCTTACAAGGAAGATCTATAAAGCAAATTGCTTTCATTGAAATAGCAAAATTACTGGACTATTATATTGTACTTTTAGGCTTACGAAAGCACGTTAGGTGGTAAGTCAAGCACCTGAAAGAAAATACCCCTGGTAATAAAATGAACGCCGATTGGGAAATGAGCACTTCCAGTGGCATACCACTCAACGACAGTTTTACTCGAACAATCATAGAGCGGAAGATAAGGTTCTCCATTGATTAACCTGCAAAACGCTGTCGTTCTGAGATCAATAAACATCCACCTAAAAATTTCACGGTTCAAATTTCAAAGTGTCTTTTTGCGTCCGGGAAATCATACCTCTTGCAACTTAAGAGGTGCTGAAAACTTATAAAATGAAGCAACATCTTCTGAGTATAAATGAACCGGGAGCCTCGAACAGGGCGAACTTGCGGGAAGGTGGAACGACTGGATGCGACGCGGATGTAATACATGGCGTGGGGAATGGACAATGGGCAAGATTGACAAACACCATTCTCACAACACGTAAACAATGTTTATTCATGGTGAAGCGATGGCGTCTGCCTATTTCTTTGATAAAGTTATGCCAAAAACAAATTTGGTTAAAGGTGAAAAGGACAAAATGAGGGCTTAAAACACATCGAAATTAATCCGTCACCTCTTCATTACTAATAGAGTGGCTTCGCCGGCAACCGACGCTGAGTAAGGAAGCATCCCTAGCGTTGATAGCGAAAAAGTGCAGAAAATAGTAACTGACCGTCATTGTGCACAATGGAGAGATGTTCGGTATTTGAGGACAGATTCTTTAACAGGGTGGGGTAATGGTCAAGGTAGGGCTGTAGATATAGAGGAAAATTGAAAGGAAGAAATGCCATCTGCGATGCAAAATAATAGTAAAAATGTGCAAAAAAGAGCAGCCGGTTGTCATACTGCACAGTGGAAAAGGATTCAATTTATTATGGAGTCGTAGCTTCCCTGGTAGTGGGGTAGTGGTAAAAGTATGGCGGCAAACGTAGAGGCAAATTGAATCAAAATACGGCTTATGTGAGGCAAAATAGCAAAAAATGCAGAACGGAGCAACACGTTGCCATACTGAACAGTGGAAGAGGATTCAATTTCTGTGGTAGCAGCAACCCCGGTAGTGGGGTAGTGGTAAAAGTATGGCGGTAAAAATAGTGGAAGGTTGCACCACACAGGAGAGCTGGGAAGGAACACTGAGGTATGACCACTAGACACTTATTGGGAAGAGACCTCTTTCGAAATCACCCTACGTCATGCAGTCGATGGTAGTCGATGGTAAACAACATTGGTGGACAACTGTCAAGCGTCTTCGTTTGGACAACTGGCAACCGCACCGCAAACTTGGGTGATTAAACCGGCTAGCTGGCCAGTGTACGAATTGCGGGTGGCTAACATCGGACAAAAAACCCTTCCTCTTTTATATATGGGGGGATACATAATTCGCTTAATCCCTCGGCCGCGTTGTCAGTCACGGAGAGGGGGACTAAAGCCAAGGGATGCCTACTACGGGCAACCAGTAGGAGTAGTCCAGTGAAGAGGGGATCAGATAAGGGGACCACTAGAGGGAGGCGAATAAGATCGTCCAATGTGTGTCCGGTTTCTGAAGATGACTCACAGAAGTCGTGGAACGTGTTATATATACAATACTCTTATTAAGTCGCTTCTGAAAGGATGGGAAGTTTATGTTCGTTCAAGAAGCATACAGATTTTTCCTAGAATTTGTGTTTAGGGAGTTAGAAAGAGCACATTTTGACTATAGACACGTCTACTTGGAATGAGAGATGGTAGATTTAACTCGGTCGGTGTGCAGTTTAAAATGAAAATGGCTTATACAATAGGATGCGTTGTTCGCAGCTGCAGCTGTTTACTCACCAAGAAGAAACTATTTGCAATGTAGTCGGAACTGAAGAAAATCAGTCAGTATAAAAACACACATGCAAATCAGGAACTAAGGTTAGCAATTGTAGCTGCTTGCAAAACTGCACCGGTCATGAAAAACAATCAGTTCTAATCAACAACATGTCGGAAATTTTCAGCGAATACATAAATTTTCAGCGGAGCTAGCATAACAAGTATGTTTTCACTCACAGAAACAATAAGGTAAAGGTACGAGTTCAACAGTGCAACTTATTCTACGGTATAGCATGTATTTTCCATGCGCCGGATCTCAAAGTGCTTTCCAATTCACCGTTCCACATTTTTGTGTCGATCCATACGGTTCAAACACTGTTTACAACAGTCAAAAGAAAGAAGAGGAGATAAGGAACCTACAAAGAGAAACAACAGTACAACCTCACATCAGGGAGAGCTAGCCACTGCAGATATATTTGCACGACAACGAAAATTGAATTCAAAATGTACATACAGAATGCTTAGGGGGAAGTGAAGTACGAACACCACTTTTATCCCAGCCTGAGGGAATGAGCAGACGAACAATTTCGCGCCGAATTGAACGATTCACCGCAATGTAAATGACCGCAGGAACACCTCAATTGAACTATAGTACAAAAACCAATTTTATAACTATATAACATTTAAAGACATACCCGAAGTGAGTTGCCAGCAGACTTGAGAGAGGAGGGTTACCCAGTCCGGTGATGGTACATGTTGCTTGAAAACATAAGTAATGGCAGCTATGACGGTCATGAGGCATACGAGAAATGACTGTATGAAGACCGAAAATTAGCGGAGCTGGTTATATTATTTTTGAAAAGCAATATAAGCGTGACCCTCTTTTTACATAATACTATTTGGATTACAATTTGGAAAAATGAGGAAATGAGGATAAGAAATTAGGAAAAGTTTTCTTTTTTCCTAGTCGCAAAATCGTAAAAATGGTGCAAAAGAAAAACTGTAGAAACTCTTTTTACATAATACTATTTGGATTACAATTTGGAAAAAGAGGAAATGAGGATAAGAAATTAGGAAAAGTTTTCTTTATTTCCTAGTCGTAAAATCGTAAAAATGGTGCAAAAGAACCTAGATCAGGTTCTAGCAATCGGTCAACAATGTTCTGACATATGCATCTTGCTGGTATTCTAGCCATTTGAAGGGACGACAAAAACCTCGGTATTGTTCAAAGCTTAGCGGTTTGAAGAAGCTCTCAATGTCAGCAGCGAGCAATACTATATAACCTATCATAAAAATGCTTTAGGTGTATAGATTTCAACCAAGAAAGTGTGATTGAAACGCCCCTTCAATGCTTTAATTTGCAGGTGCTCTTAAAATTAAGAGGAAAACCTGAGGAACGTTTCAGAGTTATCAGAATCGTTCGCAAAAACTGTAATTAGATAATAATATTAACAAAATTAGAGATGATATGATTGCCTAACTTTTACTTCGTAAGGGCTACACAGCGGTAAATAGGTTGGCCGGAGAGTTTTGGCGGTTTTTGTGCAACCTCTTTTCGTTCGTGTATTACTGAATCTATATTCAACTTCTCATTTCCCTTTTAATGACGTCTGATGCGGAATTCATCGCTCTATCTGATATATCAATTTGTGTGGAAGCTAATCCATCCACACGTTTTGCAAATCACCATGGAAAAACTGAACGAATTGGGAGTTAATGTTCCGCCTTAATCGTTATACTCACTAGACTTTGCACCTATCGACTACCACCTTTTCAAGCACATTCAGAGCTTCCTCGCAGGAAGAAACGCTGGTAGAAACCAGCCTCTATAGAATGTGAAGCATCTCAGCCATCCAGTGTTTTCGTGGATGGAATTAATCAACAAGTGTCGCGTTTAAAAAAGTGCGCTGATTTGCATGGTGCTTGAAAAGTTGTTGTTTGAACTGGACCAGTCAGAACTATTAGATCCTTTCGGCTAACCTAATAACATTTTAGAACAGCGCCTTCCGTCTTCCTAGAGGTGAACTATCAATCATTAGAAAAAGGGTATGTTGGATAAAGTGAGCTTCCGAACATCGGCAATGCGCAGATACACGTATGTATCATGCTGATCATATAAAAACCATAAGATGATGAGAAAGCACCTGCTTCTCTACTTGATTCAGCTTTGTACGATCTATGCTCTTTCCTTAACTCTGAGGTAGACCCGTATGCATAAATACAGATAAAGTAGCACAAGCGATACCACCGTCACGAAATTATTCACTACATAGTAGTAGTTCACATAATTACTGTTCGGGAAAAATCAAAACCACAATTCACATTTGTTTCTTTATGCACAGTTTAATAGAACTATGTCGAACGTCTTCCAGAAGGCACTTACCTCTTTGCCAATCATAGGGTTATAAAACGACGAAACAAAGGTTGAGTTGTACTGAGGTGAAGTCGTGAAGACGGTAAAAAACTGAATACATCAAGCACAGTAGTAGCAAGACGTATAGACGTTTGCCAACAAAAATTGGAATTAAGAGACCAATGCTGGAAAATGCTGGAATGCTGGAAAAAGCGGTTTATCGCTATAAGTACACATAACATGCAGGATATGCACCAGGTTCCTAAACGATTTCGACCATATCACTGCAGAATTGAATACAATACAGAGCATGTTTTCGTTACACCCGTGTCCAAGAAATCGCTACACGATATAGTATCTAACTACCGTCCTATTAAGCAATACCAAAAAAGTCAATAGGCTTCAGATCTGGAAGGTAATGAGGCCTTGGTGCTGTCTACTTTAAATGATTGCAGCAAGGTACAAGATGAAAACACTGACGTCACGAAGTTTTTTTGACATCAGCGAGGCTTTCGATAAGGTGCCGTTCATGGAACTTATTTTTATGCTTCAAATTATTGGTATTCATCAAAGAATTGTTAAGTGAGTAAGGAATTTTATCATAAATAGGTCCTTCAAAGTGATGGTTAATAGCAAATTTCCTCTATCTTACTTAATTACGAGTGGTGTTTCCCAGGGGAATAGTATATTGTCACCGTTTACCATTTACCTATTTATCTTTACCATTTACGTTTCTGATTTACCTGACTTGGTGGAACGACACAGCGTGCCGTGCAAAATGCTTGCTGACGATATAAAAATATATAGGAATATTACTAGAGCACAGGACCACTTTCCCCTTCAACGTTTCCCTTACTTATAGTGGGATGAACTTGTTGTGTTATAATCAAATCATTAACCCATTGACGACCGCGCGGCCCAATTTCGGCCCGCAGTTTTTCTGTCGCCTGGGACCGCGCGGCCCAATTTTAGCCCGCGGTTAAGAAAATGTTCGCTGCGGCCCACTTCCTCGATTTTTCATAGTTTACTAGTATTCATTAGATTTGCTGGATCCTACCAATGCTACCAGCACAGTGGTCCGAGAATCATTTACTTCTAACAAAAGCTTTGATAAAAAAATCAGCAAAACACACTATTCAAACCTCAAATAAATAGATACTACTCACGAACAGCTACGTATATCTTACAAAAATGGTCATGGTTAAGACATCTAGTCAAATTTCTTGCGAAAAATTTGAACCCAATTTAGAAAAAATATTTCAAACACTTGCTACATCGTGTGGTCACCTTATTTGCACGATTCGTGACGAACGTACGCCCTTTTCTGTGCTGACCTTTTTATAGCAGCAAATACATCTTCTACGTTTTGCATCGAACCTGTTCCGGCCTTTTCCAATATGTGGCTCACCCATTGGAGAGGGGCTTCATTTGGAATACCGTGAAGTAGTGAATGCACGAGATTCGAGCCTCAAGGCGGACCCAGCGCGCGGTCCCACGCGCCAGACACGCGATTTGCCGCGCGGTCGTCAATGGGTTAAATTTCAACTTATTCCTCACGACAGCTACCTAGCCTACCAATCGCCAATATTTTCGGAATAATAGCAGCTGGAATGACTATTCCAGTAAAAATGGCTCGGAATATCGTTGATAACCAGTTCATAATCCTCTATTCCGCTCATCGTCTTTTTTGTTACCCATCTGTCAAACGGCTTCTCCTGACCATCGCCCGAGGTGCGTACCAGTTTAACTAGACACCTCGGAGACGGACCCCGCCTCCGTTGGTGCGTATTTGGACGGTTTCTGCAGGTGCTCTGATATTTCAAATTATTTTTAGCTAGGATTTCATAGCCACTCTGTTTCATTATCAGGTCTAACAGTGACTCAGTGTCTGTAAAGAGCTGCACTATTGTCTTCTTCACTTCTTTTGTTTCAGCGTAAGGATTATATTTCTACTTTTCAGTTTCATTGCTTCTAAAAACGGTAGAAGAACTAATAGAGAAAGGAAGGAGGAAGGAAAAAAGCATCTGCTGGTACTTAAACACTGACTATTCAATCCAATTATTATAGGAATTAGGTAAATGTTTACTAAAATTCTTTGTGCCGCTTTTGTGTTGTGTTTAGTGTTAGTGTTTTTGGCATCCTCTCAGTTGACGTAGAATAACAAATAAATGTGCAGTTTTAGAGGTTGCCATTTGGTCGGACAGATAGAAATTACCAGCAGTATTGGGAAGATGTGCTGGCAGAAACTTGAGGACCTGTTTGAGGACCAGATTTAGTAACCAAAACATACGCGATCTGTGGGACCCCCAACGCCGTTGATAATAGGTCTAACCTTAACCTCCGCGGGGTTATTGATTGCATCTCCCATTGGCAACTTGTGGGTCTTGATGAGTACGTATAGCACCGGACAGACCGGGTTAACGCACTTGACCGTTCTAATAAGCTTATCATCGAATCCGGCTTCCCTTGCAATCGTAGACCACGTCTGTTTGTTTGAGAAAATAGAGGAACCAGTCATGGAGTGCAGACCTCTACTGTACTGTCGCTACATTGATGACTGTTCCATCGCATGTGCGACCCAGAACGAAATGGACATGTGTTTCGAATTTTTCAACCAGCAGGCAAAGCACATTAAGCTCACAAGGAAAAACCCACTGATAACTGGTTGCCGTTCCTCAACGTCCAAATCAGTTGCACGCGGGGCAGATCCCATTCTAAATGGTATCGTAAGCGCAGTAGTAAGAACATCATCGTGCACTTCACGTCCGCTCATCCATCTCAAACGAAGTGGGCCATGATTACGAGCATGTTTCGAACGGCGGCGGCCGTGTCCTCAAAGAGCGATCTTAAGTCAGTGTCGTTGCAAATGGCATCCCGAATCGCGGTGTCCAACGGGTATCCCGAGCAGAGCCTGACTAAAGGTCATCGAACACAATAGCAGCGAGACTTAAGGTGCCTTTTGTCTCGGATGATTTCAGTACCGAAGTGCGAAACTGCATTCGCAAAGCTGGTCTTGATAGCATGGTCCGCATGATCGAGGTTCCGCCGGCCAATCTTAAGGCACGTCCCGTCAGGAATCGACTATACGATTTCAGCTGTAAGACTCGCAAGTGTATTATCTGCCCATTCGGTAAGGAGGGAGACAGCATGGTCTCAGGTGTGGTATACCTTACAAAATGCACGGGTTGCAACGGCGAGTATATTGGCGAGACGGGTAGACCCCTTGGGGAGCGCATTAAAGAGCATTTGGGCATGCTTCTTAGGTGCGATATTTCCGGTCCGTTGGGTGAGCACAGGCTACGATGTCACAATGGCGCGGGCATTGACGTGGCGGTGACGATATTGGCACGCGAGTTCGAGATCTCGGCGCGCAAAACACTAGAAGCGCTGTGGATTGCCGCTAGGAACCCCACGATCAACAGGAAGGAGGAACGCGTAGCGGTGATACAGGAGCTGGCTCCGTACGTTGACCTTTGCGGTCTCGAACCGGAGGACAGTCTGCCAGAGACTCGATAGGAGGGTGAACCGAAGGTGACCTCATCTCCTCATGTGTCGCCTTAAAAGGGGTACTGTTCGCCCATCTGCCCTGGACTGTTTGTGTTACCTCCTCCTGTTTCGTCTCCCTCTCTTACCAACCTCTGGTTCACCGCTGTGGTCTGAAATGGCTCTTGGGCGGATGGTTTTTCAAACTCAACTTGACTCTTCCAGGCTCTGAAGAAGGCGGTTACGCCGAAACGTTAGCCGGAATAAAGGATCTGTACTAATATTGGTTCGTCAGCTACATCACTTGGGTATTCATACTGGTCAATATCATGCCAAGATTCAATGACAGTCAAACATGGAATAAACACATTTTCATACTAATTGAAGGGTGGGATTCTTCCTATATGAATCGCACCGCCCGTTCAGGTATACGCTTCAGACCCTTCCCTTGTTAGCGAGAGAGGATCTGAAGATCTGGGGCCGTATTCTTCAACGACTTACAGCAATTTAACAGAGAAAATACAGTCGAAATCATTGATAACGCAGCGAAGTGTTTCACCGTATCGCTGGATAAGCCGCGCTATCAGGGATTTCGGCTGTATTTTCTCTGTTAAATTGCTGTAAGTTGTTGATGATTCCGGTCCCTGGGCTTCACCTTGGATACTAAACTAACGTTTTTAAAGCATTGCGAAATGACTGCAAAGATAACCAAAAGAATTACTAACAATTTGCTCTATCTACAAATGCAGCAGCTAACTTGTTCCATGCACACAAATCATATGCTCAAGCTGGAATCGCTTTCTATTCATAGGAAGCGAAACGATGAAATTGTGATTCTCAAGATGATGTCTGAAAGGTTGCGCTTCCGCTCTAAAACCAACATTCATTATCTTCCAACCAAACGTTGTGTTCGTGCCTCCTTTTTTACTCAACTTGACGTTTTTCAAAAAAACACGCTCTGCCTCCTCGTTAAACCAATGCAAGAGGCCAGTTGATGGCTATCCTAAGACTCGAACAAATTCCCGTTTTTTCCAGTATTGTGTTAATTATCATTGTGATTTATCGGCGATTCTGTTTCTTTTGTCATGTGTGTCATACACGTTTAAATCCTACTATATATAAAGGAGCAGTGTGTGTGTGTGTGTGTGCGTGTTTCCGTCAGTCACAACTGGAGTGGGGCACTGCGTATTGGAAGCGATTGTTGCACATCGACGTGCCTGGCGATGACGTAGACGAACCAAGCACGTCGGCAACCGTGCATGGCGAGCCGTAGACGTGCCGAACACGTCGGCAACCATGCCTGGGCATTTAGATGATCATCGACGGGAGGGGTTTTGGAGGCAATCGATATCGATCGATATCATCGATTTTTGGAGATGTCGTTCGGGCGGCACGAAACTTCAGCCCTGGGGTAATCGAGGTCGCTGAGCACTAATCTGAAGTCGGATCAATCGAAATAGATCAATATTATCGATTTTTGTGGATGTCATTCAAGCGGCACGAAACTTTAGCCCTGGGGGTAATCGATGCCGCTGAACACTGATCTGAAGTCGGATCAATCGATATCGATCGATATTATCGATTTTTTGTGGATGTCGTTCAAGCGGCACGAAATTTTAGCCCTGGGGGTAATCAAGGTTGCTGAACACGAATCCTAAGTTCGTTTTTAAACTGTCGATCGCATAAATCGATATTGGGTAAATTAGCGTTTTTGTGGATGTCGTCATTTTTTCTAACTTGCCCTAATCAACGTAGTTAACATGTTCTTCCTGAGGAAACCATGACATAGGTGACAGCTATAATTGGTGATGAGAAATTATTGCCACGGCTAAGTCCTGAAGAAGCCGCAGATGAGGCGGAGAGGCCGCACGGACGGCTAGTATATAAATAAAGCGGAGTTAGATACATGCATATATCAAATGTTTCTTTGAATCCTGCCCTTTGTTTTCAAGTTTGTGCATTTAATCCTTGTATTTCAAAATTTTTTAGCTAAGTAATAGTTCCTGTTCATAGACTCGTCTGAGAGAAAAAATAATTCTGTTATGGTGGAAGAAAATATCCTACTATATATAAAGCAGCAAGCGTGTGTGTGTGTCACTGTGTCACTCTGTCCGTCCGTCACACTTTGAGTTGGGGCGCGGCAGCCGAACACGTCGGCAACCGTGCATGGCGATGCCGCAGAAGTGCCGAACACGTCGACAACCGTGCCTGGCGATGCCGCAGACGTGCCGAACACGTCGGCAGCCGTGCATGGCGAGCCGTAGACGTACCGAACACGTCGGCGGCACGAAACTTCAGCCCTAGGGGTAATCGAGGTCGCTGAACACGAATCTGAAGTCGACCAATCGATATCGATCGATATTATCAATTTTTTGAGGATTTTGTTCAGGCGACACGAAACTTCAGCCCTAGGGGTAGTCGAGATCGCTGAACACGAATCAGAAGTCGACCAATCGATATCGATCGATATTATCGATTTTTGAGGATGACGTTCAAGCGGCACGAAACTTTAGCCCTGGGGGTAATCGAGGTCGCTGAACACGAGTCTGAAGTTCGTTTTTGAACTGCCGATGGCCATCAATCGATATTGGGCAAATAAGCATTTTTGTGCATGTCGTCCATTTTTTCGCTTTTTTTTTCAACTTGCCCTCATCGACGTAGTTAAGATGTTCTTCCTGAGAAAACTATGACATAGGTGTCAGCTACAATTAATGATGAGAAGTTGTTGCCACGGCGAAGCCGTCAAGAAGCCGTCGGTGCGGCCGAGAGGCCGCACGGACGGCTGGTATGTAAATAAAGATGGAAGCAAATACAGATAAAGATGTAAAACTTACCCGAAGCCGGGATCCCGAATATGTATATAAAGACTGGATTCGTGCAATAGACTGCACCTGCTACAGCAAGGTAACCAGTTGCAAAGGACGTAACGACGAGTGACAACATATCGGAAGTTCCGAGCAGAAACATAAGTTTGTAACATGGCAGAATCAGCAGTTTTTTCCTCACCATTGCAGTCAGACAAAACAGAGTTGCAATCTGGAAGACATAGCATTTTCACCTCAAATCGGACACTTTTAAACAAAACGGAGACTTTTCAAAATAAATTGGACACTATTCCAAGCAAGCTTGATGCTTTCGAAAGTAAATTGCAAACTTTCAAATCCAAGTAAACATGCTTCTACAAACGCTTTCGAAAGTAAGCGAAATAATTTTCAAACTAGAATGAGCTTTTTACATATTAAAACACAAATTCTACTGACGTTCAGCGGCCTAGCGGCTCCTAAACATCTGGTTGCGGGATTCGCCCATAAATCCCAAGAATAGAACAACCCCAATCTTTATCCATTTCCTTTAGGCCTTCCTAATTTTATTAAAGAAGGTTTTACTATATAGATTGGTGCAGAGGTATATGGTAGGGAAGAATCTTTACTGCTCCTATGAAGCCCATCTACCCTCTATCGCATGCACGCGATTTATTCTGCGAAGTGCCCGTTCTCTACGTGGCGAGAAACGGATCATGAGAGTCCCAATCCGAAGTGCTTGGTCTTCAGAAACAAAATTAAAATTAATCGGTATTGGTCGACAGGTCGACAATGTTTACTCTCCGACGACAATAATACCCTTGAATCCCATAGTCCCCTGCCTACATCTTTCCCTCCCTCCCTCCCCCCCCCTGCTCCTTAGAAATACTTCCTTACCTATGTGCTGGCAAGAGTGATAGCTAGTCAAGCACTCACATGTGACACTGGGTCTAAACACACCTGCCACCACCTATGTGACGCGTCTTCAGAAACGCGCCGCACATTGGACGATATTAACGGAAAATATTGGTCTCCCTTTCCTCCCCCTCTAGTAGCCCCCGTTTTTGATCCCCTCTTCACTGGTCAACTCCTACTGGTCTTCTTACTCGGAATCCCTACTCAACTTTGACGTCTGCGGCACGCCTTCTGAAACTCTGCGTACGTTCTACGACTTCAGCACGTCTTCTAAATCACAACGCACGTTGGACGACGTCTGCGGCGAGCACGTCTTTTGAATCCTGACGCACGTTGGACGACGTCTTTATCAGGTCTTCTGAATCCCTCCCACTCTGTACGATCTCCACTGCACGCCTACTCATTCCCGGTGCTGGGCACTTGATCACCATCCATACATGACGTCTTGCTCGCTCAAGAAATCACTAACTTTTACGATACGACGCCAAGTATATATTTCGCCAGCAATCGCCCATGGTTAAGCTCAAAGAAAGCCCGGCTGGCATACCCCGCACTGTCAGGCATCTCTTGGCTTCAGTATCCTCTCTCCGTGACGGACACGTGACATTATCCGATTATATATAGAGTAAGATAAGGTGATTAAAAATTCATCATTCAAGAAAAATTTAGCCACGCTTTCTTTGAAATGTTTTAATTCACCCGCCCCAATAAGTGAACATGCTAGTTCGAATTTTCTAAACCTATTTTTTGAGGACAAATAATAGTTTAAGGTTGTTTCAAAACGCAACAATGCAGCAATTTTTGGTATAACTAAGGAAGAGATCGCGCAAAACACTAGGCTAGATCGTCTCTATTGCAAATGGTGATGTAATATTGTAAAGTATATGCTGAAGCGTTTTGATCAAGATCAGAGACGCTGTCGCGTGGGCCAAGTTGTCGAAAATTAGGTGGGCCGGCCACGTAATGCGCTTCGCAGACACCCGCTGGACGAGAGCCATCACCTACTGGTTTCCGCGGGATGTCAAAAGAACACCAGGACGCCCACCAACGCGTTGGTCGGACTTCTTCGTGAAAGCCCTGAACGACCGATATGACGCTCTTCGTGTCCCTCGAGCGAGGAGGATCCATTGGACCACTCTGGCACGCGATAGGGACGAATGGAGACCCGCTGGCACCCGCTCGAGCAATTCGATGATCAACGGGACGACAGGTGATACAGGTGATATGCTGAAGCAGCGATGTGAGGATATGTGTGATTTCCAACAACTGGTCTTGCTGTACGTACTGAAACGGTACCGTTTCCGTCTATGTTACTTAACACAGACGGAATTTTTGGTACCATTCAAGCAGAAATCGCGAAGATTTAGGCGAGTACTTATTATTTTATTATTATTTATTTTTTATTATTTCTATTTTTTTCTTGAAAAAATAGAAATAATAAAAAACATCTGAACGATGTGTTCATCTTTTGCGACAGATGAAATAAAAATTTTCAAAAAAAGTCATAATAAAGTTTCATTGAACAAAAAATCGTTATGAATGCTTTGGAGAATCTCCATATAATCTTATGCGGAAAATTTTTTGGTTTCTAAAAACTTCAGTTTGATCTAAAAAGCGGACAAGATTTGGAAGCTGTTAAGTGTCATTTGAAAAGCGCCAAAAATGGAAGAAATTTCGATGTGATCCATGAAAAAATTGCCTTCGATAACCAGCAAAGAAAATTGGGAATTAATATTTGAACTAAAAGGCGGTTAAAATTACGGTTACGTAAAAAGTCCATTACCTCAAACCAGCAGGGGACACGCTCTTCCAGTAGCATACCATTCGTCAACAGTTTTGTTCGAACAGTCATGCAGCTGAGTATGGGGTCCTCCATTGAATATCGTGTAGAATGCCGTTGTTCTGAGATCAATAGACATTCCCGCAAGAAACCTCAATCTGAATGAACATATTGTTTGTTTTTTGCGTTCACTAATATCATACATCGAAGTATTGAGAGAGTGCAAGCGGTCGCTGTCGTTAGGTTCATCGAGCTGAAGAAGGCATTCCACTCTGTCGAGACTGAAGCGGTCGTAGAAACCCTGCTCACTCAGGGCGTTCCCACTCAGTACATTGGGGCCCTTCAAGAACTGTATAGTGGATTCACGACCAAGATCTCACCATTTACAAAGACGTCGTCATCGACATGAAGAGAGGGGATGGGCAGGGAGACACCATATCACCGATGCTCTTCGGGGCCGCTCTCTAACACGTCATGCGCAACTAGAATGGAAAACGCGAACTAGAAAAGACATGGGAGTGAAGGTCGACGACCGGCTGCTGCACCATCGCTGACGGCATCGTGCTTAAACCAGCGAAATAGCACTCGGCGGTTCTTCCGGTTAACACAGTTCTTGCCACAGACCACAACCACACAACGCTCACACAACGAGTTTATCCGCAAGACCTCAAACTTCGGTAATTAAACCAGTAAAAAAATATTCACGAATTAAGTTATTCAACACAACAGCGGTCCTAGGGCAATGCGGATGACTTCTAGCTAATCTAAGTTAATGGAAACTAAGTCTAAGTCCTAGGATGAGATGAGCGCAAGATGTGAACAGCGCAAGAGCTGGGCGCAGCGCAAGCCCCGATGACCAGAAAAAGGAAATATGAGCTCAAGAATGTCAGCGCCGCTTTTATACTGATATCAACGCTACATGATGAGAAGCCAGGTAATTGCGCGGATCATCCCGAGCTGGCACGGGTGTGAAGTGTAGGCTTTCCTTCTGCGATCGCGATGATCCGCGATAGTGCTCAAAGCTCCGAGCATTAGCCAAACGGAGCTAATACTGACCGATTTCGATCGTGTATGTGGGAGCGTTGGACCGCAGCTGAATCCTACGAAGACGGTGTTCATGAGAAAAGGACAAGTTTCTGATGACCCATTCTCGTGCATCGGAACCAATATCTTGAAATGCTCCAGCAACGAGTGTCTAACACAAGAAGTTAACATGGACAACGAGCTAATGCCAGAGCTGAGGAGCAGGAAAAGAGCGGCGGGGAGATTTCATTAGCGTCGTAGAAGTCGTGAGGAAGACGAAGAGCGTCCGACTTCGACTCTACCGTTTTTCCTGCCCTAATTTACATCTCAGAGATCTGAGGTAGACGAAAACAGGATGAAAACGCGATCAACGTCGCGCAGCGTGGAATCGAGAGAACGATGCTCGGAGTGACACGACTCACGCAAGTGAGAGAAGGCCTCCGGAGTTCCAAGCTTCGCCGACGTTCGAAGATCAGAAACGCTGTCGCATAGGCCAAGTCGTCGAAAATTAGGTGGGCCGGCCACGTAATGCCCGTCGCGGACACCCGCTAGACGTGAACCGTCACCGACTGGATTCCGCGGAATGTCGAGAGAGCACCAGGACGCCCACAAACGCGTTGATCGAACTTCTTCGATAAAGCCCTGAATGAACGACATGACGCTCTTTGTGTCCCTTGTGAGAAAGATCCATTGGAACACTCTGGCACGCTACGGGGACAAATGGTGACGCTGCTGGCACCCGCTAGAACAACTCGTTGATGGACGGGACGACAGGTGATACAGATGAATATCATAAAATTTGCTACTCAAGAAACGTATTAAAAGGATAAAGGATAATGGACGGCGTTATTCAATCCCTTCTGGGATGCGCCAGCGCATTCTGCTTCTACGGGATGTCGTGGAGGCGACATGAATGCGTATTTGGCCATACAATGACTTGCGGTGGCCAGCCGATGAACAAGTCAGCACTTTATCCTTCCCAGACAAGTCTGGTACCAATTCACCGACCCCGGAGGGATGGAAGGCTTGGTTGGCCTGGGCGGGAAATCGGAACCAGAAACCTGGTATCGGGTGCACGCGACAGTCGCGCCTCCTCCGACTGCGCTACACGCGCCCAAGAAACGTATTAAAGATCTAAAAAAGGAATTTCAAGGAAACCTACATTTTCTTTACAATAGAGAATGATCAGAAGAGTAAAAGATTTTCTCAGAATAAGAATTCTAAAAGAAATCTTGTAGGACATCTTAGACCATTCGTAGATATTTTACTTCTTATCATGTTGACATATTCGCTATTCAGGTATATGTATATCAGAGACATTTCTTGGTTAGCATAACAATGGTCCTAAGCAGCAAGTCTTTATTATTTAATTTCGCCATTGTTGTGATGTTGCTGTTTTTTTTTCTTCTGCTTTTCTTCTAACATGCCCCTGTTATGGTCTATGTCACAGTGAGTTTGGCGTGTCATTTCTGACGTACTGCGTATGTTTATATGTTCGTTTTTGAAGCATTGATCGCCATCAATCGATATTGATCAATTCATCGACTTTTTGTGGATGTCGTTCAAGCGGTCCGAGGCTTCAGGTTTCGATCGCCATCAGTCGACATTGATCAAATTTTTGATTTTTGTGGATGTCCTTCATTTCTTTCTACTTCCTTCTATCTTGCACCAATAGTCGTAGTTAAGATGTTCTTCCTGTGGAAACATGACATAGATGGTACCTACAGTTAATAGTGACTTTAGTTGAACTTATCAGTAGTTGGAAACGTAGTTGGTAAGAATGTCTTCTGATGCTAATACTTTCCAAGGAATACAAAACTATTAGGTTGAGTCATAAATTTTGCAACAAAATTTGTATTCCAGTAAAAATGAGAGTATACCACGAAAGAAAAATTATTGACTTAACGAATTAATTGCCGTTATTCTCTATAAGATCCTTCCGCTTTTCATTAACTGAGTGGATTACATCTCTGTAGAATTCGCTCGGTTTCAACTTGCAAATCGTGTACCACCGCCATGGCCTCGTCAACTTCGGCGCAGTGCCCACCATGGAGGAAGTGATTCATCGACTGAAGCAGATGACAGTCAGGTGGCGCAATGTTCAGGACGTACGGCGGCTGTTTGATTTTGGTACAGATTTTTTCTTGATTTTTGCCCACTTTTGAAGTGCCGCAAGCGGTCTGCTGTTGCCCTGGTAGATTAAAAATTGGCTCGTATCGACTTCTTTCTTCACTAGTTTTTGCTGGAACTAGTCGAGTTCTTGGCGGAAGCGAGCGTCCAGGATGGTTGGACTACGTGGAGCAGCTCCCGGTGCACTGGGGCCTTCTTTCAGTGGAGCTCCGGGTTTGACGTCAGAACACCCAGCTCGCTGCGTCCCAGCTATTGCTTTCCGCCGTCGCGGTTGTAGTGAAGCATCCCCTTTTCATCGCTTGTAATAATTTGACTCAGGCCTCCTTGCTTGAAGCGGTGCAGGAGCTCTCGGCAGCCGGAAGCACAGCGGCTTACTTGGGTTTTCGTCAAAGCCTGAGGCACTGACGAAGGCGATTTTGGCGACTTTCCAGTCTTCTGCAGCCGACGAGCAGTGGTTCACTGAGTGATGTGGAGACCAGCGGCCATCCTAGTGTGCTTTGAGAAGAATTCGACTTGATGGGTTCGCGCCGGTGCCCTTTGTTTACAGCAGCTGATCTTCCCGGGAGTGGTTTACCTCAGTTGCCCTTTCGGGCGGAAAGAGACTGCTGATACCATCTGCAATAATTTTTTCGGTCAGGAGTGAACTTGCTGGTGACTTCCTGATTGTGCATGACCTCCGCCGCTGGGTTGTTGCCCAGCTTGAACAAAAATGAAATCGCGCACTTTTTCACTTGGAGTAGTCATCGTTCCAGTGAATAAAACTTTTCAACAACGAATGGAAAATTAACGATTCATATCTCAAAATGATCGCCAGGAAACAAGCTTTCAAATACAATATAATACTTTTCTCTTTGAATTTCAGAAAAAACAAAAATGCTGCAAAACTTATGACTCAACCTAATAGTTCGAGAGTCGGCTTTAGTTCACTTTTACCTCATGAGAGCGCGAAAACTGAAAGAGCCTGCCATAGAGCCTGAGATGTGACGCTGAAGCACAAATATGGCAAATAAGCAATGCGTAATTCAAAATCTATACCAGCAGTCATTCTAGGTTACGCGTTTCTACATTTGCACCTGTTCATCCGCAGGTTGACTGTCTGGTTTTGCTGAAACGCCTTCGGGCGGTGTCTCGTTGAAAGTTGCTTTTCAAAGTCATGAGTATCTTTGAAGGCTGTAGAAGTCTTAGTCCGAAAAACTTCTGTAGAATGGTGCGCTTTGTAAGCAGTCAGAGTCAACTGACGGCTGGTGGCTTTTCATTTCATCTCGACCAATCAAAACGTCGAATTAAAATAAAAATTCAGCTGAACTGATAGGTTGGTGCCAAAGAAATGCAAGTTTTTTCTTTAATGCTTTCAACACAATTTTTAAAAAGAAACCAGATCATTTTCTTAAGGTGTTATACATTGTTGGAAAGCCTACTATATGCGCTTTCCAAACATGTATATGGAATTTAATTCAAGTGGCTTATTCAAAAACAATTTGGTTCTTATTTTCAAATGTCTAAACGCGATTTTCGTCAAATTTTCTTCTATGAGTTGAAACCGGGCCGTACTTTCGCTCAAACCACTTGAAATATCAACGAAGTGTGGGGCCAGGAATGTATCAACGAATGCACAGTACAACTTTGGTGCCAAAAGCTTCGTGCAAGCAACACCGGCCTCGAAGGCGAGCCACATGGCAGCTATTGGTAATGATCCATTGAAGGCGTCAGTCGAAGCTGATCGGCGCAAAACTGGAAGATATTGCCGAAGACCTACAATTGTTCGCCATCTGAAGCAAATTGGGAAGACCAGGAAGCTAAATTGACTGAAAATCAGAACAATCGTCGTTCGGAGGTATCGTCCGCCTTCTTTTGGGCGGTGTCAACGATCCGTTTCTCGAACGGATTGTGACCTGCGATAAGAACTGAGTCCTTCATGATAATAGGCGACGTTTGCCTAGTGGCTGAACCAAAAAGAAGTCCCCGACGTCATCCAAAGCCAGAAAATTTGACAAAACTCGCGATTAGACATCTGAAATTAAATACCAAATTATTAATTTTAAATAAGCGGCTTGAATCAATTTCCACATACATATTTAAAATATTTAAATAACAATCTTACCAAGGGCGGATGAGCGCGGTCGGAGAGGCGCCGGCTGTCGCTTGCATCCGATACCTGTTTCCTGGTTCGGATTTCCCGCCCAGGCCAACCAAGCCTTCCATCCCTCCGGGGTCGGCGAATTGGTACCAGACTTGTCTGGGAAGGATAAAGCGCTCACTTGTTCATCGGCTGGCCACCACAAGTCATTGCATGGTCGAATACGCATTCAACTCGCCTCCACGACATTCCGTAGAAGTAGAACGCCTGGCGCATCCCAAAGAGGATTAAATAACGCCGTCCTTTATCTATTATCCTTTGCTCTACCAACAAGCACTATTTCTTATAAAAGAGTTCTATTCTGTCTTTAAAAATAGTGTTGAAACCGAAGAACCAAAAACCCTGAATTTCTCTGCACGGACAATGTAGAGCACTAAAATATAGTACAGTATAGTATAGCACAGTATAATATGGTTGTGTAAACTGTTGTGCAGATTGTTTGTGCATGGCGCTCAGAAGTACATGGCGCTTCTAGATGAATTAGCTTTGGCTTAACTCACCCTGTAGAATGCGTGGCGCATCCCAAAAAAGGAGTTGATTATCGTCGCCTCTTATCATTGCCCCTGTCCTATAGCTGACAAGGCAGTCAAAGCGCAGTTCCTCTTTGAACAGTCGGTCTCGTAGGGCGACAGTTTTCTTATCAATTCCACTCCAACCTAACGACACACATGCTGGTTTGGTATACCTCACGTAATGTTGACCGGCGGACTGTGTGGCATCAGGAATAGCAGTGTACGCCGTGACGCTCGTTTTATCGCACACTGTAGTCTATGATGCTACAACAACAGGCCTGAGTAACTGGAATCACGCGCTTCTATAACTGGACCTGACTGATATGCCGTGGGTATTCAGAGGTTGTGGCTTCGTCCCTCTAAAATTTTTCGGTTTGTCTGGAACCGCTGTCCAAGTATGTAGGCCCCCTCCAAGACCATCTCCATGCCGTCTTATCACCACGTGGTTCATATTCGAAGGCCAGGCCGCGCTCCTTATCATCGGAGTTTTTCGCTCGTTTAGCAGGTTTTGCATTGATTTCTATAACTGGAGTGCAGTATTTTGTCCACATTCAGATGTCATCAATCGGTGAAGGCGTTCTGCACTGGGATTCCGATGGCACCGTCTTGTCCAAGGAACAAAAGCTGTTCTACGAGAAGAACGGCTACGTGCTCATACGGAACTGTGTGCCCAGCTATGAGCTGGACCGCTACAAGCAGAGATTCAAGGTGGCTTCATTTAGAGTTAGAACAATAAATTAAAGCCAAAAGACACCACAAACATATAAAATGAGGCCAACGTGTAAAGATTCTTGGAAGAAACAGAATGACTTACACTGCAGTATGATTTGAGTTATCCATTCTGGAATACAGCCGAGATCCCTATTAGCGCGGGGGAAATGCTTCGCGATATCGCTTGATAAGCCGCGCTATCAGGGATTTCGGCTGTATTTTCTCTGTTATATTGCTGTAGGTCGTTGACGAATGCAGCCCGTGATAGCGTATACTGTATTAAAGTGGAGTTTTTTGGTAAAATGAAGGCGTCAGGTGATCGCTGTGCTTTACATAAGTTTAAATGACTTTCTTAATTCTAACATAGCTTTAAGTATAAAATAACCAAATATATTATGCATAAACAAATTTGAATTGATACAAATTTTTACAACAAAAATGGAATATAAAATTAAACGTAAGGGATAACTGAACAAAGGACAGCGTCACTCAATCCCTTTAGGGATGCTGCCACTCATTCTACTTCTACGGGATGTCGTCGTGAAGATGATATGATTCCGTATTTAGCCATATAATATTAGGTTGGTGCATAAGTTCTCGGACATTTGATCCCTCCTGAACTGAAAGTGCATTTTTCCGCCAAATTTCTCACATGTATCAACGCGTAAAGGATCGATCGATAGAGAAAGGAAAGGGCTACAAAACTGTTCCTAACATTTACTTCTGCGTTGTTAACGTCAGCTATTATGGCTAAGCAATTCATCCCAACTGAGACCCATTTCGGCACGTCATGTTATTCCTGCATCAATCTGGCCTCAACACCAACGAATCGTATCATCGCCTGAAGGATGTTTACAACGAGAGTGCTCCTGCTCGAAGCCCAGTACTAGTGGTTCTCGAAGTTTGCAGTTGGTGAATTCTCCGCTGAAGATAATGAACGAGAAGGGCGCCCGATGACATTGGATTTGGATGGTCTCAGCAAGTAGAGTGGAAGCGGACCCATACCAAATCACCCGCGAACTATCAAGCACTCTTGGTGTTAGTCACTCAACAGTCGTTCGAAGATTGAAGTCGATTACGACTTGACACAACATGACATGGATCGCAGAGCCGATGTCGCTCTGTCTCTCCTTACCCTCAGACATACCCAAGGATGACTGGACAACCTTGTCACCGGGGATGAGAAGTGGATACCCTACTTCAATTCACCGGCGTGCACAGTGGGTTGACGCAACTGGAGAGGCAGAGGACGTTCCGAAACCCGACCTTCACGTGAAAAAGGTGAAGCTATGCATTTCGTGGAGCGTTCTCGGCGTAGAGTGCTGGGAGCTGCTGGACGAAGGGATAACAGTGACGGCAGAGGTTTACGTCAACCAATTGAGGAAGTTGAGGGCCCACCTTCAAACCACACGAGGAGAGCAAGTGAAGGTGTATTTTCAACACGGCAACGCTAGACCGCATATTGCTAGAGCGACGGCGGCTGAGTTGGCGGACTACGGGTGGACCGTTCTTCCACATCCACCCTACTCACCAGATCTCGCTCCTTCTGATCATCATTTGTTTTCAAGCCTTCAACGCTATTTGGACGGCAATTTAGGAACCGAGAGGATGTCAAGGAGACACTGCTCACATTTTTCGAATCACAACCGGCCACGTTTTGGAGAAAAGGCATTCATGACTTACCAGCACGTTGGCGAAAGACAATTGATGTAAACGGTGGTTACTTCAAATGATTTGATATTGTTGTTCGTATGTTGTGATAATAGATATTTAATGCCCCAAATGTCCAAGAACTTATGCACCAACCTAATAACTTAGGGCGGCCAATCGATGAACAAGTCAGCGTTCTATCCTTCCCAGACAAGTCTGGTACCAATTCATCGACCTCGAAGGGATGGAAGGCTCGATTGACTTGGGCGGGAAATCCGATCTATGAATCTGGTAACGGGTGCACGTGACGGCCTACTCCGATTGGGCTACACGAGCACGAAAAAAAAATAATAAACGTAGAATATAAAATTAAAGGCTTTCAAAGATTTTTCTCTAAAAGCATTGAGTTTTGTTTAATTAAACTTAATAATTTTGCACATTTAAAAAAGTTATAACGTCATCGTCTTCACTGAGGTGCGTCCGGGGAGGTGGTCTAATAGAAAAGGTTCGTCTAGAGACAGATGACGAAACGAAGCTTTAAAGAAGTACATATTTGTAAATTTTTGTTTTTCGCTCTCACTTTCCTCTATTGCTTTAGCGAAATCTTTCTTGTTTAAGACGAGGCAAGTTATTCACTGATTTCACAGGATATCTGCGAGGGTAAGGACGTGCCGTCGAATATGCTGGTGATGAGAGACGTTGCCATCGCCAAGTCTGAGTACGTGTCCGGTGAGAAGGCGATCACCAAAGTGCAGGATTTTCAGGACGATCCAGTTCTATTCGACTACTGTCAGTACAAAGGAGTAAGTCATTTTTATTTTATTAGCAAACATATGCTTTTTTACCGATAGGTTTGTAGGTTCGAATTGAAATTTCTTTAGAAGATTCTCCCCTGAGGTAGTGAAGACTTCAATAATTTTGAATCAACGTATGAGTCCATAGCAGAGGGTTCACATGTAAACTTAGGATATTATTTTTATTTTTTTTTAAAGATATTTAGTAATTTTTTGAATTAAATTTATTTAGTTTTAGACCTAGACAGTGTATGTCGTTTACTCTTGAAGAATGAAAGACAAATTCGAGGTTAATAAATCCCTTGGCGGGATACGCCACGCATTCTGCTTCTACGGGATGTCGTGGAGGCGATTTGAACGCGTATCTGGCCTATGTAATAACTGCGATGGCCAGCCTAAGGACAACTCAGTGTTTTGTCCTTCCAAGACAAGTCTGGTACCATACGACTCCAGAGCAGTGGAAGGCTTAGTTGGCCTGGGCGAAGAATCCATGTCAAGTACTGGAAACAGAATGGGTGGGGCACCCCAAAAGGGATTGGATAACATTGTTCTTTTTGCTTATCATTATTTGCCTTATTAGGACTTCTAAATGTGGCCTACATGGAAAGGCGGGGTCGTCCCAAACCATTCACAGCCAATAAGAGTGCTGACTTAACACGCTCCAGTCAACCACGTCCCCGAATGCACACCCACTTTGAGGGGGACGCCCACTTGGTGAGAACTGACTGCTCTGGCCCCTCCCTGTGTCCATGTAGGCCCCATTAGCTACCCGTACGTTTTGTTTTATTCTTTTTGACAATTCTTTTATAACCAGGATAAAGCTATACTAGTCATTGCAGGTTGTTGATGTAGTGAAGGATCTGATCGGCTCAAAGAATTCCAATTTATTGGCCATGCACACGATGCTCATCAACAAACCACCTGACAGCGGTATGCACTTAGACCTTCATACCTTTAATTAATTTTCTTTTTATCAACTATTATGTAACAATAGAAGGAGTTCTACAAAACGCTAGAAATCAACAGCTAAGGAAAAATGGTAAATGTTTTTGCAATTTCATAATTTTTGCAGTGATTAAACGAGTGAAAGGATCATGCATAGCTCAATGACGGCTTCAGAGCTTCAGCTGTTTTCTAGTGTCCTAAACCTTTACTGAAAAACGTATTAATGCCCAGTTGACAAGACCTAGGTCAGGGATGGGCCGAAATTTTGAAAATCTCCCCAGAAAACAGAAAACAGAAGATCGCTTTCGTCAGATAACAGAAATTTCGAAATTGTCACAAATTATTCCACTCAAAGATCGATTTTTTAAGTAGCAAATGCTTTTGTATGACTAAAAATGTAATTGTGTTTTTACTTGCGAGCGTTTATAAAAGATTCTAACATACTCCAAAGTCAGCACAAGGTGTAAACTGTCTGAATCGGTCTGCAGCTGAATCTTACGAAGACGACGTTCATGAGAAACGGACAAGTTTCTGATGCCCCATTCTCGCTCAACGGAACGAACATCTCCGAATGCTCCAGCTACGAAAGCTGGGTCGCGAAGTCAATATGGCCAACGACCTGTGCAGGAGGAAACGAGCTGCTTGGGAAGCTTTCAAGAGCGTCGAAGAAATCGCGAAGATGACGAAGAACGTCCGACTCCGTGCCCACCTATTCGACTCCACTGTTCTTCCTGCCCTAACATACGCCTCAGAGACCTGGGCTATACGAAAGCAGGATGAACACGCGATCAGCGTTGCGCAGCGTGGAATCGAGAGGACGATGCTCGGAGTGACACGACTCACGCATGTGAGAGAAGGCCTCCGGAGTTCCGAGCTTCGCCGACGTTCGAAGATCGGAGACGCTGTCGCATGGACCAAATTGTCGAAAATTAGGTGGGCCGGCCACGTAATGCGATTCGCAGACACCCGCTGACGAGAGCCATCACCGACTGGATTCCGCGGGATGTCAAGAGAACACCAAGACGCCCACCAATGTGTTAGTGGGTCTTCTTCGTGAAAGCTCTGAATAAACGTTATGACGCTTTTCGTGTCCCTCTAGGAAAAAGGATCCATTGGAGCACTTTGGCACGCCACAGGCGATCGTTACAGGTGGAGACGCTGCTTAGGTGATACAGGTGATACATGAAAAATTTCATGGTTCCCTACTGTATCACTACATCAGCGAATTCAAAGGTAACTAAAACTTTTCTGTCCCTTACTAATTTTTGGCAGCCAAAAGCTGAGCAAGGTTTAGTGTCAGAAAAATAGCCTTACGAAAAGCTCCGCAGCTAGGGATGATCGGCCAACAATTTCCAATTTTCAAGGTGGAGAATAATCCTACCCAGAATAACTCGAATAACTAACTAGGACAACCGATTAGTTAATAGATAATTAAATGCTTCTCAAAACACCAGTTTTAATATCTCATTAATATAGCGTTAATATAAATACATTTTAGTAATTTGAAGATGCAAGACATTAACTTTTATGGTTTGTTTCGCCACCTTCCTTTAGACGGTATCTTGTAAATTATAACACTTCCCCGGCGGCTCATCAGTGAAGAAAGAGGTGTTAAAATTTTAATGTTTATTTATTTATTGTTAGTATTATATTTTTATATTTTTCCACTATTTATATGTTTATTAATTTTTTTCCTATTTTTTGTTAGTATTATTTCTTAAAATTTTGAAAATCAAAAATACAAAATTTAAATTAAAATTATTAAAATTATAAAAACACAAATTTAAAAAAAATTAAATTTCAAACAAAGATATTTACTAAAGTGCATATATATATATTTGATTTTGACAAAAATTTATTACAATTTGTTTAAATTTGTAACAAATTTAAAACAATTTTCTGCTAAAGATTATTATTAAAAAATAAAGTTTATAAAATTGTAAGTACTCGGAGATGCTGAATACTGTCAGAGTCGAAAAGAATACAATAGATTATAAACGTCGAGAAATGTCCTATGAAGGAGCTCCATGTCAGCAGCTCCTACACAATCAACAAAACAAACAAGGGGGCATAGTTCGTGAGTGCATGGTGCAATTTCTATACGAACACATCCAAAAACGCCACATGCTTACAAATTAAAATACTCTAGAAACATTTTTTTGGAATGAAATTCGTGATTCTATGATACTTTTTGGATTCTTTCTATCGGATTTCCATGATACAGTTTTGCTCGCAGCTCTATTTTCTGTTTTCTAGCCAATTTTTGACCATTTTTTCCAGAAACCAGAAAAGAGAAAAAATTTGCCCAAAATGGCAAGAAAATCAGAAAACCGAAAAGAGAAAACAGAATCTCCGCCCATCCCTGATCTGGGTGTCACTAGAGTTTACATACTTGAAACGTTAAGGTAAACTCACTTCCCGCCACCCAATGCACCAGGACCTGCATTACTTCCCATTCCGACCGGCTGACTTCATCTGCTGCGCTTGGACCGCTATGGAGAAGGTGAGCACAGGCCATTGTTCGATACGTCTGATTCCGTAATGAGAGCACAGGTCTTCTAGATCAACCGCGCCAACGGATGTCTCGTGGTGGTACCAGGAACCCACAAAGGAAAGCTGCTCGCCCACGAGTATCCCAAATGGGAGGCAAGTTCCAAGCCTATGGAATTGTGTCTGACAGTTGCACTAAAGCTTACAAAGCAGAGAGCTGATTTATATAATGTTCCCGTCAAATTGGACACTTTTAAACCAAATTGGGCATTTTCAAATCAAATTGCACACTCTTATAAGCAAGTCTGACTCCTCTGAAATGAAACTGAACACTTTCCGAACAAAGCGTTTTTAAGAACATTATAGAATCACTCTCCAAAATGGTCAGAATCGTTTTTTAAGTTGGAAAATTTGGTACAGCTTATTTGGAAATTCCAAATTCAGCTTCCTCAATAAGTCAACACACCGTTTGATTTTTTGAACTTTCATTTTTGACAAAATATTGTCAAATTTTTACAAATTTTAACATAGTCAATTTTTGCATTAATGCATACAGTGTATACATATGTACATTAAGTCATTATTTAAAAAATAATGACTTAATAATTGATTAGTACATACATTAATCCTAAACAACACTTGAAATTTTTTTCTTAAATTTAAAAAGAGCAGAGATCTAAAAGGAATAAATAAACGAAAGATCGCGCGTTCTACTCTTCAAGCTCTTTGCGATTTTTTGTTGATCAAAAGTGTTAATGCTGCTTTCCACAGGAAGCATTGTCTATATATGCGTGTCCTCTGTAATTTCTTTCGTTGTACCATTCAGAAGAGTGTAACATAACGCAAACAGTATGTTTGCTATCAACCAAATAAAAATCGAGACCTCTCCGACGAGTGCATGGCGCAGTCCTTTCTTTTAGCCGTTTTACCACATTTTAAAATAAAATTTAAATAATTATTTTTGCTTAAAAAACTAAAATTCTATTCAATTTTAAACAATGCAAAAAATTCGATCGTATCTCTTAAATACATTAATTTTTTGCATTTTGCACTTTTGAGTAAGCCTTCCACTATTATATTGGATTGGCAACTAAATTCGTGGACTCTCAAGCATCTTCACCAAAAATGTTTATTAACAAGTAACTAACAATAATCGTCGATCAAAGTAAGGTCCGTTGGAACGCAGAACTGCTTCCCATTTATCAGGCAGCCGGTATAGTTGCGCCCGAATGAATATTCGAGCATTCCAATTCGAATAATTCTATTCGAGTTCGAACCTTCGTATTCGAGCGTTCGAAAAAACGCGATTTTTGAATGTACTCGAATTCGAATGCTCGAACAAACGCGATTTTCAATATTATTCGAATTCAAATGCTCGAAAATCGTCGCTATTCGAATATATTCGCTTATTCGAATTTTTTTGGGAGAGCACAACTATAGTAGCTGGTCGACCACACGGCTGTAGAGCTCTTATGGTTTTGAGGCGAAAAATCCTTGGAGATGCTTTTTGTCCTAGTCCGCATTGGTCAGTCGTCTTCCAGCTAAGGAGTGCTGCAGCGATCGAAGAAGGTGTTAGTCACTCGAAGCACAGTTGGGCTATAAAGTGGATGAGTTAGACGCTCCCAGTCGAGGTTTTCGATTTTTTGAAGAGTCCGGTTTGCAACGCGTAGTCTGGCGGTATCCTGCTGAAGGATAATGCCACTCCTAAAGAGCTGAAGGCACCGATTCTGGCGGATTTCATCCTGCATGCAGTCAAGCTGAGAAGAGTAGATCTAAGCGCAGATGCTGAAACCGCTCTCGATTAGTTCTCAGAAGATAACATCTTCCCGACACCGCCAGACGGAGAGCATCACTTTCTTTTAGTAGGGTTCAGGCTTGGGCGTTGACAGCGGCTTCTATTTTGCTCCTAACCACTGGTTAGAACGCTGACGATTATCCAGTGGAATTTCTTTTCATCCCATTTACCAGTCGGTGGAGAAATGGTTCCCGCTTGTGACGATCCAGCAATTCTTTCGCGGCATCCAAACGCTTCTTCCTTTGCGAAAGGGTCACGTCGTGAGGCACTGATTTACCGAGCCTTACAGAAAAGCCAATGTTGGTAGAATCTTTTCAATACAGGTATGTGAGCACTTGAAGTCGACTGCCAACATACGCCTTGCCAAGCTCGGATTTCCTTCGGTGGCGCTAGTTACTGCTCGACGGTCAGGAGCAATCGGTCGTCCAGTGCATCGCTTGTCTTCACTTTCAACGTTGCCCTCACGGAACCATTTGAACACTTTTGATCGTTGGACAACCTCATCTTCTACAGCTGCACATATCTTGTCGGGTTTCAGTCGCAGATTGGCCGAGCTGGTACTCATGAAGAAGGCGATTGCGAATGCTGACTTTCTACCCCATTCATTTCAGATTGAAAAAATCCCACTAAATCAAAATGTCAGGACAACAAAAGCAGTTTTGGGAAGTACAGACAAGATGGATTCGAAAAATAGAAAGAGCAAGAATTTTAATATAGCAATAACCTAATAATCTCTGCTAGAAGTGGTGACTACGAATGAGCCCAAGAATTTAGTTGTCAACTTAATATTTCCTTGAAAAATAAAATTTGTTTAAAATTCCAAATAATGTCGCCACTTCGGATCGTTAGTACAGACACAATAGAAAATTTCAAAGAAAGTTATACTCAATTATTCTTGAACAAGAAATTATTCTTGCCTCTTCGGAGAGTCTCCAGTTTAATACGGAATACGTTTTGATATGAAAAGGTTCTAATTTAACGTGAAAGTGATAAATATGCATGAATTGTTTTACATCACCATTTTTGTAACGTGTAGCTTGCCATATGAAGGTTGTTTCTACTTCGCCCCTTTCGTGGCTCAAGGTGAAGAGCGCTACGATGACTGGCAACATATTGATTAAGCTTAAGGTCTCATTATTCCAATCGCCAACATAAACCTTGTTATCTGCTCGTGGCTCTAAAATCCACAGACTCAAGAAGTTGCAGCTCAATTCAGGGCGGCGTGAACAAGGCCTATCATGGCATACAGGACTACGACCCATCGATGCCACGTCTACATGTCGAGATGGAAGCCGGCGACACTGTGTTCTTCCATCCGATTCTGATTCACGGCTCTGGAGCTAACAGAACTAGCGGTATGTCGTTAACTTAAGGGGTTCCAAAACACCCCATTGGGTCAATGGAAAGCCTTCCTGTCGAACTTTGAGCAACATAACTAAATCCACTTTCTTTCTCTTAGTTTGAAGGCTAGACAAACTTAACGAACGCTGTCGAACCCAATCGGAATATTGTGATAATTCCAAGGCTACATAAGTTTTTCAATAGGGCCTTAGAATTCTGTTGTACCCAAAAAATGCTCACATCTAGCGCTCAGCGAACGGTGGTGTGTTGAAAAGCGATTACATTTGATTGCTGCTCGCTTCACTTTCTCTTAAAAAGTTTGAGTGAAATGGACCATTTTTAAAATATTTATTCCCATACTATATAGAGCGTTTTACGCGCCATCTGGTGCCATTTGAACGCTTAGAAAAAGTGCAAAGATAAAAATTAACCATAATTTTATGAATAACCATCGAAGGTGCATTTGCAAAAAGTTCTAATGTTTATGTTCGAATGTAAAAAAGCACAGCTGAAGCCCCTAACATGATTACAGAAGTCTATGGCCAAGATGTCCTTACTGCCACAGCCTGCCAAAAATTGTTCAAGAGATTTAGAGAAGGAGGCTTTGATCTGGAGAACAAGGACCAGCCCATCAGTTCGAGGACGATGAACTCCAAGCTTTATAAGGCTAAACAATAGCTAGCTGACTCCCAAGGTGCAACTCCCAAGCAGTTTTAAAACGCTCGCATGAAATGGGCAAGATTCGTAGGACGTTGGGTGCCAAATTAACTGACGTAACGTCAGGAAGAAACACGAAGAACCACGTGCGAAATCCTGACTGAACGGCAACGAGGGAAATGGGCAAGATTCGTAAGGAAGGACGTTGGGTGCCACATTAACTGACGCAACGTTAGCAAGCAACACGAAGAACCACATGCGAAATCTTGACTGAACGCCAACGAGGGAAGTCGTTTCTGCACCGTATCAAAAATGGATCTATTTCGACAACCCGAAGCGGAAGCGCTCTCGGACAGATATAGAAGAGGCACCAAATTCAACCACGAAGCGTAAAATCCTCGGAAAAAAGAGTTGCTCTGTATTTGGAGGGATGAGAAATGAATTCTGTACGACGAGCTCCGCCAACCTAGAGAAACGGTGACATACTTGCTAGAGGAACATCTAATCAACCTGAGTCAAGAGATGGCCAGAGACAACCAGAATGGCACGCTAGGCATGAGTGCCCAATATTGTTCCGTGACAGTGCCCGGCCTCATGTTGGATTGATCATAAGAGGAGCTTTAAAAAAAATTAAATGGGAAGTTGTACCCCCCCCCCAACCGTACAGTTCACACCTTGCACCATCTGACTATCACTTGTTCAGATCGATAACTCATGTATTAGCGGAGAACAACTTCACCAAACACGAATCTGATCGCCTCAAAAAATTCCAATTTTCTTACGGTGGAATCCGCAAGCTGCCTTCAAATTGGAACAATGTTGTTGTTAACAATGGCGATTATAGTTAATAAAAGTTAGTTTAAAACAATTTGGAAATTTATTTTCTTTTAACTTCTAAAAGACAAGCTTTCTCAACTATAATTAAGCCTTCACTTAATAGCGTATAGAAGATGGAATTCACCTGTATCACCTGTCGTCCCGTTGATCATCGACTTGCTCGAGCGGGCGCCAGCAGCGTCTCCATTCGTCCCTGTCGCGTGCCAGAGTGCTCCAATGGATTCTCCTCGCTTGAGGGCACGAAGAGCGTCCTATCGGTCGTTCAGGGTTTTCACAAAGAAGTCCGACCAACGCGTCGGTGGGCGTCCTGGTCCGCTTGACATGCAGCGAAATCCAGTCGGTAACGGCTCTCCTCCAGCGGGAGTCTGCGAAGCGCATTACGTGGCCGGCCCACCTAATTTTCGACAAATTGGCTCACGCGACAGTGTCTCTCGTCGACAGAAGATGGAATTATTAAATTAAATTAAATATAAATATGGAATTATTAAACTAAGTCATAAACTAAAATTGGCGTAATTACATAAACGCAATAGAATATTTGATAGAAGATAGTATTTGCTTTCATACGACATGAAACGCTGCCCAAAAAAAAATTAAGCAACAAGTAGGAGGTAAAAATTTGGTAAAAATAATTTGTGTTTTGGACACTCCCACTCCACTTTACTGCTCTGTATATTAATATACGGAAGTGAACGAAAACAATAATCACAAGCCAAATCAGTTTCTTTAAGCCTCAATTGGCTGGTACCGAGAATGTAAGCTGTTACAACTATGTTTTGTTGCGATCAAAACTTCTAGCGCCAGGCGGGTCTCGAACCCGCACCTCCCTCTAACCGGGCGGGAATGCTCTACGCCTTTACATCACCTGCGCCGTTTGATCGAACGCAACATCCACACCTCGTGAGACAGATCAGCATTCACCCGTATCCTGGATGATCTTGCCGCTGATATCAGCATGGTACCAGTTAAGTTGACGGTCTTGATAGAAACAATCCAAATCAGTTCCTTTAGGCCTCAAGTGGCTGGTGTCGAAGTAGTAAGCTGTCACAGCGATGTTTTGTTGCGATCAAAACCTCTAGCGCCAGGCGGGACTCGAACCCGCACCTCCCTCTGAACGGGCGGGAATGCTTTACGCATCACAAATCATCACAATCATAACAAGGTATTGTAGAGCAAATCATCTTTTTCCGAGTGATGTATAACGTTGCGATAAAAACTCAAATATAAGCAGACAGAACTAGCTGTCTGTACGCAAAAGTCATTTTTTGACCTTCCATTTTGATGTCCTAAAAATTGGCAAAAATAGGCAAACATATTCTTATAGTGCATATTATTCCTACATAACGCTATGCAACGGAATTCGTAACAAAATGTTTAAAAAATTGCTGAAGAATTCCAACCCGATAAATGGGTACCCATGGGGAAATACCGCGGGAGGAGCAGGCGCCATTACTTGTGCAGTATTAACGGACGCCCTGTTGCGCGGAAGGATATCAGGCAAAAGTCGCATCGGCTGATAGATCGGATAGGGTGCGGATACATTATTAAGGCCTTAGGTTTGGGTTATACTGTCTGCCACACTGTATCTCAAACTTGGGGAATTAAACTTTTATTTCAGTCATCAATAATTCAACAATTATTTATTTATAGCAATGCAAAGCTAGAATAAGAAAGAGTGAGGATGAATTAGAAGGAGATGGCTAAAGGGATTACACCCATTGGGACCAGATTCCTTATATACTACAACATATTCGACATTTTTGAAATCCGCTACATGATACATACATAAGGAATTTATGGGAACCAATACAGCAGGACATTTTTCTTTAGATCTTCTACAAGATAAGAGTTACTGAAATGGCTTTGATAGATGGAGCTGTTCTCTCTATATTTTAAAATAAGCGCTTACACTATTTTGAAGAAGGAACTAAAAATAAATCGACTTCTAGCATTTATTTAGGGTTTCGTAAAGCAATCTCTTGTCACTATGCAAACGACGACCTCTGCCGGTACATCGATGTGAAAAACTCAACACAAGAGGTGAGCCTTAAATCTTACAAGGTGGCTTAAGGTTCAAGAGTTATAAGGTTTTTGCACGATAACAGTAGTCAAGATTGCTTTTAGTAAGTAAATATAGCCCTTTTGTGCTTTTTTATTTGAGCTACCTCTCAAGGGATCGATTGCATTGTATAATATCAGCAATGATACGTTAGCGCACATAAGCTATACAATTAACGGTATAGGTCATGAAATTGGTTCGATACCGGTAAATACTTCTTCTTATTTAGTGCTTGTCCCGCTTTATTGCGGGGTCCACCTTCTTGGAATACTGGCGCCACTTTTCCCGATCATATTCCTGATCAGAGTGTAACTTGCTCATCTTCAAGTCCTGATGCAGCGTATCAAGTCAGCGCTGCTTTGGTCTCCCTCGTGGCCGCTTTCCGAGCACCTCGAAGTTAAGGCCAGTCTTTTGGACAGTGTCACCGTTTGCATGAATAACATGGACGTACCATCTCAGATGAGCTTCACGCAGTTTCTCAACTATCGGGGTGAGACCAATTCTTTGCCAAATGGAGTCGTTGAGCACACGATCCAAACGCGTAACTCCAGCCGTCCACCGCACCATCCTCGTTTCCATTACGCTGAGGCGCCTTTCAATTTCCTGGGGCCAGCACTCAGCTCCGTAAATAGCTACAGATCAAACGACTGCTCTGTAGATCTTCGATTTAAGCCGCTCTGGTATCTTCCTGTCGCAGAGCACTCCCGTCAGAGAGCGCCACTTGGACCACGCTCCAGTCACCCGTGAATTGGCTTCAACGAGTAGACCGCCATCGGGAGCGATTGCTGATCCCAAGTACTTGAATACCGACGTACGTGGCAGCTCAATGCCGTTTACCTTAATGGAGCTGGACTCATCTTCATCAGTCCTCGTGTATTCGGTCTTCTTGACATGAAGTTTGAGTCCAAATCTCTCCAAACGATCGCACCAAGCTTGTACCTTCCACTGGAGTTCAATCTTATTTTCGCTAGTGAGCATGACATCACAGCATAAAGCAACGTCCAAGGGACTGGCTGCTGAAGATCACGCGATATGGCATCCATAACAACGATGAAGAGCAGTGGGGTGAGCGCAAAACCTTGATGTACTCCAACAAAGATGGGAAACTCCATCCACGTACCTGCTGGCGCTTGGACTCTACATCTCGGACAAGAGTAGAGTAGCCGCACCCACTCAATAAGCCCTTTGGGAACAATATGCTGTCTTAAAGCATACCATATCACTTCACGCGGAACGCGATCGAAGGCCTTCTCCAAGTCGAGGAAGACAAGATGCACCGGCTTCTATTTCTCGCTGTGCTTTTCTATAAGTAGACGAACGGCGTGTACAACATCGATGGTGCCACACCCAGGTTCGAAGCCACACTGGTTGGTAGAAAGGTGGACGACGTCACGAATGCGTCCATCAACAATTCGCTCAAAAATCTTCATGCTATGCGAAAACAAACGAATTGGACAGTAGCTTGTGGTGTCTGCTGGACTGCCCTTCTTCTTCCAAATCAGAATCGTCGTTCTTATCTGCCAACTATCAGGTACTTTCTTGTCCGTAACCACCTGGTTGAAGAACATCGTCAGCCACTCAGCTGGGTACCAGGATTTCGACTTCCATAAGTCGGCCGCGAAATCATCGGGGCCTGTTGTCTTGCCCGCTTCATCTTTCTTAGAGCCACTTCTGTCTCCTCAACAGTGATTTTCTGAACGGGACCGTACACGGGACGAGCAGAGGGAATGGCTGGATGGGCAAACTCTACCGTCGAGCCATTTTGCGGTCTATTACGAGATGGCCATTCTCATCGTTGATGCCAAAAACTTTTCAACATCCTCGTCTGGCGATGACGGACCTTGGCGAGTCGTTAAAGAATTCGCCCACCATCGCGTGACTCAATTCTCTCGTTTACATCATCGTAATGAGCGGCTCTTGCAACGGCCACTGCTCTCTTGGCCGATTTCTTCGCTTCCTGATACAAGCGCCATTTCTCGGCTGTCTTGTCGCTGAGGGGTACATGGTATAACCTCTTCTTCTCATGGACTTTTTCCTTAACCTCGTTAGTCCACAGCCATGACCTTACGCCGTCCCGGTTTCGTAGTGCCAAGTTCGGAGCGTGCAGCTTCTAGCATGGCTTCGGTGGCGCCCCGCCAGGTTTCTTCGACGGTTGTGACCGTTGGCAACGAATGCGAGATGTCACAGCTGCTTCATCCTCCTTCAATCGCCACCACTTAATTCTTGCTGGTCTGCAACCCTCGATCTGCCTAGTGCTCAGAGGAGCGATTTTCATAGTGCAGCAGTCGATGTCGCGTGGCGTCGTCTGTCTCGTACGGCACGATCTTCGCATGACTAGCCCTTGGTCTGGATTCCTCACAAGGACAATATCGATTTGCGTTTTAGTGTTCCCGCTATAAAACGAGATGAGGTGGGAGGCACGTTTTCGAAACTTCGTGTTCACGATGGTGAGATCATGCGACTCTGCATGCCCAAGTACGCGCTCATGGTCGACGTTACATGACCCGTATCCAAAACCACCATGACAGCGGTAACCGTCTTTTGTTGCTCCAACATGACCATTAGGATCACCATTAAGATTCTGCAACAATAATTACGCCCACTGACCGAACCTCTGCTGTCTTCTCATCAAGCAGGCTCCAAAACTTACCCTTGTCTCTTTCGGAGCAACCAGTCTTCGGAGCATACGCAGATAAGAGGTGATACATTCGCTGTTCAGCAGCGACAACGATCTTCATTAAGCGGTCGCTAAAACGCTCCACGCTTGCAATTTCGTCTCGGAAGCATTCGGAGACGACTATACCAACACCGCTGGTGTCCTGGGACTGCCGCACAGAACGGCCTTAAAGCCTCGGCCTATGCCCCTTGACTTGCTGCAGGGCCATCTCGTCTCCTGCGCCGCACAGAAATCAACCTTTCTTTGCTCCAGTGCCTCTGCCAACTCTAAGGAGCGGCCCGACAACGTACCCACATTCAGCGTTGCCACGCGGGTCCCTCCTAAGTTATGGGACTTTTGGACTAACATAGTTGCCCCCTATGCCGTCATCGCATCAGGAACCCTTGCATACCTTTCACTCTCGCCGAGCTTTGCTAGTGCGCGTCGGCTCCCGCGGACGCCGTAACATTACCTCGCGATACATGAAGCACCATCAACCATGTGATGTGGCATGGGATCACCATAGGCCGGCCTGTCACAAGGGCCTGTCGCCTGTACTCGAGTGTCCGTGTTTGGCTCGACTCGCAAAAGCGGGCAGTTTCCAGTGGCACTACGTGAAGGAGCGGACATCGCCACCGATACCGGTAAGTACTTAACACTAAAATGTCTTTTTCACCCGAATTCGCCACACACATGAAAGCACAAAAGTACTATATTTACTTATTAAAAGCATTAACCGAGTACAAACTGATTCCTGTGACCAAGCAAGCACATAATGATAACGGCCTGATGTGTGCAAAGACCTCTGTCACACCGGGGACCGCATCATAAAACCCACTCGGTGCGCCTATTAGTGGACATCGCTATCCACTGCGCAAACCGACCACATTCGGCGCGGTGGCAGCAGAGGGTGAGGATCCTTCTGCCCACATTTTCACACACCTTTTTTCCACAGAAGAGTATTCCGAAAAAAATAGTATGGTTTTGGTCTCCCTACGCTTGCCCTGCATCCTGTAAAAATTGCATTACAAAAGCTCACCGCATGTTCGGAGGCTCTCCTCCTTGGAAGTATAAACATCCAACATCATTTAGCCAAATCTGACTTTTATGTGTGCGCTACGCATTTTTTTCACGGTGCTCTGAAAGCGAAGATGATGTGAGCTCTAGCAAGAAAAAGTTCGCCAGTTTGTCAGCAATCCAGAGCCGCGCAGAAAAAGAGGATCGAACCAGATGGTCTTGTTTTTGTTGTCAGAACCGCCTGTGCCTGAGAAAGAATAAGTATTAGAAAAAATCAACATAAGTATATAAATCTCTAAAATTACATAATGATGCTGATGTCTTTTCGGAAAAAACTAAAGGATGTGACTCATCTTGAAATTATTTACGAATATTTACCATGACGAACTACACACAAGAGGCTATTTACGAATATTTACCATGACGAGGGTTTCAGGAAGTATCGAACGAGATCATCGAACTGGCCAAGAAGCGAATACAGAAGCACGGTGGTGACGCAGAAAATCTCCAGATCGAAATCGCTGTAAGTGCACGTGTTTTAACTCACAGCTCTCTGTGTTAGTATTCAACGTAACAAGCATAAATAAAGGATAAAGGATAAAGGACGGCGTTACTCAATCCCTTCTGGGATGCGCCAGCGCATTCTACTTCTACGGGGTGTCGTGGAGGCGACATGAATGCGTATTTGGCCATACAATGACTTGCGATGGCCAGCCGATGAACAAGTCAGCGCTTATCCTTCTCAGACAAGTCTGGTACCAATTCACCGACCCCGGAGGGATGGAAGGCTTGGTTGGCCTGGGCGGGAAATCCGAACCAGGAACCTGGTATCGGGTGCACGCGACAATCGCGCCTCCTCCGACTGCGCTTCACGCGCCCGGCAAGCATAAAAAGGCGAAGAAAAGTAGCTAATGACAGCCAATCAGAGCATGACGTTTACCGGTTGTTCTATTTATTGTAGTGAAAGGGTTGTACTTACGGAGCGCGATAAGGACTAGAGCTTCCAAAAATTTGAGCCGAGCCGTTAAAAGGCAGAAAATGTAATTCTGAAGTCTTTGAACCTCCTGCTCCACAAACGTCATTACCTATCGGAGAATCTGAAGTGATGAGAGCCGAATCGAAATGGAACTCGTCAGAATTTCATCGAAATTGTGCTCTGGATGATGTAACTCATTATGAACAATACGTAGGAGTCTAAAGTAAAATCGGAAAAGGATAAAGAACGACGCTACTCAATCTTTTTTTGAGATGTGCCGCGCATTCTACTTCTGCAGGATGTCGTGGAGGTGATTTGAATGGGTATTTTTCCATGCAGTGACTTAAGCTGGCCAGCCAATAGACAAGTCAGCGCTTTATCTTTCCCAGACAAGTCTGTCGCCAAGTCACCGACCCCGGAGTGATGGAAGGCTCGGTTGGCCTGGGCGGGAAATCCGAACCAAGAAAATGATTTCGGGTGCGCGCGACAGTCAGCACCTCTTCCGACTGCGCCTTTGAGTCCAAAGTAATGATAATAATAATAATTATTATTATTATTATTAATGTTAATATCCTAATATGAGTCTTAGGCTCTAATCCTAATAACTCTTAGCAAATCGTTATCTATTTGAAGGACGTCTGGAGCGCCAGAGCTCGAGCTGTGAATGGAACGCGTTCGAATCTTTGAAGTGTCACCTCGCCAGCACTACCTCTGCTTTGTCAATTTTGTTGTTTATATAGCAATGTACATAAACCTTGGATAACTCTACATGGATTGAAGTGATGCAGTTGAGCCTAAAGGTCACCAATATTTCATCTCTTTGAGCATGCGCCATGTATTCTGTTCCTGTAGGAGCTGGTGAAGGCACCTTGAACGCGTGTTTAAGGGTAAAGGATAAAGGATAGCGCTACTCAATCCCTTTTGGGATGCGCCAGCGCAGTCTACTTCTACGGGATGTCGTGGAGGCGGTGAATGATTTATGATTTGGCCATACAATGACTTACGGTGGTCAGCCGATGAACAAGTCAGCGCTCTATCCTTCCCAGACAAGTCTGGCGCCAAGTTACCGATCCTGGAGAAATGGAAGGCTCGGTTGGCCTGGGCGGGAAATGCGAACCAAGAAAATGGTTTCGGGTGCACGCGACAGTCGGCGCCTCCTCCGACTGTGCTACACGCGCCCAACGCGTATTTATTCTATACAATGTCTTGCGGTGGCCGCCTGAACACATCATTCTAGCCTTCCCAGAGTAGTCTCGTACCAACTCAACGGCTTAGGAGGAGAGGAATGCTTGAGTGCTCTGAGCAATATCCGAGCTAAGAACCTCTATTCAAGGTGTACGCGACATCGTACGCCTTGTTAGACTGCGCTATCTTGCGGACGCGCAGACCAAACCAAACAAGGCCTATTGTTGTTTTTTAAGGCAGGTTATTAGCTGCTACCATACTTAGTTGTGCATGGGCTGAATGCTTGTTACTACTTGGCTAGATTAACCAGTGCTGCGCTTCTTCTAACGTTCAGAACTTGACAACCACGTGAAAGACGAGTGACATGCGAGTCTACTGATTGCACAATTTAAATGTGAGCAACAGCCACATTTTCCAAGACAGCCTCTGTGGATTGATGAAGCAATATTCAAGCTGAATGAAGAAGTTAATCGGCATACCTACAGCTTCAGGGCGACGGAAAACGCTAAAAGAAGCACAGTACAGGTTAATCTGGCCAAGTAGTAGCACAACTTTAACAATCATTCAGTAAATACGCAACTTCGTGAAACAAGCGTATGGAGTCAGTAGAGGTGACACCGTCGTCGTACGACGGTCGACCGTATTCAGAATTCAACATGGGATGCTGTTGCAGCCGAGGAAGCGCAGCCTCGTCCCGCTTGACACAGCGGAAGTTGCGCGCGTTTCTGGGCGTCCTGATCCCGAATACGTGTCACGATGTCTACCGTGAGCATGGTAGGACCACTAAGGGGGGGGGTGGTGGAGAAGGGAAGGGGGACCTCTAGGGTGGACCAGGAGAGCTACCAAGAAGTAACGGAAAAACCTGGAGGAGGGATCACGGCCGGGAAACCAGCAAGACAAGGCCAGTAAGGGGGTCAATAGTGGAAACAAGGACGTAGGCCAGGAGTTGAGACCAGGAAAGTGGGGGAGGGAAGGGGGAAGACCAGTGAAGGCGGACCAGCAGTTAAATCCAGTAAGAAGAAACGAGTGATGGGAAACCTGGCGTTCGGATTCGGAAGGCGTGTCAACGATATCCGGTAACACAAGCTGTTGGGCATGGGAACGGTTGCGGAGGAGGCATCTGAGGACAGAAGTACTGCGCAGTACAAATCAATAACGCTGCTGGACGGTCCGGAGAGAACCTCTACGCAAGTGGTGAACGGCTTGGTGCCAATAAAGTACGACAGCAGGTCCTAGATGAAAGTTTTACAAAGACAGTTTTTCGTAGGTCAATGATGTTACAAAGTCGGACGCAAGTGCGAGAGATGCCGTTGAGCGTATCGGACCATTTGTCTTAAATAATGTGGGAAAAACACTGACACGACAAAATCTTTCGGTATGACCTATTATCTTCAACAACTATTAGGGGGAGCGGGCAAAAGTAATGAGAATCTTCATGTCGTGTCCACATATCTCGTGACTGCAGACTGGTTTCGTGCTTATCGTATTTGTATGTTTGTGTGCTACCTACTGAAGGCCACCTTAGAAGTTACCACTTCCGCCCATTCCAGAAGCATGCCAAAACCGCAGTCTGTCTCATACCGAAACCCCAGCCTTACGACTCGACCTATGTCGCGCAAATCTCTCCTGATTCCCAACCCCGAGCAGCCTGGGTTCAATCTTAACGCAGGATAAGAAGTACGTCGTCTACCTTAACCCTGCCAAGCAGCCGGTCTGGGTGAGGTCTGTTGACCCGTTACCGACCTTCGTTCGGCGAGATGCTCACGGCGAGAAGCACCTTCAGAGCTTCTGGGTCTGCGCCCATGAACCGGCGTACTGGAAGCTGTTTACTAAACGCACGACGATGGACTCCAAGGCCATGGTAAACGAAGTAGAAGAGATGGACCTGCGACTGGAACTTATTCAGTCGCAGCGCGTCAAGAAGTTCGTCCTCTTAGACAAAGCCGCACCCCGTCGGGAACAAGTGACCATGGATAAGCTTGCCCAGCTGGGCTACGTTCACATGCTTTACCCACCGTATTCGCCGGACATCTCTCCATGCGACTACTACCACTTCTTGGGTCTATAGGACCTCATGGTTGGAAGGGACACAAGGACCCAAGCAGACCTCGACAACCATAACGAGCAGTGGATCAGCACCAGGCCCAAGCAGTTCTGGAAGGATGGGATCAGGAAGTTGGCTGATCGATGGCAGCAAGGTCGTTGACCTTAATAGCAAACACATTCCTCAGCATCGTTGATTTGTAATTGAGTTATAAAGAGATGAAGAATTTTTTCCAATTTGTCTCATTACTTTTGCCCCCTCCCCCCCCCCCAGTGTTTTTATAACATCTAAGCTAGACCTTCGCTCTCTTCTCATGAGTATTATTCGATCAATGATTTAATTCCTGAATAGAACCTCAGGTAGAACTGCAGGCAACCCCTTTCTCACTTCTCTCAGAAGTTTCATGAATACTCCGACCCTGGAGTGCTTTTTATGGCTGTTGATAAGGACCCGGCAACACCCTACGCTAATCGGACACAAGCCCTGTCGTCATGCACTATTCACTAGTACTCCTCCTAGGTAATAAAGAAGCTGTGAACACTGGATCTACTCTGGCAAACGTTAACCATTTTCCTTACAGTGTCGCTAGCAGCAGCTCAAGATACGTCATCATGTCGGTCGAAGCAGTTCCAATACTGTCAGGCTATGCTGTCCGACAGTGTTGGCCTGAACAGCACACAAAGCGCAAAGATGTTTACTGTCAGTTGATTGATTTATTGATTCGAAGATGAGTAGTTCAATCGACCACTGCCGAATTTGCAGGACTACACGGTGCTGTACAACTGGTTTCTGTACAAATGGGGACTGACGCCCGGAAGTACGACGAACATGCTAAACGTCTGCAAGTTCGATTTTGACCTTGCCTTGCCTTTTCAATCACTTGCTCAAAAGTCTCGTCTAAAGCGAAAATCGGCATGTGTTGATTAATGAGGATTCCTTCCACTGTGATCTATCAACCGATCAATATCAATCGATATTGCCGATTTTCACCAAATGTCGATGGTTTGATGCATAGAGATCCTATCGATATTCGTTATTTAAGTGCGAAATTTAGTTCTTTGGAAGCCTTCAATGGTTGCATGGCTAGCGACAAAGGATGCTTCCAAGTTCAGAACCTTCTCCTTAATACGGATTTGAATAATGTAAGTTTACATTTGACAGAAGAAAACATTTAAGCGGTTGAAGTTGGAGTCGGCTCCGGTTGTGGCGTGCCTTCCTACTCCAGGTTCAGGGGTGTGGGCTCGGTTAGACGAATTTGGTACCAGATTTGTCTGGAAAGTTTAAAACTCTGACTTGCGCCTTCACGATTTTTCCTTGAAGTAAAATGCGTCGCGCATCTCAAGGAGAGATTGACCAGCACAGTCTTTAGAATCATTTTCTGAACAACTCCACTCCTTTTCTTACTTTTGAGCGCATGTGGCGTAGTTGGAGAGATTGCCGACTGTCGCGCGCATCCGATAGCAGGTTTCTGGTCCGGATTCCCTCCTCCCGAGCCAACCAAGTGTTCCATCCATTCTGGGGCGGTGAATTAATACTAGACTTGTCTGGGAAGGAAAACTGCTGACTGATTGATCGGCTGGTCACCGCAGGTCATCGTATGACCAAATGCGTACTCAATTCGCCTCCACGACATCCAGTAGAAGTAGAGTGTGTGGCGCATCCCAAAGGGGATTGATTGACACGGTCCTTTATCCTTTATCCTTTATCCTATATCCTAGTATTACCTTTATATGTGCATTGAAAAGTAGTTGACGCGGTTGACAGAATAGCATAGTCCGAATATGAATTTAATTCTTGAATTTACAGGAGAAACTCTCCAAATTCTAAACTCTAGAAAAATTGAAGCAAAATTCTTCACTCCTATTTTATAGGCAAGATGGGGATCCAAGTGAGGGCTTTGAATGCAGAATGTCGGCAAACCGACTATTCCGTTAAAAGGGGTGTTGAATGCAGGGCCTATTCTGGAAGGGGTTAGATCTCTAGGAATTTAGACAACTAAGCTAGAGCTGATAAATTTTCACTTTTGGTGTCAGATAACCTACATGGTACAGTAGCCGTCACAAGCGTTTTCAAAAGTGGAATAAAACGCCATTAGCTGGCTTTTTAGGAAGTCGAATTACTTTCAAATCTGTCAAAATCCTTTCGAAAGCAAAGAAATAAGTGGATCTCGCTCAGAGATTAACATGCAGTGTACAGGTCGGCGTCTTTATCTGGGGATGTGCCATGCATTCTGATTCTGTGGGATATCGTTGAGGCAAATTTAATGCGATTTTAAACCACACAACATTGAGCTTCGGTTCATACAAGCGCGGTACTAGCTCAGCGACTCCAAAGGGATCTATGAGTTGATTGTCCAGGTCGGGACTTGAACTCTAAATCAACACCAGGGGCACGTGGAAACCAGCGTATCTGCATTCCTGCTACGGTACACGTAGCAAAACCATCACCATTACCAGGGAATTGTTGAAGTAGCGACCATAATAGTGGGCCAGACAGACAAGAGGAGCTAAGGAATAATTCCTTCTTGATAACGGTGTTTTGCTGCGATCAAAAGTCTGGCTCCAGGCGGGAGTTGAACCCGCACCTTCTGCTGACCGGGCGGGAATGCTCTACGCCATTACACCGCCGGCGCTGTTTGATCGAAAGCAAAACCATACCTCATGGGACCGCCAGCACTCATCGTACATCGTAATGAGCCGACCGCCGATATAAGCATGCAACCAGTTAAGCTGAGGGTCTTGATAGAATGGTTTAAGTCATTTTCTTTAAGCCTTAATTGGCTGGTTTATGATGCGATAGAAAGTAGCGCCAGGGTGTACTCGAACTTTTGATCGAACAGCCGGTGTAGTGGTGTAGAGCATTCCCGTCCGGTCGGCAGGAATGCGGGTTCGAATCCCGCCTGGGGCCAGATATTTGATCGCAACAAAACATCGTTATGAAAGCTTACAACCTCACTACCAGCCACTTGACGCTAAAGGAAAATGACTACGGCGATTTCTTCTTCAACTTGTTGTTGTTCCAAAGCTGATCATTGCGCACTATATATGTAGTGCAAACAAAATGTTTTAAAAATTTAAAAATTCTTCCTAATCGCACTTATGCTCGTTTGATTGTCTTCGGTGAAAAGCTTTTAGTAATGATAATTCCAGGCTTTCTTCATCGATGGAACTCTGGCAATGTACCAGTTCAACTGCGGACCTGGCATTAACAGTATGTTTTCTATGAAATCCTTCTTAATTTTGTTGCAGTTTTGTTAAAAATTTGTGGACGCGTGTAGCGCAGTCTGAGGAGGTACCGGCTGTCGTGTGCGCACCAACACCAGGTTCCTGGTTCGGATTTCACGCCCGGGCCAACTAAGCCTTCCGTCCTTCCAGAGTCGGTGAATTGCTACCGGGCATGTTTGGCAAGGATAAAGAACTGACTTGTTCATCGGCTGGCCACCGCAAGTAATTGTATGGACCAAACACGCATTCAGATTGCCTCCACAACATCTCCTATAAGTGGAATGCGTGGTGCATCTCGAGAGAGATTGAGTAACGCCGTCTTTTATTCTTATCCTTCTTGTTACCAACTTGCAGTGTGAAGCTTTCACTTTTTTTTGAAAGTTATGGCCGTCCCCAAAAAGGCCCACTACAAGGGAACGTCTTTTCTACAAATTCCTATTATAGTAGGACATTCTTAATAGGGTTGTACTAAGAGAAAAACCAGGAAAGTGCTGTTAAGGTACTATGAAAGATAGACCAAAAACGATGGAAAAGTCCCTTCTTCATCTTTTCATTGATGTTCTTCTTGAACCAGTCCGGCGAATCCAGGTGCCGGATTCATCAACGGCTAGCCCGTGGGTATAGAGGGTAGAGATACCCACGATGAAGCCTACGTTTCTGAATCATGCCTCATCTCTACCTGACTCTTATCTTATCTCTACTCCTTATACCCTGCATACCCACGGGTTTGATTGTTGATGAATCCGGCCCCAAGTTACGCAGTGCCAACGAGAACTCCATTTTATATTGCTGGGGTCGCTCTACGTAGTTGGAGGCACTTTAATCTTGGCGAGCACCCTCAAAATCGGGTAATTAAACCAAGATGGAAAAGATGGAAAAGTCATTGTTGTCACAGATGGATGACAGCGGAGATAACCACATAACGTATTGCACTACCTAACTTCTTGAGTTGTTCACTAGAACATACGGATTGGCACTAACGTGCTCGTTCAGCACTTCTTCACGAGGGCCTCTCCTGCTCGCAGATGATTATCGACGGCTATCAGAACTATCTACAGCAGTGCGTCGCCACCTATTTGACGTCCATCACATACGACTACACTTACGGCTGCAAGTAAGTGACCATACAAAACTTACAGAACAACAGATCTCATCGGGTACTAGGAGATTAATAAGCTTAAAGTTTTGTACGTTTCCTAGCTTCTGAAGAAGTTCGTTTGAGAATGAAGCTCACAAAATTAGAGATATCATCGTGAACGAGGAGTTCTGACAAGCTTAAAGACGAAGACATTGCTCTGTATTTGGCAACCTCGGAGAAGGCAAAACACGCTCAAAATAGTACGCTCCATTAAGCACTGCAACGGTAGCAATCCAGCCTGAGCTGAACTCTCATGCACATTCCATGGCGGAGTGGCGTTCTATCCCCCGCCCTTTAAACAGAGGCGTGGCAAATGTCTGCGTCTCCACTTGCTCGTAAGGCAGTCAATACTCTCGAGCAAGCCCAGGGGGTTGGGGTGGGCGGGCCAGGGGGACGAGGGGATAGAACGCTCGACTCCCATATTCCATTGGCGTCACCTTAACAGCAGCGCAGCGGTCTGGAGGACGATACTGGTTGAGGCTTCGCCCTAGGCTAAAAAGCCACTCGTATTCCCTTTTTCAACAGTTTGTCCTACGCGAAAATCGGTGCACGTTAATCAACGTTCATTCATCCTACTGAAGCCTATCAAGCGGTCAATCTCATTCGATACTGCCAATTTTCGCAGAAAATCGATGGTTTGAGGCAAGTGTGGCGGAAAAGTGTACAATACGCATACGTGGTCTATCTATTCACACAAACCTATCCATATCCCCGACCCTGGATTGACGCTGCATAGAGAGGACGGCCGTGAGTCCTGTATCACAGTCAAATCGATATTCAATTAGCCGGTTATATTTGCTTATGTGTTCTGAAGACTCTTCATCGGATACCTTTACGTGAATATCATATCAAATGCAGCGCTTCGAGGAAAAATCGATAGAATTCGAACGGAACGGCACAGCGATCGATACTTCCTGCATGCTTGTGCAGATGTTTGTCAATCGGTCATGTTAACACATTAAAGTGATGATATCAAGCCCTCCTAACCAGGCTGCGCAAATTGAGAAGGACTAGGATGATGATCTGTACTTACAACGCCCGCACGCTCGCATCGGAAGCATCCGTCGAGGACCTGATGATGCAAGCCAGGAAGATCAAGTACGACGTCATCGGACTGACCGAGACGAGAAGACACCACCCCCTACACGCCGCCTACGACTCCGGAGAAGAACTGTTCCTCGGAACATGCGGCAGCAGGGGAGTAGGCGGCGTTGGTGTCCTCGTCAACACGCACTTGGCCATGAACATCGATTCGTACGAGTCTCTGACAACCCGAATCGGACGTCTGCGACTGAAGCGATGTGGTTCCGTGCCAGCTTTGACCGTATTCGTCGCGTATGCCCCAACATCCGACTACGACGACGAGGAGGTCGAAGCCTTCTACGTGGAGCTGGAGAAGTTCTATAAGGAAGATCACACCTTCTACAAGGTGATCGTCGGCGACTTCAACGCCAAGATCGGACCGCGAAGGTCGCCGGAAGAACTTCACATTGTAACCCACGGTTTGGAGTGGAACGAGCAAGGTGAAAGGCTGTCTGAGTTTATCATGTCGACCAAGACCATCCATGGAAACTCGCAGTTCCAGAAGCCTCCCTCCCTACGATGGACCTGGGAATCTCCCGGTGGCCAGTTCCACAACGAGATCGACCACATCATCTTCAACCGCAAGTATTGCCTGACCGACGTCTCCGTTGTCCCCAAGTTCTACACGGGATCGGACCACCGCCTCCTTCGCGCAAGGTTCCGCTTTTCGCGTCAAGGAGAGAAGGCCGCGAAGTTCAAGAAGAGGAGTCCCAGAACGACCTTCAACTGGGACCTCTACACCTCTCTTGCCGGCCTTTGGGAAGATGCCGTCATGGACAACATCGACGAGGAATACGACCGCTTCGTGCACCATCTCCACGATAGTGCTAAGGGAGCCGAGAGCTTGAAGACCACCAAGAGACGCCTGTCTCCGGAAACTCTCGAGCTTATACGCCAGCGTGGAGCAGCACGAGAGTCAGGCAACTACCAGCTGACGTCCGAGCTTGCGAAGCTATGCAGAGCGGCGATAAAGGAAGATCTCAAGGAGAGAAGGGCAGAAGTGTTGGCTGAAGCAGCAGAGGCAGGGTTGAGCATCCGCAATGCTCGCCGAAACTTCGCCAACTTCAAGACCTAGATGACCGCTCTCCGACGTCCTGACGGAACTGTCTCCTCTTCCAGAAGGACCATGGAGAAGGTCATCCACGATTTCTACTCCGATCTCTTCGATAGCCACGTCCACCTGCCCCCATGCCATCTTCCGCAGGATGGATACGTCGTCCCCTCTGTTCTCTCTTCCGAAATCCGACACGCCATCTCGTCGGTGAAGAAACGTACAGCACCCGGTCCCGACAGGATCAGACCCGAACACCTGAAGAACCTCCCGCCAGCGCTCATCAACACCCTGGCGCGGCTCTTCAAACGATACCTGTCGGAGTGCAAGGTTCCATCTCAGTGGAAGACCAGCAAGACCGTCTTGCTGTACAAGAAGGGAGACGTGCACGACATTGGCAACTATCGCCCGATCTGCCTGCTGTCCGTAGTCTACAAGCTGTTCACTCGAGTCATCCTGAATAGGATCAGCAGAACGCTGGATGAAGGACAGCCACGCGAACAAGCAGGATTTCGGAGAGGATTCAGCACGATCGACCACATACACACCATTACGAAGCTCATCGAAGTGTCGCGAGAGTACAAGCTGCCGCTGTGCCTTACGTTCACCGACCTGAAGAAGGCATTCGACTCCGTCGAGACTGAAGCGGTCCACTAAGCCCTGCTCACTCAGGGCGTTCCTACTCAGTACATCAGAGTCCTTCGAGAGCTGTACAGTGGATTCACGACCAAGATCTCTCCATTCTACAACGACGTCGTCATCGACGTAAGGAGAGGGGTTCGGCAAGGGGATACCATATCCCCGAAGCTCTTCAGCGCCACCCTCGAAAACGTCATGCGCGAACTAGAATGGGAAGACATGGGAGTGAAGGTCGACTGCCAGCAGCTGCACCATCTTCGTTTCGCTGACGACATCGTGCTCATAACACCGAGAATCAGAAAGGCGGAGCGAATGCTGGCCGACTTCGATCGTGTATGTGGGAATGTTGGACTGCAGCTGAATCTTACGAAGACGATGTTCATGAGGAACGGACAAGTTTCTGATGCCCCATTCTCGCTCAACGGAACGAACATCTCCGAATGCTCCAGCTACGTGTATCTGGGTCGCGAAGTCAATATGGCCAACGACCTAGCGCCGGAGCTGAGCAGGAGGAAACGAGCGGCTTGGGGAGCTTTTAAGAGCGTCGAAGAAGTCGCGAAGAAGACGAAGAACGTCCGACTCCGTGCCCACCTATTCGACTCCACTGTTCTTCCTGCCCTAACATACGCCTCAGAAACCTGGGCTATGCGAAAGCAGGATGAACACGCGATTAGCGTCGCGCAGCGTGGAATCGAGAGGACGATGCTCGGAGTGACACGACTCACGCAAGTGAGAGAAGGCCTCCGGAGTTCCGAGCTTCGCCGACGTTCGAAGATCAGAGACGCTGTCGCGTGGGCCAAGTTGTCGAAAATTAGGTGGGCCGGCCACGTAATGCGCTTCGCAGACACCCGCTGGACGAGAGCCGTTACCGACTGGATTCCGCGGGATGTCAAGAGAACACCGGGACGCCCACCAACGCGTTGGTCGGACTTCTTCGTGAAAGCCCTGAACGACCGATATGACGCTCTTCGTGTCCCTCGAGCGAGGAGGATCCATTGGACCACTCTGGCACGCGACAGGGACGAATGGAGACGCTGCTGGCGCCCGCTCGAGCAAGTCGATGATCAACGGGACGACAGGTGATACAGGTGATCAAGCCCTCAGCTTAACTGGGCGCGTGTAGCGCAGTCGGAGGAGGCGCCGAGTGTCGCGTGCACCCGATACCAGGTTCCTGGTTCGGATTTCCCGCCCACGCCGAACAAGCCTTCCATCCCTCCGGGGTCGGTGAATTGGTACCAGACTTGTCTGGGAAGACTAGAGCGCTGACTTGTTCATCGGCTGGCCACCGTAAGTCATTGTATGGCCAAATACGCATTCAAATCGCCTCCACGAAATCCCGTAGAAGTAGAATGCGTGGAGCATCCCAAAAGGAATTGAATAACGCCATCCTTTATCCTTATCCTCTATACAGCCTAACTGCTTCCATGCTGATATCAGCGGCCGGCTCCTCCCGATACACAGGTGAGTGCTGATGGGTACCACGAGGTGGTCCATTGCTTTCGATCAAACAGCGCTGGTGGTGTAATGGCGTAGAGCATTCGCGCCCGGTCAGCAGAAGGTGCGGTTTCGAGTCCGCCTGGCGCTACAGTTTTGATCGCAACGGAGCTCATCATTGTAACAGCTTAGATCCTCTGTACCAGTCACTTTAGGCTTAAGATAACTGAATTGAAAGTGAAGTCATCCCTCAGGTATGCCCAATAATACATGAAACCCGTCGGGAGGCCGTTGATCTCATAAGTCGGATACACGGAAGGACGGACGAATATAAGGAGTGATGGACTATTTAAATCCTACTAATGCTGCATAAGGCACTACATTACTGAATTTAGTGCACCTTTGCTATAGATACTGATCGAGCTGATGTGACTACAGCCCTACAGCATTTTTTCTAGTTTGTCTCCTGACGTTTTTTTTTTGCCCCATATTTTTGAAGGAGTTATATTAATGCCTCTTACCCTAAAAACTCTTGAAACTGAAACTGAACCTAAAACTTAAGCTTAGTTGATTTCAGATACGCGATGAACCTAATAAACTGCTGGTCGGCACCGTTTGGTGGCAGCGGCGGACAAGTGGCATCGCCGGACTGCCGTCGGGCTGGTGCAGCCGACGTGTGGTGGGCATGTGAGGCGAACCGCGTGTTCACTCTGACCCAGTTCCCGAACTGCGGATACTCTTGTGATGGTTGGTTCTAATTCTGATGTATCACATATGAGCGAAATATGGGTTGGATTTGGATCATTGCCACTTAGGTTTGGGTATTCTTAAAACACAGCCCACATACAGCCAGAATGTTTCGCCTTACCAACGGTGGCTCAGCCCAGGACTAGGATTGCGCTGGAATAATGAACTCCATTAGAAAAAAGGGAAGAAAGGTAATCATCCTAGGAGTGGCGTTCGTTCGCCGTTTAGAACAAAGCACAAACTCATTTACTTACAGTTGAGCATTTGTCCCACAACGAGGCAGGGTCCGTTTACCTGGAGTGCAATTGTCATTTATTTCTGTCAGCTGCGTGATCGGGAAAGAGGCCGTCTGCCATCAAGTCGTTATGCAACGTTGTACTGTCTAGCTCTCCCACTTAGCTTAAACTTCCAGCTACACTGCTCTCTTCGCAATGGATTCTTTACTAGCACACAGTACGAGACCGAACTACGTTACCCCGCTTTAATCTTTCATCGCCGCGCAACGCGATGCCATGTATAGAGTCTAAGTTGAATGATCGCTTCGCTCATCGTCAACCCCATCTGCGTGGAGTGAATCGCGTGAAGCAGCGATTAATCGCGCCCCTCAGCGTAGAATCGTGTCGCTCTCGATGCGGTTGATCGCGGTGGATTAGAGCGCGGTGATGCTAATCCGGTTGTCCTTACTAGGGAAGGGTTTCGACCTTCCATTGAACTTCAAGTTGAGACCAGGATCATTAGAAAGAGTTCGGAATGCTGATTACGAATATGGGTGTCAAAATTGCAAAATGAAAATCCTGAGCGAGTTATGGCCTGCCGAAATCATGCGGCCTCACAACAGGCTGGCTGTGCGACACTTGGCGCGAGAGTGGTGAGTCATCGGGTTCCGTAAGAAAGGGTTCGCCAGCTGCGGCTGTGGCGTAGGGGTAGTGCTCCATCTCGTCGCGTGCGACGTCCTTGGTTCGGTTCCCGGTGGTGCCAGTTTTTCGCAAATCACAATTTATCTTCGAAATGACCTTTTGCTCTGAAAAATGAAACATGTGTCTGATTATATAGCCGTGAAATCTACCATACACGTTTGTAACGCAGATTTACATCCACATTGACCTTCCACAAATCTGCGTGGTATCGTCCAATTGATTGTCAAATTGGTAAGAGGGTTCTGAGTAAACTTTCCTTTTGGGTTTTTAGCGTGCAGAGCAGCCCACTACGCCCCAATCACTAGAAATCATTTCTGGATGTGTTGCCCAACTTGGACCTCTTCCCTTGATGCTCATTGAGAGTATCAGAACATTTGCTTACTGTTGCGCTACTTTTAAATTAATTTTTTACTCATGTTTTCATTCATTTTTATAAAATACGCTTCGCAAATGTGCAACAATGTCCCAATTTCAGTGAAACAACAGTCGCTGATTCTCACCAATCATCTTGAAACCCATCATAAAGTGAGAGCAATTCATATCCCGTATTTCTATCAAATATTTAACTATATTTTACTATGTTTAATTCCTTTTGTTTAGGTTGTGGACGGTGTACACTTCTACAAAATTCCCGACTACGTGACGAAGATTGATGGAAAGGTGCAAACTGTCGAAGGAGAATGGATGAAGAATTGAAGAATGAAGAGTCTCTACTGTTCTTGATTGCTGTCGAATTAAATGAATTATTATATAGCATTTCTAGCTAGAGCTGCAAAGAATTGAACTCTGTTACTTATCATATTTATTTATTTATTCAAAGCACATATTGCGCTCGATACTAAGCATTAAAAACAATTATTAGAAAAGCATGAAAATTATAATGACAAATTATTAGCCAAGCTCAATGTACAGGAACTGCTTTAAACACAATATCAAGAAGGAGAAAAGAAACGAAAATACCGATATCCACTTGTTGTTCAATCGAGATGCCAAACAACAAACTGACAAAACTTTAAACAATGTTTAGATTTTAAGTTAGGGCGCGTGTAGCGCAGTCGGAGGAGGCGCGACTGCACCCGATACCAGGTTCCTGGTTCGGATTTCCCGCCCAGGCCAACCAAGCCTTCCATCCCTCCGGTGTCGGTGAATTGGTACCAGACTTGTCTGGGAAGGATAAAGCGCTGACTTGTACATCTGGCTGGCCACCGCAAGTCATTGTATGACCAAATACACATTCATGTCGCCTCCATGACATCCCGTAGAAGTAGAATGCGTTGGCGCATCCCAGAAGGGATTGACTAACGCCGTCCCTTATCTTTTATCCTAAAGTTAAATATTGGAGGCGAGACATGACCTAGGTTTCTAAATCGACTTACATAAGAACATAGTCTTCGCTATTCAAATTTCTAGCTTTTCTCTTCATAAACAGTGTCTATAATTGAATGTTCTGGTAGATCTAAGAGTAGACTGTATGACGTCAATTAATGGCCGTACGGAGAGCTGGTATACAGAACCAACACATCCCATCAATAACGGTCGATGCGACTTTAACGAATATTGCACAGACTTTGGTGAGAGTTAACGGTATAGATCGATATCACGCACCTTCATGGAATTGAAGTTTGAAAGCTAGAGCGTTCTTATGCAAAGAGCTCTGCGCTCGTGCGAGCGACACATTTCAAGCGCTTTGGATCTGCAATCGCGTCTGCTAGTAATCTGACATTCGAACTTACGCGTGAGCATAGCGTGGTTTAAATGGTGCTCCATGACAGGCGCTTTGTGCGAGAGGAAGAGACCCGATCCCCTTAAATCAAGGATATTGCCAAGCTCGATAAGACCGTTTAATATCGCTTGCCAAATGTTTGCTGACGATATCAAAGTCTACGAGAGCATTCAAAAACTGACGACCGTGTGGCACTCCAGTCAGCTATTACTGCAGTTGCTGATTGGTCTGCTATCTGGATGCTCCCCCTCTCTAGTACCAAAACGAAATTTCTTCACCTCGAAAGAGTAGAAGACAATTACGCTTATTACCTCCATGGAAATAAGATAAATACAACCGCTAAACATCGTGACCTAGGCTTCATTTTAAACGCTAGACTTACGTTTGATGGACATTGCGAAGTAATAGCGAGTAAGGTAGATAGAGTCATTTACAGTTTATTTAGAGGCTTGTCCACAAACACAGTTAGTCACCTCAGATTGGCTTAAATTTCTTATGTCCGCCCCATACTTGAATACGGGACCACTGTGTTCAATCCACCTACTAAGCGCAGCCAAGCCAGGCTAGAAGCGGTGCAGAATAATTTCACTCGAAAGCTTTGGATACGGCTTTACGGTTATGACTACACGTCCATTCCACCTTCAAATGTTCGGAACAAAATTTTCAATCTTTCTAGTTTGCTACTTCGCAGGAAGAGAAATGATTTGCTCATGATTTACAAAATGATCACTGAAAGAGTAAGCTTACGTCCCGACAAATTTTACACAACATCTTCTTCAAACACGCGTGGTTGTAGGACCAAAATTCATTTTCCTAAGGCAAGGTCACGACTCTTTTTTTACCCAAAGCGCTGGTTCGGAGTTTCTAAAATTTTCTAAAAAATATGGTCTACCGAGTTCCATTTCACAACTGAAAAAGCTCATTGACAGGTACATCAAAGAGTGATTCATTAGGGCGGTGTATTTCTAATCATCTATCATGCATGCATGTTTTGTTCTTCACGTTGTGTTTTTCTTTTATTGTCTTTTCGGATAACTGGTTCTGTCTGTGTGAATATCCACGTACTATAAATAAATAAATAAATAAATAATAAATATACAGAACCATCGTCCGACCAGTAGCGATGTACGGTGCTGAGTGCCTGCAACGAAGGATGTTGAGAGGCGCCTCAGCGTAATGGAGTCGAAAATGCTGCGCTGGATGGCTGGTGTTGGTGTCGTTTGAATATTTTGTGGTTTTCTGAATAACCATAAGCTTGACTTCATCAGTTACTACAGAATACTTGTGAGGAGAGCGAACTATAGCATCTACAACTTGTTCCGGCTACTATAATCGAAGGATACCCAAATGTGATTACGGGTTTATAAATCCTGTATAAATGTGTTCGACCCATATTGGAGTTCGCAATAACTGTTTGGAACCCTTGTAAAAAGAAGAGCGTCGAATTCTTGGAAAGCGTTTGGAACAGTTTTACCATAAAGCTATATTTGAGGCGTTACGGCGTCAAATACTTGCAACTGCACAATGGCTTAGAAAGGCCAAAAGCACTTGGCTTTCCAACTCTGTTTAGTAGAAAACGAAACTCACTATGATGTTTAAAATTCTACTCACATGGTGAACCCTATTTCATTTTTTTTTTGTACCGTTGACTAGATCTATGAGAGGTAAACTACGGCTTAATGTCTCGGTTGCAAAGATGAAGATTAGGAGAAATTTCCTCACCTACCAGATCCTCCTTAACCCTTTCACGACACACGCGATTTTCAGGTGACTGCCGCGTCGTCGACAGCGCGCATTTTTTCCCGCGCGCTGATTATTTGAATTATTTTATTTGTATTGCTTATTAAATACAAAAAAACAGTAACGAATGAAGTTTCCCGGGACCGTTTTGAGCTAGCTACCACATTACTGGACGCACTGATTAAAATTGTACTATTAAATGTGTGATAATCTTCCTTGAACTACTTTTATGATGGTGTCCGACGACATCGTCGGACATTGTCCCACGCGGCAAAAAAGTGGCCGACGACATCGTCAGACAATGTCGTGAAGGGGTTAAACTTATAGAAAAATGACCGTTTATTTTCAAATTCTAGTTATTTTCCGGGATCATTCCTCGATTGTGTTGTTTTCGCTAAAATAAGCAGATATTACTTGTACAGGGTGCGCCAAAATTATGGCGACAGCACATGCACGAACAGTTTGCCCTCCTATTCAAAGCGTCTGCTTGTTTCTGTGCTTTTATTGTTTCTACTGCATCAATTTGTTTATGGTTATCTCAGCCAAGCAACTTAAAAATAAGTTGCCTTTCAAGATTGTGAAGCTTTCTTGCCACCGTGCTTCAGTCATTGAACTTTACCGCCAAGCCTCCTCGGCACGCGACATTCACCAGCGTCTTGGACTTCATCGAAGTGTTCTATATAGGTCCGTTAGACACTGCGAAGACCTGGGAACCAAAAAAGATAGATGCGGACAAAGGAGACAGGTTTATGTGGTAACTACGGAAAACATTGTGAAGATATGTGAACGAATTCTCAGGTGCCCGGCGCGCTCGGTCCGCCGGATGTCGTGAGAAATGGAGATCAGAGAGAGCTATTTTAACCTTCTGAAGGACGAACTATAACCCTTGGCTAGTGTCTCACTTTGGAAACCGCTCCTGGATCTTCCAACAGGATAGAGCTCCAGCTCACAGGACGAGAATGATGCAGGACTGATGCAAAGGCAACTTCGCACCCTCCGTAAGCCTCCACAAGTGACCATCCAACTCCCCGGATTTGAATCCGATGGATTACACCGTCTGGGCAGCTCTGGAAGCCGAAACCTGCGGGAAACCTCACCGCTCCGGGGATTCTTTGAAGGAAGCTCTCCAGGAGACGTGGGATGAGCTTCCGATGCGCCATACCTGCGTGCCGCCGTCGATGCCTTCCTGAAGGGTCTTAAAGCCTGTATCGACGCCGATGGAGAGATATTCGAATCCCAATGTTGTGTATAGTTCACAATAGACTAATAAGCATTGTTTCATTGTTGGTTTTTCGAAAGTGCTGCATTTTCGCTTTCGGCGTTTTGAAGAACTTGCCGCCATAATTTTGGCGCACTCTGTAGTTATTTGCTCATTTTTATTTTTCTTGATAATTTCATACGTGCGGTTACATTCCTATTTAAGTAGGATCAATAAATAAATAAGTATTCGCAATGTCTCCATAGTCAAAGGTTTAGTGTCGCTCCAATTGCCGATAAGCTACGTGAACCTCGCCTAAGTTGGTGTGGCCATGTCTTTCGTAGGATTAGTGACACCGTTGCGAAGGTGGCCCTCAACATGGATGTGCCCGGAAACAGCATAAGTCCTCGTGCATACTTCCAGTCGCCGCGATGGAATCGCGGCGATGAGTTTTGCCGAGCGACGCGAAAGAGTTTGAACTTTTCAGCGCTCGTCGCATCGCTCATCGCTCTGCAAGGGAGCGCGATGGCGATCCGTTCAGGACCAACGCTAAACGCCGAGCGCGGCTCGAAAAAGTATGCCATGCCCGCAATGGGCGCGAGAAGCAATCGCGCATGCCGACCGTCACTGTTGCGGCGGCGGCGGCGGCGAAGTTCCCTTTGACTGTTCGACCGCGTGCGGCGGGATGGCCATGAACTGAGCGCCGCGGTGATATCGCGGCGATGTAAGTATGCACCCGGCCTAAAGGGCGACCTAAGCAACGCTGGCTTGCACATGCACTTGAAGGAGGCTGCTATCCACTCCGAACAACCATTTGATCGAGCGATGTGGAGTTCTAGTTAAGCATCCAAGCGCACCTCCTCACGTATGTAGTACAAACACAGGCCCTTCTCCCCGCTTCTCCGATACCGGACGCCGGGAGATCCAGAGCCGAAAACAGATAGCTCTCTGGGAGCCGATTTTCCCGACGCTCGCGCGTCGCACCCCTCAGCCCGGTCCATTGGGCGCCTCCAGGCGTAAGCTGGAGATGTTAGGCCCGTGGGTCCGGTTTGTCCTGTTAGTAGGCATATCTCCTTCGTTTGAGGCCTTGTCATCCGCATGTTTTTCGCACATTTACTAATAAAATAATCCGCGAATCTTATGTTTTGTAGTGGTTTCCGCTATCACTCTTTACGCTACTCTCTGAACCGCTAGGCTATTACAGCGTCAGAACACCAAAATAGCAGACCCCGCCTCCAAGCGGGACAATGAAGAAGAAGAAGAAGAATCAGTTAGTATATGCCACACTGTTCATAAAAACTACTTCATCTTTGTATCAATGACAAGCAAATCCTCTGTTTAAAAATCAGGCAAATATAACTGCCGCTAGATGGGCTCCTTGGAAAAAGAGCAAACGTCGGTCGGCCCATCAAAATCGATATTGTGCCCACATATGGTTGGTCACTGCAATCGAATTGGAAATAACCTAGACAATAAAAAGTCCTTAAAACCATTAAAATCAATCAAAAGTATAAATTTTTATCTGTGGAGTTAACTGAAGACAAATCGCATCCTAAAGCTAAGGAATTCAACAATCTACAGGAAGTATTCTTGCGAAGAGATCGCGATGGCAGATTAAACGCATGGAGCGTCTTTATTCATTTCTTTTTACGCAAATAAACAAGCATTTGGATGATTGCCATCTGGTGTTTTGTTCATTCTGCCTTTCTGCATTGTCTCTGGGGTTTGTTTTAACGACTTCATCGTCGGCTAATTCATTGTTCTTCAGTTGTAGTTTTTGAATTCAAGATAAATTATTTAATTGCCCAAGTTTGGGATCCATCGCTCGTTATTACTTTCGCGTGGCTATATTTGGTAGTACTGGCTTCCGTGGTTAAGAGGGGCAAGCATCCAGCGTTTGGGCTTTATTAATAACTTGTAGAATGAAGGGATAACGGGTAAAATTCGGTGCTTATCAATCCCTTTGTGTGATACGCCACGCATTCACCGTACTATTTCTATGGGATATCACAGATGCAATATGAATGTGTATCTGGCCTGAACAACGTCCTTCGCTAGACGGCATGAGCAGTGCACTGTGTTTTGACTTTTCGAGACAAGCCCGCTACCAATTCACCGCCCCCGGAGGGAAGGCTTGAATGGCCTGGGCGCGATCCGAACCATGCATCGATTTGCGGTATGCGCTGTAGCCAGGTCTCCTGCGATTGCACTATTACGCGCCCAAAATGGTTTTTTAGGTCAGGCCACATGAGTATAGAAGTGTCGCGACGAACACCTGAATTTTTTCATCATTAATAGGTGATTATAGCGACAAGCGCTATTTCAGCACAAGCTGTGATCAACCGACAAACCGGCACATCACTTGGTATTAATCTTCAGTTACTGTTATCTTCTAGATGATACGTTGTTGTTCGTTCATTCATTTGGAAAGAAAGTAAAGATTGATTGCCCAAGAGCGTTCGTCAGCAACCGTCGCCCCTTCCAATTACCGCGTGACAGACTGACATCGATAGTCATGAAATTTCTGAAGCGACGCTGCGAACGTCACAGATAATGTTACTTCTGGCTAAATGATGAAATGACTTTTTGAAGGATTTTCAGAACAGTGAAGTCAATATTTTTATAGAAATATAGATCATTTGATAACATTTCAAATCCGACAATATTTGTGAGCTGGGTCGAATTGTTCTTGTCCATCCAGATATTTCAATTGAGCAGTCTTGCTGAAAGTAAAAAATAGGTTAAATGGGGGAATTTTTGCATTCTAACTGAAATTGAAGCAGATAGGGTTTCGCTGTTCTGCCAAACTTAGTATGTACTCACGTTTGCAAGTGGTGGAGTGCTGGCAATGTCTAAACTGGGCGTTCGTGTACTCACGAGCCGACTGGCAGCCGTACCACTGGGCGTCGTCCTGAAATCATTCTCTGTTAGTGACTTCACCAAAATCTTTGAATTCAGGTGAAGTGAACGAACCGCTGTAGAGCCTCTGCAAGCTCCGTTGCGGTAGATCGAGCCGAGCGAGTCCATGAGATTCTGAGCGTACCTGGAACGACAGGGATTCTTGGTTTCGTAGATACTCTTGCTCCAGAACTCACCCGCAGGCATGAGCTGAGTCGGCGGTGACGTTCTTCTTGTACGCGTCGAACTGGGCTCCCATCTCGGGATTGTAGTTCACATAGGTGCTCTGTGTGCACGAGGTCAGGGTCGTGTTCTCATAGACCGCTGGAATGGGAAGACTTCAACTTTGGCGAACTACTACTACTTGAGCCTGTCATCTCTGGGTTACTCGGCCACTTCTTATCTTGATACCTCGATAACTTCTTACCTTACGTCTAGGTAACCGCAATTCTAGGGGCTTTTGTTTCATTTCTAAGCTAGCTCATGCTAGACTGCTGTCTATGCCTTGAATAAATAAATAAATAAATAAATAAATAAATAAATAGAAATAAATCAAGCTAGCGTCTGTATTTAATCTTTTACTATGAGTTTTTTGAACCTAAAGGATCGAAGAAAGGATTAAACTACGATCACAACACTGAATCACTAGAGGCTCTGTTCCTTGTCTTCAGGTATGCGCCACGCATTCTACTCTAACTAATGCATATTGTGCCCATGCAATAGCTTGTGAAGCCAACGCTTAAGCTAATGTTTTGTTGTACTTCCCAGCCCGATACCAGTTCGACAACCACTGAGCGATGGAATGCTTGGCTGGCCTGGGCGGGATCTGTACCAGAACAATGAGTCGGACTACGGCGACGGCTACCGGCGCCTCCTCCGACTCCGCTACCATCCAAGTTTAGAATTAGTTAAAATAGAAACGAAATAGCCTATTCCTTACTATAAGGAAGTCTGCCTGGGAGCAACCGCGTACGAAAGTTAGGGACCTGGCAATCTCGCACCTTTGCGTGGAATTACCGCACCTTCTTGCTACAGCTAAAGATTCTTCTATAGTTCAAAGTGATTAAATCTCGAATCTACTTGATTCTAACCCACATCACGGCGTCTGTTTGCAATATGCATTGACAAAACATCTTTCTCAAAACTTAAAACGTGAAACAAATAGCATAAATCAAGACAAAAACAATTGGGCAACTTTGGCACGCACCACAGATGCATGGCGACTTTTGAAAGAGTAAGAAACCGTTAGGAAAGTTGCGCGCAACACGTCGTTAAATTTTATAGCTCTTCCTACTACTCCGAATACCTTCTAAACTCTAAATTCTAAGTAAAACTCACCAAAGAACCCGGCACCGCATTTGAAACGCCAGTCGGCGAGGAATCCCTCATAGGAGTAGGCATCCTGGGGAGACTTGCCCGATCCGACAAGTCCAATCAGGCCGAGGCAGAATCGAATGTTCTGTGGTCCGAGGCAAGAGTAGAAGTTTGCGAATCCACTGAAAATATTGTGTTGGTGTGGTCGCGATTTTTCACCCTACGAAACATCATCAAATAGCTCGAAGTGCCGAGTTGCCCCACTGTTAGCTTGAGGATACAGTTTCTAGTGTTACAACCTGAATCCGTGAAGATGCGAGCTCTGTTTGTCGTAATAGTCACGAGAAAATAGGCATAGCGATTTTCGGTAGCCTTTACAAGTGAGAAGGTGTTAAACTTGAGGAAGAAACCCCACGCTCTAGTTCAGAGTGAACTGAAAACTGTCTTTAACGTAAACACCACGCATTCTGACTTCCACAAGCTTCGAGAAGTAGTTTCTGATGCAGAAAATGGACGAGATCGACAGGAAAAGGAAATTGGAAGTCGAAACAGTGGCAATGTCACTGGATCAATCATGGCGCAGTCAACATAAAGAACAATATTAGGTTGTGCCATAAGTCCCCGCCGTCCTTTCAACGATTCATTGCGGATTTCGCCGCCAGCATCTTGCAAAGCGCTATATAGCAGAAAAAGAAAATGACTTGCTCTATCAAAATGTGCATTGCACTTCTTTTTTCATCTGGAATTTTGTTAATTTTTAGGTCGTTAAATTGAAAAGTGGATAAAAGGATAAAGTACGGCGTTACTCAATCCCTTTTGAGATGCTCCACGCATTCTACTTCTACAGGATGTCGTGGAGGCGATTTGAATGCGTATTTGGCCATACAATGACTTGCGGTGGCCAGCCGATGAACAAGTCAGCGCTTTATCCTTCCCAAACACGTCTGGTACTAATTCACCGACCCCGGAGGGGTGGAAGGCTTGGTTGGCCTGGGCGGGAAATCCGATCCAGGAACCTGGTATCGGGTGCACGGGGCAGTGGCGCCTCCTCCGACTGCGCTACACGCGCCCCATTGAAAAGTGAAAAGGTGAAAATGTGGCCATCTGCACACTTGTTCTCTCCGCTTAGGTTCGGAATTTTTTGCGCAGTTTTTCATAGTGTTCGGAAGACAATGTCTTGTGCCACAAGAATACTTGTTGGTCCTATTTGCTCACTTGTACTTTACTGATTTTTAGGTCATCAAATTGGGACGTCCGACGTTTCCGTCCGACAGATCCTGCTCTGGGATGGACTTTTTTGCTTGATGTCTTATGTCGTTCGGAAGAGGATGTCTTGCTCTATGAGAATATGTATGTGCCGCGTTTATTGGCTCATGCTGATTTTTGTCGAATATCGACAAAATTCCGAAAAGAGAAAAATCATCTTCACCAACAACTCATTTTCCTTGTTCAGTTGTTGACATTCGACAGAAATCGGCATTAACCCATAAATGCGACATAAATTCTTACTGAGCAAGACATCCTCTTCTGAAAGACATACAAACCAAGCAAAAAGGCCCAAAAATCAATAAAGGACAAATGAGTAAATAGGACCAACACGTGTTCTTGTAGTACAGGACATTGTCTTTCAAATGCTATGAAAAGCTGCGCAAAAAAATCCAATCTAAGCGGAGAGAAGCGACTGCGCAGATAGCCACTTTTTCGCTTTTTCACTTTACTTTTCACTTTAACGACCCAAAAATTGACAACATTCAGGGTGGAGTAGACATGCAGGCACTAGTTAAAAGTTCCGACTCCACCGACAAGACTTCGGTCAAAAAAATTTTTTTCGCTGAAACTTTGTCTAGGGGGGTTATTTGGGGTGCTGATCACGAATCTGAAATCCGTTTTTCGTTTTACGCTGGAGTTTGGGCGCAATCGGTGACCATTACCTTACTCACCGGTACCCACCGTAACCTACCGTACTCCAGCGTAAAACGAAAAACGGATGTCATATTCGTGATCAGCACCCCAAATAACCCCCCTAGACGATGTTTCAGCGAAATCGGTGACCCTGCCTGGACCACCCATGTTGACGGTATGGGTGGTCTCCGGCCGAATCGTGAAAAACGGATGTCAGATTCGTGATCAGCACCCCAAATAACCCCCCTAGACGATGTTTCAGCGAAATCGGTGACCCTGCCTGGACCAACCATGTTAAAGGTATGGGTGGTCTCCGGACGAATCGTGAAAAACCGATGTCAGATTCGTGATCGCACCCCAAATAACCCCCCTAGACAAAGTTTCAGCGAAAAAAATTTTCGACCGAAGTCTTGTCGGTGGAGTCGGAACTTTTAACTAGTGCCGACATGCAATACATACATGTCCTGATAGAGCAAATCGTTCTCTTTCGAAAACTGTATAGCACTGTGCAAAAGACGGCCGGCGAAATCCGCAATGAATCGTTGAAAGAACGGCGAGGACTTATGCACTAATTTATACTTGCGCCGCCAGGCGGCGCAACACCATGAGCGCATGGATATCGATTTTTCGCGCCGCCCGGTCGATATCTATCTCGACCATCGTGCCGCGCCGCCCAGCGGCGCAAGTATAAACTATGGCTATGATACAACCTAATAGGAATAAGAACAGCGTTGATCAAGTCCTTTCGGGATGCGCCACGCGTTCTACTTATGCGGATGTTGTGGAGGCAATTTGAAAGCGTAGACCGCGCGCTGAAGATTCAATATACAACGAAAATATGCAAGATGACTTACTTGCAAATGTTCACATAGTTGCCAATGTTATACGGCGTACGCAACAATCCGATCAGAGCTCTGTCGAGCTCGCTGAGGTCATTCCAGATGTTCGTGACACTAAAATTGGAACCGATTGTATCAAATATTGTGAACCAGGTGTGTGGTGATGTTGTGTTCGATCAAGCAGCGCCGGTAGAGTAGTGGCGTAGAGCATCCTGCGCGGTTAGGGGAGAGTGCGACGTTTGCGCCCCGCCTGACATCAGAGTTTTGATCGTGGAAAACATCATTGCAACAGCATAACATCTCAGCAGCAGTTACTTAAAAACTAAAGAAAATGAATTGAATCGTGTTATGAGCCTTAAGACATTAATTTTTCGATTCAAATCAGTTTCTTTAAGCTTCAATTGGCTGTTACCGAGGATATAAGCTGTTACAACGATGTTTTGTTGCGATCAAAACTTCTAGCGCCAGGTGGAACTCGAACCCGCACCTCCATCTGACCGGGCGGGAATGCTCTACGCCATTACACCACCGGGGCTGTTTCGTTGTAACATTAATTTGTTGTAACATTAATTTTTCGGTTTTGTGAAACCATGAAGAAGCGATGCTGTGGAGACCACCGCGAACCAACGAGGAGTATATGAGGAGGAAAGCCATAGCAGACTCTGTTCTGCGAGACTTCAAAAGAATTCTCGGATTCCCACCAAAAGATGATGCCGCACACTTAGTTAAGCGTGGCAAATGCAAAAATGTTTATGTCTCAAAGATTTTCTAAGAGAGGTTATCGTGAAACCTCTGAAAACAAATTTGAAGTCTTCCTGAGGAGAACCCGAGCAGTCAACTGGGGGAGGGAGAACCATGGAGATGATTCCAGCTAATCAGTGAATGATAGAAGATTATAAAAAGCTAACACTTCTTGGAAACTACATATTTATTTTGTAGCTATGAAAAGGACAGCCATGCGAACAAGCAGTATTTCGAGAGATTCAGCACGATCGACCATATACATACCATTATGAAGCTCATAAAGTGTCGTGAGAGTAGTGTCTCACGTTCGTCGAGCTGACGGATGCATTCGACTCCGTTGTGAACTGAAGCGGTCATCGAAGCCCTGCTCGCTCAAGGCGTCAGAGTCCTTCGACAGCTGCACAGTGGATTCACGACCGAGATCTCACCATTCTACAACGACGTCATCGACGTGAAAAGAGGGGTTCAGCAGCGGGATACCATGTCCCCGAAGCTCTTCACCCTCGAAAACGTCATGCGCGAACTAGAATGGGAAGACATGGGAGTGAAGGTCGATGATCGGTAACTACACCATCTTCGCTTCGCTGACGACATCGTGCTCACAACACCGAGCATCAGCCAGGCGGAGCGAATACTGGCCGACTTCGATCGTGTATGTGGGAACGTTGGACTGCAGCTGCATCTTACGAAGACGATGTTCATGAGGAACGGACAAGTTTCTGATGCCCCATTCTCGCTCAACGGAACGAACATCTCCGAATGCACCAGCTACGTGTATCTGGATCGAGAAGTCAATATGGCCAACGACCTAGCGCCAGAGCTGAGCAGGAGGAACCGAAGGGCTTGTGGAGCTTTCAAGAGCGTCGAGGAAGTCGCGAAGAAGACCGAGAACGTGCGACTCGTGCCCATCTATTAGGTTGGAAAAAAAGTCTCTTCACACTTCGAAATTTTTTTAACCCTTCCCCTTGTAAACGCACTAGCCAATGTTGATTGCTGATTTCGTAATCCTATCACACTTGTCTACCGTTCGCACACGGACACAGGTCAAGACTCTTCTTGTAATTCGTTATCCATCCAATCTTCCGAACTCAATGCCAGATCTACCTCATGGCCGTTTTCAGCACGGCATTCTTCATGAATTCATTAAAGAATCCACAGCACGTCAGGCAGCAGACCAAACTAACCATATATATGGCTTGGGATCTACTACTCATCGCGCCTGTTACGAGTGGTTCGGAAAGTTTTAAAGGGAGATTATTCACTCGAGGACAAAGCATGGTCAGGAAGGCCAACTAGATTGGACGACAGTGAACTACACCATCTTCTTCGTACCAATAGTTGGCAGACGACACGTCAGCTGGCAGAGAAGCTCGAAGTGTCTCATAGGATAGTAGGAATCCATCTGAAGAATCTTGGCTTTCATGGAAATTTGGAGCTTGGATTCCACATGCCCTGTCAGACACTCAGAAAGGTCGACGGCTCTCCATCGCTGCTTCTCTTCTGTCCAGATAAGGAAGAAAATCGTTTCTTCCGCGGATGGTGACAGGCGAAGAGTCCTGGGTTCTGTGTGCCAACTTCCGAGGAAAAGGCAATGGGTACAAAAGGGAGAGAGCCCTAAGTCTGATCTCAAGCCCAATGTTCACGAAAGGAAGATTCTCTTGAGTGTTTGGTGGGATATCAGAGAAGTGATTTATCGGCAAACTCTCAGAAGTGGAGAGACACTTACTGCTGCCACATACAGTGGCCAACTCCACAAAGTCGCTGCAGCTCTCCAAGAAAAGAGGCCGGAGAAGTCGAAGGTGATGATCCTGCATGACGATGCAAAACCACGTGTTGCAAGACTCACAAGAGAAACAATAAAGGGGATGGGCTGGGAGGTAATGCCACATCCACCGTATAGCCCTAACCTTGTTCGCGCCGACTACCGTCTCTTCCGTGCTCTCAAGCAAGAAATTGGAGATAAATATTTTGGAACGGATGAAGACCTTAAAAATTGGATTTATCAATAGTTCGACTCCAGAACTGCAGTCTTTTAAGCGAGAGGAATTGGAAAATTACCCAGTCTTTGGAGAAGTGTAGTGGAACAAAATAGAGTTTATCTCAATTGATTTGACTTTGTAGTTGTGAAGTAATAAATCTTTGAAAAAAATGAAAAGACTTTTTTTCCAACCTAATATTCGACTCCAGTGTTCTAGGACATAAGGTGTACCTCAGAGATCTGGGGTAAACGAAAGCAGGATGAGCACGCGATCAGCGTCGCGCAGCGTGAAATCGAGAGGACGATGCTCGGAGTGGCACGACTCACGCAAGTGAGAGGCCTTCGGAGTTCCAAGCTTCGCAGACCTTCGAAGATCAGAGACGCTGTGCGTGGGCCAAGTTGCCGAAAATTAGGTGGGCCGGTCACTTAATGCGCTTCCAAGACACCACTGGACGATGAGTGCGCGTCCGAGGGAGCACTCATAAAGCCCGGCGAGTGTGAGAAGTATGCAAGGGTCCCTGATGCGAGGACGGCATCGGGGAAAACTGAGCTAGTCCGAAAGTCCCACAACGTAGGCAAGGCTCGGGTAGCAACATTGAATGTGGATACGTTGACGGGCCGCTCGTACGAGTTGGCGCTCACGTCTTTCGCGCTAACGACACCGTAGAATAGACATACCCATGATATCATTATCATTACCACGTATTCATGATATACCTTACCCTCCACTGGGTGGAGAATACTCGACGATCACCGTGGGCATATCCGCACACCTGCAAGGATTTCGCGCCCCATTCACAAAATTGTGCCCCAGTGAGATCAACTGCCTTCGCCTGTTCATACTTCGCGACAGGAGCGACTTGTCGCCCTTGCAAAATATGCATATCGATTAAAAACGAGCGCGCGCCGCCGAAAAGTGTTCATACTCGAGCGCCGGCGCTCTCACTTCAGTCGCTCTTGTCGCTCCTGTCGCTGCGCTCATTGCGCTCTCGTCGCTCCCGTCGCCCGTGCAAAACATGCGAATCGATTAAAACAGAGGCCGCTCCGCCGAAAAGTGTTCATACTCGAGCGCGAGCGCGTTGTCGCTCCAGCCGCTCTAGTCGCTGCTGTAGCCTGTTCGTATTTCCGCACGCTGCGCTCTTGTCGCTGCTGTCGTGAAGTATGAAGAGGCCCTAAAATTAGCCTGAACTTTGAGGTCCCTGAAAAGCGGCCCAGGGGAAGCCCGAAGCGTTGGCTGGATACGTTGCACTTGGTCTTAAAGACAGTTAGCATGCATCCTGAGCAAGCATTTGATTGGGAGAATGGGCTTCACCAGAAGAACGGACCCCGCTACTAAGCGGGACAGACGCTAATGAAAATGATGATGATGATGATGATGATGAATAAAGAAAAAAAGAAGAAGACGTGAAAATCCTGTCAAGAGTTCACAATCTACCTAGTACATATAAATGTCTTTAGGGTAAGGATACATGGCCTTCAAACTCACCGGAGCTGCGGTTTGGCATGACGCTTCTCGGCAAAGAAATGCAACTTCCGAACGAGCTTGATTTGATCTCTAGTTCACATATAACTCTTTTAGAGGGCATTGTGCTTTCGAGCGATACTGTGAAACCAAATGAATGTACATGTAAGCCATCAAAAAAGTCAATTTGGATCCCCGCCTTCCAGCACGTGTACCAGTTCAGTAACCGGTAGTATGCAAATAAAACAAAAACAAAAAAGAAGTAAGGAATTCATCTTACTCGACGTTCCAGAACTGTCCAAGAGCTACGTTGCAGTGGTTGAAAAGTACAGAGTCACAGTTGTCCTGCCCTCCTTGAGCCGCTGCCAATGCCACGAAGCCTGAACGACATGGAAGTATAATATGACCGGCTACTAGCCGGAAGGATACGTGTAGTGACAAAGTGAAGCAGATCCTAATAAAAGTGAAAAGTAGTACCACTGAGGGATTGAAACTCTGCAGCAACTCGATTCACTTTACTTTTTCATACCAAACAAAATAAAAAACAGGGTTTGTTATACAGGGTGTCTCAAAGAAATGTATACACTGTTTGAAAGGTGGTGGCTTTACTAGGAAAGGTAACGAAGAAAGTGAGAGCTCATGTGAAAACTTAAGAAAATAGAAATTTTCTGACATATAAGCGGTATGAAGTGCGCCATGCACTTGTCGGCAATGCTGCGTTTTACACTTGATTGATTGTGATTCGCTTGAATACTGAACAATTGAGTAATTTTTTCACAAAGTGTCTATTTCGATTGATTTGTGCTTCTTCAAGGTTTAAAACTTAAAAACACACTAAAGCTTGCAAAAACCACAAGGTATCCTAAAAAATGCATGCGCTGTTTGAAAGGTTGTAACATTGCTGCTAGTGAAGCTTTTGAAGATGTTTGAGATTCATATGAAAGCACTGGGTAACGAGATTTCCGTGACGTGTAAATAGGGCAAGATTGCGCCATGCCCTTGTCTAAAACCTTGCATTTCAGACTCGATTGACTATGCATAGGCTAGATGCTTGTTACTACTACTTGGACAGACTAACGTATGCTGCGCTTTTTTAACGTTTAGAACTTGGTAATCACGTGAAGGGCGCGCGGAGCGCAGTTCGGAGGAGGCGCCGGCTGCCGCGTGCACCCGATACCAGGTTCCTGGTTCGGATTTCCCGCCCAGGCCAACCAAGCCTTCCATCCCTCCAGGGTCGGTGGATTGGTGCCAGACTTGTCTGAGAAGGATAAAGCACTGACTTGTACATCGGCTGGCCACCGCAAGTCATTGTATGGCCAAATACGTATTCAACATGCCTCCACGACATCCCGTAGAAGTAGAATGCGTGGCGGATTCCAAAGGGGATTGAATAACGCCGTCCTTTATCCTTTTATCCTTAATCACGTGAAAGGCACATGACCTGCGAGTTTATTGATTGGACAATTTAAATACGATTTTTTCCCATTTTCCAGAACGGATTCTCTGGACTGATGAAGCAACATTCAAAGTGAATGGAGAGCTTAATCGGCGTAGTTGCAGCTACTGTCGCCCGTAAACGTTAAAAAACAGCAGACGTTAATCAGGCCACGTAGTCACAAGACTGTAACAAGCATTCAGCCATGCAGAGTCAACCGAGCCTGAAATGCAAGATTTTAGGCATGGCGCAATCTTGACTATTTACATGTCACGGAAATCTCGTTACCCAGTGCTTTCATATGAATCTCAAACGCCTTCAAAAGCTTCACTACCGGCCATGTTAGAATCTATCGGATAGTACATGCATTCTTAGGGTACCCTGCATTTTGCGCAATCATTAGTGTGTTTTAAAGTTTTAAACTTTAAAAGAGGCACAAATCGATTAACACAGCCACTTTGTGAAGAAATTATAGCAGGTATTCAAGCGAAGAACAATCAATCGAGTGTGAAACGCAACATTTCAGACGAGTGCATGGTGCATTCCATACCGCTCATATGTCAGAAAATTGCTATTTTCATACGATTTATTTCAAATAAGTCCTTAACTTCTTCAGTTCTTCACTGTGAGCAAATTTATCACCTTTCAATTAAGACACCATATGTATTAGAGTTGCACTCAGTAATGATTTTGAGATATAAGCGATTTCAACGAATCAAACGAGAAAATGAATTTGGTTCGTATTAGTACAAATATTTTCACGTTTATGCTACTGCTGCCCTCTCCAAGAGCATTTTCATAGGACGGTGCAATTCTTGTTGGTGGTGGCCGCTCTTAAACGATTTCATAAAAGCTGAATGAGTTCAGCATTGGGATATGTTGAACATATTCGCTCCATGGAAAACATTGCGCTAACGAATTCAGAATAAATAACACAGAAAACATAAGAATATGCAATATTTAGAAGTTTGAGACGGTTGCAAATGACTATGACGTGAAGCACATTGTCTTATCTGTGTCCACTGATGGTGTGTTGACCTAACTTTATTTGGCCCCAGTTAAAAGTTCCGACTCCACCGACACCACATCGGTCGAGAAAATTTCTTTCGCTGAGACTTCGTCCAGGGGGGGGGGTTATTTGGGGTGCTGATCAAGAATCTGACATCCGTTTCCCACGATTCGGTCGGAGACCACCCATACCGTTAACAATGGCTGGCCAGGCAGGTTCACCGATTTCGCCGAAACTTCGTCTAGGGGATTATTTGGGGTGCTGATCACGAATATGACATCCGTTCTTGAAATTGCGGCCGATTACGATAGATTAGGGTAGCTACGGGTAACTAAGGCTGCCGCCGTCATAATCACCGATGTTGTCCAAACTTCGTCTAAGGGGGTATTTGAGGTGCTGATAATGAATCTGACATCCGTTTTTCGTTTTACGCTAGAGTTTGGGCGAAATCGGTGACCATTACCTTAGTCACCCGTACCTTCCGTAACCTATCGTACTCTAGCGTAAAACGAAAAACGGATGTCAGATTCGTGGTCACCATAATAAAAAATCCTCCTAGACGAAATTAGGGCCAAATTGGAGACTATGACCTCGTTGGACTTAGTTACCCATAACTACCGTAACCTACCATACTCCAGCGTAAAACGATAAACGGATGTCAGATTCGTGATCACTATCCCAAATAACCCTAGACGAAGTTTCAGCGAAATCGGTGACCCTGCCTGGACCACCTTTGTTACCGGTATGGGTGGTTTCCGACTGAATGGAGAAAAACGGATGTCAAATTCGTGATCAGCACCGCAAATAACCCAAAGACAAAGTTAGACATAGACAAAGTTTCAGCGAAAAAATTTTTTTCGACCGAAGTCGTGTCGGTGGAGTCGAGTCAGAACTTTTAATGCCATGCCATTTATTTTAATTTTAATGGTGTTATTTATCTGTTTTAACCGTTTGTTTTGCTAGAAGATGATCCGTGTCTTCGGTGCAAATGTAGTATGTAAGGGGATCCTCCCTAGATTTGTACCGAGAACGGTCCTTTTAGATTTCCCTCCCGACTAAGAACTCAGAAATTGCGTCTACCTCGGCAACCAGATCGGTGTAGTTTACTTATTTCTATAACTGTCCCCCATTTATTGTGTTTTGTTAAGTCGGGAATTCGTTTAAGGGCGACCACCACCACCAAAAACCACACTTCAAAAATACTTCATAAGGAGAATACTATAGCAAAAACCAAAAACCTTCACGGTGTTGTCATGCTGAATCCACAACGTTGTATCTAGGCAGAACCGTCACAAATGCCTTTCTTGACAAGGATTTTATGCATAGCAGCGTTAAGGCGCATTTATCCATGCACTTGATTCATACCGTGAATGTGAATAACATTAAAAATCAGTTAAGCAAGCGATTTACCAAGTAGAAGTACAAGTTTCGTCATTTGGGCGCGAGGCGATGAAGGTGAGCAATGGCCCCGTACTTGTCAAGGTGATAACGAGTGGAAAATTTCTTGATACACGTCGTTTACGACCGGCGCCTCTAGCTAGGCGCTCGTCAATTCAGCACCTAACGGGACTTTCAGGAAAGTCAATAAAAACCAATCAATGAGTGGTTGGTCCTTCGAAAGGCCAACTGCTGCAGAGATTCCTTTGGTAAAATCGTCTGTACATCGAGGGTATGAACACGTTGGTCGCAGCCCTTGTGTTTCTGAAGGCGCAACTGGCTTCGATTCTGCCCCAGCACTTCATAATGAATGGTATTGTTAAGCTGTGAGGTTGAGTCATGAATCTTGCAACATCTCTGTTTTTTTTTGGAGCTCAAAGCAAACCCGTTAAAGCATTATATTGCATTTGAAAGCTTGTTTCCTGGCGATCATTTGGAGTTATGAATCGTTAATTTCCATACGTTGTTAAAAAGTTCTATTAAGTAGACTGATGTTGTACGTTTATCACATGGGTGGCCATGTAGAAAAAATGCCTGAGTAACGAAAACATAATACAACAATCAACTCTAAAAAGAACTCGAAGTAATACTAAAATTGAATATTACAACAAGAAAAAATGGGCAAATAGGTGGCCGTAAAAACAGAGCTGACATCAACCGGTTGTTGTTTAATCTTTCAGAAAGTTATCCAGCTGCTTTTTGAACGCGGGAATGCATACGCAACCTGCTGTTTTTTGCTCAATTTACCAAATTCTTGGCCTGCTCTGTGCACGAAAAAAATTTCTTATGCTCTTCTCGGGCGCGTGTAGAGCAGTCGGAGGAGGCGCCGACTGCGCCTGCACCCAATACCATGTTCCTGGCTCGGATTTCCCTCCCAGGCCAACCAAGCCTTCCATCCCTCCGGGGTCGGTGAGTTGTTAACAGACGTGTCTGTGAGGGATAAAGCGCTGACTAATTCATCGGCTGGCCACCGCAAGTCATTGTATGACCAAATACGCATTCAACACGCCTCCGCGATATCCCGTAGAAGTAGAATGCGTGACGCATCCCAAAGAGGATTGAATGACGCCGTCCTTTATCCTTTATCCTTATGTTCTTCTTGGCCTTTGCTACAAATACTTTTAAAGTTTCTACTCGCGTGCGTGATGGTTTTAAGTTAAATAGCTCATTGACTTTACATTCTATCAGGCAGTATATGAATTTATATAACATTAAAGGTCATTCCAGAATGTTGACCACTTAAAGTGAAAAAGTGTGTGACTTCGTTTTCAAGTATTAGGTTGTCCCATATGTCCCCGCCGTATTTTTTCAACGATTCACTGTTGATTTCGCCAGCGGTCTCTTGCATAGCACTGCACAGCTTTCGATAGAAAATGATTTGCTCTATCAGAAAATGTATTGCATTTCTTTCTTCATCATGAATTTTGTCAATTTTTAGGTCGTTGAAGTGAAAAGTGAAAACGTGGAAAAGTAGCCATTTGCGCACTTGTTCTCTCCGCTTAGGTTTGTAATTTTTTGTAAAGTTTTTTATAGCATTTGGAAGACAATGTTCTGTACTACAAGAATATTTATTTATTAATTATTTATTTAAAATATGTGTTGGTCCCATTTTCTCACTTGTCCTTATTTGATTTTTAGGCCATCAAATTGGGAATTCCGACTTTTCCGTCCAAATTTTTACCAAAACTCCGGTTCTGTGGTTGGACTTTTTTGCTTCGTGTTATATGTCGTTTGGAAGAAGATGTCTTGCTCAGTAAGAATTTGTGTCGCGTTTATTGGCTCACGCTGATTTCTGTCGAATACTGAAGAAGGAGAAAGAGTTGTTGGTGAAGACCATTTTTCTCATTTTGGCATTTTCTTGGTATTCAATAGAAATCAATAAACGCGACACACATTCTTATAGAGCAAGGCATTTGCTTTCGAATGACATATAACAGCAACCCAAAAAGTCCAACCACAGAGCAGGAGCTGTCGGCAAAAATAACCATCCTCCTTCGGACGTCCCAATTTGATGGCCTGAAAATCAATAAACGACAAATGAGCAAATAACACTAACACATATTCTTGTAGTACAGAACATTGTCTTCCAAGTGCTATCAAAAACTGCGCAAAAATTACAAACCTAAGCGGAGAGAACAAGTGCGCAAATGGCTACTTTTCCACTTTTCACTTCAACGACCTAAAAATTGACAAAGTTCATGATGAAAAAAGAAAAGCAATATATGTTCTGATAGAGCAAGTCATTCACTTTCGAAAGCAATGCAGCGCTATGGCCGGCGAAATCAGCAATGAATCGTTGAAAAAACGGCGGGGACTTATGGGACAACCTAATAGTTTAAGCTCGGGAGCAACCAGCGACGGGGGGTCAAGCACATTCAGGAGGTCCCCGGCAAGTTCACCCTAACCGAAAACATTATTGGAGATGGCATCAGCAGCTTCTTTCCGCCCGAAAGGGCAATTGAGGCAAACCACTCCCGGGAAGATCAACTGCTGTAAACAAAGAGCGCCTGCGCAAATCCATCAAGTCGAATTCTTCTCAAACCATACAACCATAAGGCCGGGGGCATACTTCCATCGCGGCGATGCCATCGCGCTGTTCAGTTCATGGCCATTCCGCCGCACGCGGCCGAATAGTAAAAGGAAACTTCGCCGCGGCCGCCGCAACAGTTGCAGTCGGCGTGCGCGATGGCTTCCCGCGCCCATCGCGGGCATGGCATACTTTTTCGCGCCGCGCGCGGTGTTTAGCGCTGGTCCTGGACGGATCGCCGTCGCGCTCCCTTGCAGAGCGATAAGCGATGCGACGGGCGCTGAGAAGTTCAAATTCTTTCGCGTCGCTCTGCAAAACTCATCGCTGCGATTTCATCGCGGCGACGGGAAGTATGCACGAGGCCTAATACTGACCGCCCATCTCCACTCCTCCCAACTAACCACCGCTCGTAGGCTGCAGAAGATTGGAAGTTCACCAAAATCACTTTCATCAGTGCCTCATGCGTTGACGGAAACCCATGTAAAGCATCTGTGCTTCCGACTGCCGAGAACTCCTGCACCGGTTCAACCGAGGGGGCCTGAATCGAATCTTTATTAGCGGTGAAAGGGGGACGCTTCACTGCAGCTGCAGAGCCGGAAAGCAATAGCTGGAACACAACGAGCTGGGGGTTCTGACGTGAAAACCGGAGCTCGGCCGAAAGAACGTGCTGCTGTTGGTTTGTGGAAGTGTAGCGATCCAGGGCACCGAAAGCTGGTCCACGTAGTCAAGCCATCCTCGACGCTCGCTTTTGCCAACAACTTCACTAGATCCAGCAAAAATGACATGCTGTGGCCAACCGATGAATACTTCAGCCTATAGATGAGATTGTTCAGCTGTTGACCAAGATTGTCATCAACTTTATTACGGCTGACGTTTCGGCGTCGTCACCTTCCTCAGAGCCTGGAAAAGTCGGAGACAGTTGTGGAACTGCCCCCCCCCCCAAACACCATTTCTTACTACATAGTACTCTTCCTAAGGAAAATAGATGCAGGATCCGATATCCGAGATACAACTAACCTTAGAGGTGGATGACGTTGGACCACCAGACACCCGTAGCTGGAAGGAATCGTGGGTGAATGAGCTGTGGTCCTAGGGACCACCTGACTTAAGTACCCCGGGGGTCAGATCGAGCAGACCAAAACCCACAGAGCTCCCCAAAGGGTGCCAGTTCTTGAGTAATGGCGATGCACTCTTCCTTGCGATTGACCTGCAGATTCTTCGCCGCAATCCAAAGTGCCTCTAGCGTCCTGCGTGCCGTAATGTCACTTTCGCGCCAGGATCGAGACAGACACCTGAATCTCCGTGCCCCCTGGCGCAGGACCCTGTGTTCTCCCTAAGGAGTGCGGACATTGGCTTTTAGAATAATTCAGCGTTTTTATCCTTGACGGGTAAGTAACGCCGACCTCTGGGGAAGGAAGGCTTGGTTGGCCTGGGCGGTGAGAAATCCGAACCAAGAACCTGGTATTGGATGCACGCGACAGTCAGCACCTCCTTCGACTGCGCTACACGCTCCCCTATTATTCTTTATTTTATTATTCTAATAAGCATTAACGAATTTGCGTGAACGCAATAAATTACCTCCTTTTAAAATTTAGTTCTTTTATGTGGCCAGAAGAAATAGGCAGAGAAGTTGACGAAAGACGGGGTAATTAATTTTTGAGCGTGGTTGACGAAGAAGACTCCATTGAGATCAAATTCGCGGTTTCCTAGAAGAAAAAAATGCTACATTCATAACTGCTAAGTGATGAGTTGCCTAGGTGTTTGTTGCTTGAAGTTACCGGATGCTTCTTGAGGAGAAGAATCATTTGATAATAGTCATAGATAGAAATCCTAAAAATCATGCAAAAATCATAAAGTCACCTGTATCACCTGTCGTCCAGTTGATCATCAAATTGCTCGAGCGGGCGCCAGCTGCGTCTCCATTCGTCCCTGTCGCGTGCCAGAGTGGTCCAATGGATCCTCCTCGCTCGTGGGACACAGAGAGCGTCATATCGGTCGTTCAGGGATTTCACGAAGGAGTCCGACCAACGCGTTGGTGAGCGTCCTGGTGTTCTCTTGACATCCCGCGGAATTCAGTCGGTGATGGCTCCTCGTCCAGCTGGTGTCTGCGAATCGCATTACGCGGCCGGCCCACCTAATTTTCATAAAAATAAACAAACAAATAACTAAAAATATATCGTAAAAAATAAAATTGATCTTGAAGCAATCTGTGTCATCGAAACACTTCGTGACGATTTAAAGCGTTGCAGGATGTCCTTCTTTCAAAGGACTTGATCCGCATTGCAGAAAAGGCTAAACGCTTGCGATCTTTATAAACTTTTCGACCTCTAAAAATTTTTCCTCAAGGAGTGCTTTCTGTCAACTACGCTAGCGGTACGTTTTCAGTCGGGACACGTAAGTGTTTTTAAGAAGCAATTAGTGGAGAACATCGATCGCTAATGCGCATATTGCGGCGCTTTAAAAAAATTGGCGGTCAAAAATGAAATATCGAAAAATGCTTAAATGGTATTGGATCAAACTCGCTGAGGCAATCACAATGGTATACAACTTTTTCTACAAGGAATGACAACTAAGATGGCTGCACCAAAAAGACAAAAAGCACGGGACTATCTCGCCATCTGCAGAGTTTTTTTTTCAATCTTTATGGTGGCTAATGTAGTAGCCACTCCGGCCGCATGCGTGCTGACGACTTGATGATCGGATGGCTTCTTTACGAGTCATTCAACAGTTGTACAGCTCGCATTTGATTGCGTTCATGGTTGGAAGAAAAAGGGACTACACTGCGTTGCGCATCATAAAGATGCTACGATCTCTAGTTCTGTGCCTGACAACGTTATCATACGTGACTAAATCCCCTCAATACCTATTTTCAATACCTTATAAGATTAGGCTCTCCGGAAAGTTCTCAGCGTTTGAAAAGTTATAGCCTAAATTGTGATCCAGAAATGTGATTACGCACAACCTCCACAAGCAATCACTTTGAGTGATAATGCTTCAAGAACGCTGGCAAGGCATTTGGTTCTCCGTCGAGGTGGATGAGGAAGAAAGGTGGAGTTTAGAATGCATCTGTTTCCCATGTCCAGCTACTAAGGGCCTGTTCATTCTTTGCGAGAAGAGCGACAAGAGCGACGGATATAGTGTGGTGTACGTAAATAATTATGCATTTCACACTACATTCGTCGCGGACGGAGTGTGGACTACGCAATTATTTACGTACACCTCATTATGTCCGTCGCCCCAGTCGCTCTTGTCGCGAAGTATGAAGAGGCCCAAAATGTAAAACCGTTCTTCATGAACATATCAGGTTTCCCGGAAAGTTCTCACCGTTTAGAGTGCTTCATTTTGAACTACCGTAACTTTCCCAAATGTTATTGGATTTAGTCGAAATAAGCACCGTTCGAATCGGCGCACTTTTGCTAATGAGCCACCAGTCGAGTTATTCCATTAGCGAAAAATTAGGTGGTCGAGATTCGACAAAATCCACGAAAGCTGTTTTGGCTGGGTTCTAGTTGGTGAAGGCTTTACCACCGAGAAAATTCTGAAAGTGTTTGAAAACGTGGAAGTCGGTTGGTGAGAGGTCTGGGGAATACGGCGGGTGAGGTAGAACTCCAACCCTTGATTCAATTTCCGAATAGTGATCTATGAAACGTGTGGGCGGGCGTTGTCGTGCAGAATAATCGGGCCTCTTCTGCTGACCAATGCTGGGTGAAGTTGACACAATTTTCGGTGCATTTCGTCGAGTTCCTTACAGTAGGACTCTGCTGTGATCATCGTTTGGCCTGGTGCCAAAAGTTGTGAAGTATCACACCAGCCGCCGACCACCACACCGTGACCGTTGCCTTTTTTGGAGGTTCGCTTTTTGAAAGTGCCTAAGAGGTTCGTCGGCGTTCAGCCACTGTCTGAAACGTTTCCTGTTATCATACAGAATCGACTTTTCATCACAAGTGATGAGTTGATTCAAAAATGGGTCAACTTCGTTGCATAAAAGTAAAGTAGAGAAGAACAGATCTCGAAACGTGACAATTTTTGCCGCTCACTCAACTCGTGGGGCACCCATTTTTCGAGCTTTTTCACCTTCCCAAAGCTGTCGAAGCATTCGAAACAGCAGTTCTACTGATGTCCAGCCCTTCCACGATTCCGCGAACTGTTTGAGATGGTTCAGTCTCCACCAATTGTTTCAACTCGTCGTCCAGGGCTGCTCTAGGTCGCCTGCTACGGGGTCATATTCAAGGCTGAAATCTCCGGTCCGAAATCTACAGAGCCACCGTCGCATAGTGCTTTCTTCAAGACTATTAGCCCCCCACCCCACACTTGATTAATTTGTTAGACTCTCGGCTATTGATTGTCAATTCGAAGCCAAAATAAAATATCGTTCGGATTTGCTCCTTCGACATACTTCAGTAAGCCCTTCAAGAACAGAAATATGAAACAAATTTGAAATATAAATTATTTTGTCAGATAGAGCGAAAAATTCTGCACGGAAAGTAGCATTATGCAAGTTGATTTTTATTTATTACTTGATGGACGAATGAAAAATAGTAACAAAAAACGCTGAGAAACTTTCCGAACAACCTAATATTGCGCGTACAAAGAATCAGAGCATCCGTTTGCTTTTAGAAGTAGACGAGCACTCAGAATCTATCCTCAGAGAATTCCTACAAGATGTATTCGACAGATTTTGCCTTGTCGCTTACAAATATTTGACCTTTGACTGTCTGTTTTTCTGCCGCGGATGATTCATCACGTGCTAATCCCACTGCCCTCGAGATACGTTGAATATGATGAGTAACCAGGTGATGACGATCGCGAGGTTGGTGATTGTGCCCTGGCGCATCTACCGTGACGGTCCTGCACTAGCTGAATCAATGCGACGTATTCCACAGCCTTTATCTCTGCGGACCTGATATAAGAGCTATCCTTTTATACCATTGTCACATTAAACCAGACACTTTTTAAAGCAAAATAGACGTATCTAGAGCGAAAAAAACGTTTTTAACAAAGGCAAAGTGGCCGTTCATTTTCAGAAAAATTTTATAAAGAGGGTATCTAATGATGAGTATGCACTCATTCATATGCACTTTTTGAACTTATTTAAAATTCCCACCTCTGGGTCAAAGCGGCATTTTTCGTTTTATTCTAAGGTGATCCGATACAAATAATTTTTCGTGTGAAAATGTTGCGCCGTGCACTCCTCCACAACTTTTTGCAGTGCAAATGCAGCCTATTTGATGTTACGGAGTCACAAACTGCTGCGTGTTGTTCTGTTGCGGTTGCTTTTACTGTTTCTACATTTATGGGCATTTATTTATTTATTTATTTATTTCGATGGACGGAATAATGCCTCGCAAGAAAGGATTAAAAAATCTCAGAAACCACGTGCAGCTAAAAAATTTTTTCAAGCATGATTACGGCAAACGAGTATCCCAGGTCAACCCTGTAGTTTTAGCTTACATACATACATACATACATACATACATACATACATACATACATACATACATACATACATACATACATACATACATACATACATACATACATACATACATATGTACATACGTACATACATACACACGTAAATACATACGTACATACATACACACGTAAATACATACATACATACATACATACATACATACATACATACATACATACATACATACAACATACATACATACATACATACATACATACATACATACATACATACATACATACATACATACATACATACATACATACATACATATGTACATACGTACATACATACACACGTAAATACATACATACATACATACATACATACATACATACATACATACATACATACATACATACATACATACATACATACATACATACATACAACATACATGCATACATACATACACACATACATACATACATGTAGTCTGACGAAATAAATAAGGGAAAGAACGTGTATTTAATACGAAGTAAATATGCTTGCAAAAAAATCGTCACTACAAGAAAAATTAAATATAGTAAATGACGATAGGAAAGCAGAAACTTAGATTTTATAAGAGCAACAGTTGCATAATTGTTGTTCTAGAACCAGCTGCTGTGTACTGTGCATGAAAAATACTGAAGTTTTACTGAATGGATAAGGGTAAGCCTAGGAAAATCGTTTGTCGTTTACATTATCAAGCTACGAAGTCTATGGCTATAGGCGTAATTAGCTTGAAAATAAGCTCATCAGATTCTACTTAATTCTAATTCCTAATTCTAGTGTGCAGTTTCGACTCATTTTCAATCTGCTCAATTTCATGCATGATGTCCTTTCTTTTTTCTTTCTGTTCTGCTTTTACAGCTGTTGTACTCTTCCCTGACTTCTTTGTCCATTTTTTGGAGCTTTTCCTGACCCTCTCTGATCTGCTTGACCCCGCTTTGTAGGAGGGCTATGATTGACCTGCTTTCTTCGTAGTTCTCTTTATCTATGGTACTGAAATCTACCACAGCGGTATAATCGCTGTACCGATCAATCAGATTTTTGAGTGTCGTCGCACTCAATACAATAGGCGTCCTATAACAGTGAAGCGCCATTTTGTTTTCAAAAAAGGGTTTTGTTCTTGCTTTTTCAAGAAACGAAGTGAGAATTTTCACTCGTTGCTCCTCGTAATGTATACGGAAGTCTCTCAATTAGAGGCTGTGGTCGTAATTAGACCAACTCAAGGTGTGAAGTGAGAGTAGTTCTTCTAAATAGAGAGTGCCATCTGCAATAGATTGACTTGCGGTCCTAGGCGTTGTACGCGAGAGACTTTTAATATGCCTTGTTAGGCCGATGCACCAAAATGTGCGGTTCTGTGGGTCTATAGGGAATATGTCCAGAAGCAGAGAGAAGAGGAACGTCTTTATTCCTTGGTATCCAGAAAGAAAGTGCTTTAGCGTTGGTCGGGAACAGGCCCCGCCCCTGCCATCGTCGTCGGGGGTGATAAATCGTTTTGTATTTCTTGAATTTACGAATACATAACGGAAGACAGCACAAATCTCCAAAAAGAAAGGTGAAGCCGGCAGATGTTAGGATTGAAGTGGAGCCTACATTTCTTACTTCATTTGGAACGCTTCTCATAAACTAAAACGTAAGATCATACCAAAGTGATTTTCTAAAATGTGAACCTGGATTGGTAGGGGTAGGGAATAGCTAACATTCGAAAAACCAGCTCTTTGATTATCATTGCATACCGTTGTTCCTGGCGTCATCAGTCTTTACTTCTTTGAATGTTTCATCAATTTTTTCTTAATTTTATATTCAATCTTGGTCTTGAATCCGCTGTACAGGTTTCAAAGTTCTCTGCTGCACTGAGTAGGAGCACGGTTTAGAAAAAAGGCTTCGATCTCCACGTAAAGTGAGAGTATGTACCGAACATCATGCGGACGTGATGGATGGTGCTGAATCATCTCTGAACTACAGCCACTTGTTGCTCCTTCAGGTCGTCGCTCTCTACTCACGTGCTCATCCTGCTCCACCTTGAGCTTCATTGACAATGTTTCCATAGTAAATGGCTAGTGGTAGCGCACTTAGAGGAGGAGTCGGCTGTCGCGTGCACTCCGTTTCAAGTTTTTCGTTCGGATTTCCCGCCCAGGCCAAACAAGCCTCCCATCCTTTCGGGTCGGTAAATTCTACCAGGCTTGTCTGGGAGGAAAAAGCGCTGACTTGTCCATCGGTTGGCCACCGCTAGTCACTTTATGGCTAAATACGCATTCAAATCGCCTCCACGATTCCCGTGGAAACAGAATGAGTGGCGCATCCCGGAAGGTACATATAGAAGTTAACCCCGTCCTTTATTCTCTATTGTTATGTACAGTGAGAATTTTCATATAGGAAAGGAATACTCCACAGAATTAATTTTTGATATTTTTACTGATTTAGAAGCGAACTATACAATTTGTGGTTTAATTATAGAGTAAGCTCTCTGACTGTATTTGCCGTAGGGATCAGATTGAGGGATTCGCGTTTTTTGCTTCCGTCCCTACATAATAGGGCCAATGCCAATCAGCGCCCGTTGGTATTGAACGTTTTTCATTGAGTGAGCCCTCGTTTTGCCACCTCACGATCAGTGTCCGACGCCAGAAGTTATCTTGTGGTGTAATGGCGTAGAGCATTCCTGCCCGGTCAGAGGGAAGTGCGGGTTCGAGTCCCGCCTGGCACTAGAAGTTTTGATCGCAACAAAACATCGTTGTGACAGCTTACAACCTCGATACCAGCCACCTGAGGCTTAAAGAAACTGATTTGAGTTACTTTTATAACAAAATACTTCGGCTGGGCGATACTGGTGCTCCTGAAGCTGAATCAGTTCTGAAGCCCCAGTTTGGAGCGGAAGTATAACTTTTCCTGTTTTCTCCTAGGTTTGAATTGTTATAACCATGCCCAGCATCGACTTTGCGTTGATGGCATATTTTCACCATATTCATTCTTTTACATGTGATACTATTGGCTTCGCCTGCCAGCAGTTCAGCGTCGATTCCCCGCCAACACCTTTATTGCTCTCTGTCGTGCGCCAAAGTGACCCGGTGGGAGTTTGCCAGTTCTCAATGGAGAAGCAGAAAGGCTCCTTATCTTTCCTTGTGAATTCTCAGGAAGAAGCCCGACCAAAATAATGGTGGAGGTTTCGGTGTCTTTTCAGCCTAATAACTTGGTGCAGTACGGGAGTAATCAGTGACTCCTGTCTGGTCAACCCTTCTTTTCCGAAATATCTTCTACACGGCCACTCCGGATGGATTTTTGAGGTGTTACTCGATGGAAGTGGTGAGTCCGACTCAGCACGACGGCGGCGTGTCGTGGTGATGAGACTAAATATGCGTGGCGATGATATAATGAATGCGTAGCGTGAGTGTGTATATGAGCGGTGCCGCACGTCTAAATGTCGACGTCTATGCGTAACGGCATACGGCTCGCACGCGCGTCGAGGACGAAACCAGTTCTGAACTGCATAAAATTTGATTCTGACGCACACCTCGCCACTGCGTTGTTTCAGCCGAGTTACTGGTGCAAAGTGGACAGCGCTGGCCATGCTCTGGTTGTCCTCTTTGGGGCGTTTCTTTTAATCTTGCGACTCCAGGATCTTTCTTGCCGCGAGAATAAGCTTCGCTTCTTCTTCACAGAACAAGGATACGTCTGATGGGCGGCCTTGTTGTCCTGTTGCCAAGCTCTAGATTGCTATAATTTTACAGTTGCTTTCACAGTAGCTTCACAGAGCAATGCATTCCTAGCTAATTGTAAAGAATATTAATGCAATAAATGTCGTTCGCAGTTGAGTTAAAATTTAAAAATAGTGCCAGTTGCAAAAGAAAAAGTGAATTTGTGTTTTAAATGTAAATGAGAAATCCCTAGGTTGCAATCTGGACAAAATAGCTTTACAAGGACGTTTTGGGCAAGAGTACATGGGCGTAATTACGGTCGCGCGCGTCAGCCGGCACTTCTTCCGACTGCGCTACACGCGCACAAATTATATTGATTTCATCGACCCAAAATATAAATAAACAAATAAATGTGTAAACTACGACATATTTTAGTTCATTTGACTAACAGCCAATTGAATTGCACAAAACCGTGCTTAGATTATGTGTTTTGACAGTTTTTTCTTGAACTGGCCTCTGCCACTTGTTTCTCATCGGAGTGAAGATCTTATCATTCATTTCACTCACATGTGCCGTAGCGCAGTAGATGTTATGTTCGTCTGAATAGCACTAGCAGCAATACTCCGAGTCACTATCGTTAAACACTTCAAATGTAAAGTTGCATTGATCGCAACATGTTCATTATTTTAATGATCTCGAGTGTGAACGAATATGATGTTCTTGAATGGTCTCGGAAAACCTTTGTAGCAGTCTTATGAAATCCACGCCTTAGCCAACTCAATGACTATATAAGCCGCTCGCTGCCTGTAGTTTCTGAGATTATTCGCACTCTGTTTTCGTACTGAGTGGGGGCCGTAGCAGTGAAATTTTATCGAACGAATGAATGAACGAATTTATCCGATGTTGTAAAATTTCGAGCGAATAGACGGCCGAATTTATTCGCTCATGGTATTTTCCAATTGATCGAAAATCGAATTAGCTCCATTTTTCTATTAATCAAATATTCTAATTGTCGACTAACTTGTTCGAGTCAGGTTCTACATATGCTCAAAGATCTGAAGTTATTCGATTTTCGGATGATATTCGAATATAGCTTCCTTTCGATGTTCGAACTTGAACGGTTATTCGAAAATCTAAAAATATCGAATATTCGAGATCGGCTATCCAAAGAATTATGTATTCGAATACAGCTCCGTCACACGCACTATCGTCCTATCGGCGTGCCTTGCACTTACGCGTTTCGCGCGATTTTACAATATCACTAAGCTGAGGACAATCACATCAAGGAAGCTGCTTTACTTCTACAGCTTTTTCCCTACCTAGGAGTACACAAGGCTCGCAGTACGCACAGTGTATAGTATGATAGGGCGATCTATTGGTTCCCCACTACTGGTCCTCCCTTAGTGAAACGGTCTCCCGTTACTGGTACTGGTCCCCTCAATGATCCCCCTTTAGCGGACGTTGTCTTCGGCACGCCTTCTGAATCTTCAGGCCCTTTGGACGGCACGTCTGCCTGAATCTCCAAACACGTTGAGCGACGTCTTTGGCACGTCTTCTGAGTCCCTAGCCACGTCATGCGACGTATTCCGCACGTCTTCTGAAACCCCTGGCACGTAGAAGACTTCTGGGTATTCTCCGCTATTTTCCGCACCGTAAATTGATGAATATCGACTGATAGCGATCGATACTTCAAAAACGAACTACAGATTCGTGTTCAGCCACCGCGAGTACTCCATGGCTGAAGTTTCCAGGCAGTTAGGAGACGTCTGGGTAACTTCCGCTATTTTCCGCACCGTAAGTTGATCAATATCGATTAATAGCGATCGATACTTCAAAGACGAACTTCAGATTCATGTTCAGCTACCTCGATTGTTCCAGGGCTAAAGTTTCCAGGCTGGGACAAGACGTCTGGGTATTTTTCGCTATTCTCGTGCCATAATTTTCCCCCCATTCTTCCCCTATTTTATGACTAATTTTATGATCGGCAACGGCGCCGATCGATAATATGACTCATCGCTTAGCGCGTTATTATAGAGTATGATATTCGTTCGAACACAACAATAGTGGCGGCTTTTCACTGAAGCTCTTGGAAGGACGACCAATCCACCCAAGACACCTATCGAATATCCCTGCTAGTGTGCCCGGTGCAGCAGTCCGTAGATCGACTGACGCAACAGAACCACGTACGTGATCCTGTTCCGCAATTTAAGACTAATTGGATACCACTCATACTTGACCACTCAAACTATTGGCATATCCAGGAGTTGAAGAAGACTAGTGGCGTTTGTTACATGGTTTTAACGAGCCATCGGTTTCTTCAAGTAAGAAGATGGATGTCTGTAATCTCTCTGGTATCCTTGAGAATCCAATCACTTTAGGCGCTTCTTCGACTAACATCTTTCCGCGTTGCAAGTTTGCAGTGTAGAAAATCTGAAAAAAAAAAACAATCTTAGGTTTCGATGTTTTGTTAGGCCTTCGAGACCGATGAAATTGTCGAAACGTCAGGCCGAAGTAAATTGTTAGGATGGCCGGAAAGTGTTGGCGGTTTCGACTGGTCCACTTCAAACGATTACAACTTTTCTCATACTTACTGGACTCAGTCGAAATGCTCACCTTCTGAATCAGCACCCTTTTTCCAACGCGATACTAGTTGACTACTGCCACAAGCGAAAAAACTGAATGGTCGAGACGCGACAAATTCTAGAAAGGCTGTTTTTGCGTGATCCTGATTAGCAAAGGTTCTATTAGGGGGGGGGGGGGGGGGCAAAAGTAATGAAACACCCCATGCCGTGTCCACATATCTCGTGGCTGGAGTCTGGTTTCGTGCTTATTGTATTTGTATGTTTGTATGCTACTTAAAGAAGGCCACCTGAGAAGTTACCACTTCCGCCCTTTCCAGAAGCATGCCAAAACCCCAGCCTGTCTCATGCCGAAACCCCGGTCTGACGAGTCGACCTGTGTCGCGCAAATCTCGCCCAATTCCCAACCCCGAGCAGCCTGAGCTCAATATTCATGCAAGATGAGAAGTACGTCTTCTACCTTAACCCTGCCAAGCAGCGAGTCTGGGTGAGGCCTGGTGACCTGTTACTAACCTTCGTTCGGCGAGATGCTCACGGCGAAAAGCACCTTTAGAGCTTTTGGATCTGCGCCTATGGGTCGGATTACCGGAAGCTGTTTCCCAAGAGCACTACGTGAACTCCAAGCCATGGTGAACGAAATAGAAGAGATGGGCCTGCGACTCGCTCTTATTCATTCGCAGCGCTTCAAGAAGGTTCTCCTCTTCGACAACGCCGCACCCATCGGGAACAAGTAACCACGGATAAGCTTGGCCAGCTGGGCTAGGTTTACATGCCTCACCCACCGTATTCGCCGGACATCTCTCCATGCAACTACCACTACTTCTTGAGCCTACAGCACTTCCTGGTCGGGAGGGACATAAGAACCCAAGCAGTCCTTGACAACCACATCGAGCAGTGAATCGGCACCAGGCCCAAGCAGTTCTGGAAGGATAGGATCAGGAAGTTGGCTGAGCGATGGCAGAAAGGTCATTGCCCTTAATGGCACATACATTCCTCAGCATCGTTGAGTTGTAAATGAGCTATAAAGAGATAAAGGTTTTTTTTTTCAATTTGTCTCATCACTTTTGCCCCCCCCCCCCTAATATCTCGATTTCGAGGAAGTAGGACCGGACTCTGTTGTGATGGTTCGGCCTGGTCCAAGAAAATTGTAGTGAATCATGCTAACCATCATACTGTTACCATGATCTTTTTTCTGTTGGGATTTAGGCTTTGAGTAGTGCCTGGAGGAGGAAGAGGGGGGGGGGGTTCGCCAATATCATCCCACTCTCCAGATCGCCTTCTGTTATCGAACAGAACCCACTTTTCATCACATGTGACGACTGGATTCGAAAAGGGATAGTTTTGATTCTGGAGAAGCAAACAAGAACAGATTTTGGAGAGCAACAATTTCTGGCGATCACTCAAGTCGCGGGGCAGCCACTTTTTGAGTTTTGAGTTGAGTTTTTCATCTTTCCGAGGCTTTTCAAACCAGCTGTAAAGCAGTTTTACTGACTCCTAGACCTTCAAGGAGTGTTCGTGGTGGACAAAAGGCCTTCAAATCGTCGAACTGGATTGCTGCAGATCTGCCGCTTCAGGTTGCATCTTCATGGTTGAAATCTCCAGAACGAAATTTCTCGAACCACCATTGCACGGTCCTTACTCCAGCACTAGACGGCCACCACACATTGGTTCAATTTGAAATTGATATGAGATGTCGTTCGGAAATGCTCCTTCGACATATTTCAAAAAGTCTTTGAAGCAATACTGTTATTAAGCATAAATGAAACACACATTATTCCATCAGGTAGGGTGCAGAATTCAGTACAAGATTTTTTATAAAAATGCGAAGTAAGTTGTATACTGACCCAGTAATAAGCGAATGAGAAGCGGTTGTACAAAAACCCCCAGAACATTCCGACGGCCAACTTAATGGTTCCATCATATTAAACCTGCGTGGCGTAGAAGTATTGAACCAACTCATCCAATATGTACAGGTTTTGTGCTAGTCATTCAGAGAATTTTACGGTATAGGTGACACCGAATCTCGCTTTGCTTTATTATTCTACGCGTAGAAATGCATGCGGTTGCGTCTTGATCGAGGAGTGCCTACTCACCATCAGACACTTTTTCGTTGATCAAAGTTTGTGTTTGTAACGCGAAATGTTGTTCAGACACGTATTACTGTAAGCCCATGTTTGTTATGCTCGTGTTCAAAAAACACCTGTATGTACAAATGAATATATAGTGACAAGAGCGTTGCAAATAGGCATCGTAATGCTCAGCGATTCCTAAAAACGACATTCTACGCGCCGAGCGCCTCTCTTCACCTGTGCTCATGCTTTCTCAGCAAAGCCCCCTTTATTCTTACTGTTGAGGTTGTTTTTAGGTCGAGTGTTATCAGCTTGTTTTATGTTTTTTTCTAAGGAATTTTTTACTTTTAACCCAGTGGATTCATTTCCTGGATCTGTTCTCCTTTAGTGTACATAGAGTAATGTCGGTGGAATACGGCCTCAGACATCACCCCTATGACGATGACATTCCCAAGCCTTCTTCTCACTAGAATTCACTTCTAGTGCATGCCTAGTAGTGTGGACGTTGGTGTAGATGCTCGCTAAAGTTGACTGCGACGCGAACGAGATCAGGGACCGAATTTATCCACGATGAAGTCCTGTCGTTGGCGGGATTGAAAAGGCGAAACTTACCTTGACTATGGAGTTCATCTTACCCAGGTATTCATATGTAAATATACTG